>CM060961.1:7952272-8157272 GCA_030765045.1 Tenodera sinensis | reverse complement strand
AACATTGTGTGCAGAAAACTTGCACCTGCATCTTTTACTAAACACATTTATACATTAGATACTGATTATGATAACTTGGACTCATTGACTGCTAAGATTAACACTTTATATATAAATTAGATAAATAAATAATTGTAAAAATGAAGTTCGTATGTTGCAATACATACACAGGATGACTCAGAATAACACAGAATAATTTTAAGGGGTGATTAAGGGAACATTGAAGTGATGTTTTAGTAAAATTAATATATTTTTGCATTTTTATTTATTTAACTGGGCGTGCCCACACCTTTCATTTCATGGAGGCTTTGAATAAATTGTTTTTAAACAAGGTGCTAAGTGTTCTGCTGCATATGCATTCACCGTAGCCTAGTTGAACAAGTTCTCCAATAAATCCGCTAGAGGGCAGAGTTTTCGTTTGTTATATGTTGATTTTGAAGTTATTTACAATATTTGGCTTAGCAGATTTCTGTTGGTAAGCCTTTGATCTTACTTTTGTAAGAATTTAGTGTGTTAACGAGGTCATTTGAGCGTAATTATTGATGTAAATATACATCGTGCGTTGTATTGCTTATTTTATTAAGTACTGGCAACAGATACCCTGCTTTTACATCTATGAACAGAAAACGTTACTGTAAATCCTGCATATTGGATCGCGGGTACATTTTCTACAGAATTTTCAAACTTCAATCTTAACCTGTAGAGTTCAGAATTCAATCATCTAAACCAATTCGCTCATTACTTTAAGAAAATAACATTACGAATACTAATAACCATAAATTGTTTAAACAGCTGTGTTTCTAACAGCAGAAACACATTATACAAGGAAATTATAATAAATGGTTCATATATACCCCGGTTTTATATTCTATACACAAGTATTAACTTGCACTGCCATCTAGGGATAGAACAAAAAGCTTGGCACGCCAATGTTAATTTGAAGTTTTATGCAGCAGCGCAACATAACGAAGTGTAAGAACAGATAATTATAACAATATTAATCGTACACGTAGATAAATAATACCTAGAAAATGTGTTTTTGAAATCAATTTGCATTGACGTATTCATACATTATGCGGTTAAGAACATCAAGATATCTTACAGAGAGCGTGAACAAAGTTTGCAATTCTAACAATTTGAGAGCTGTTTTAGGTTATGTTTGATGCCCGAATGGTAATTTAGTTCATTTATTCAAGAGAGAATTGTTATTATTCACATTCCCCTTATCCTTTCACGGTGGAGACTTTAATATTATAAATTAAAGAGGATACACCAGCCTCTAAGACCATATTAGAGAAAAATCTGAAGTGTTAATCAAGATAAACGTTTAATGAAATTATCTTATCGCTAATTATCTTGTAATTGCAATGGAATATGTGAATAAGTAGAGCTGGCGCAACTACAGCTTTCCAATCTGCAGGATGCGCAGAAGGCTATTTTCATAAACGCATCATTACATCTGTTGCAGGGTAACATTATCCCTATTACAGGCTAACAACGTCTCGAGGAGTGCATATCGCAGTGAATGAATCAACAGAGGAGACAGTGGGACTGGCAAGTACAATGTGAGGATTGCAAGTGGCCCGTGGCCTTCAATCGAGTTGGGTAACCCGACTTTATCCGAGAAATACCGAAGTTTCACTTAGCTCTCGTTGGCAAACTTAAGTTGCGTCACCTCTAGGCTGTAATTGATAGTCAAAAAATTAAGCATCTAACTTTCCTACTTTAGAAAATCCCTTTTTCACTTCGGTGTACCCTTAAGGGGTTCAATTTGAACATTTTCGTAAAGTGAATATATGTTCGTAAACGTCTTATTGTCGAGCTAGAGCAGGGCTGGACAACTGTTGCTCAAAGAGGGCAGATTATTTTGACTAATGAGTGCCTGTTTAGCAGCTGAAAAAATTGGTCACTCAAAGTATCACGCAAGTCAACCAGCCCTGAGCTAGACGACATTAATGTTTTCTTTCTCTACTGTTAGTAGGGGAACATTATATTCCGCCCAAAAATTCGATGTCGATATTTCACCGGAAATATATATTTTGAGACTCCTGAATCAAAAAGAAGCATTTTTAGAAAAAGGTACGCGCGTGTGTGTGTCAGTCAACTCAAAAACGAAAAGTCGGTTAAGAACCAAATTTGGTATTAAAGTTTAATTTTTTTCAGGGATCCGACACGAAGATTTTGAAGAAAATAGCCCCACCTTAAACTACCTTTTACATGGAAAATGTTTCGAAGATTTTGATTTTCTTGAAAATGGCTCTAACGATTTTGATTAAAATGTCACATGTTTCAGATATTTTTATGATAAATGAAACGCATATCTTGAATTTTCTGGATATAGCCCCTGTAGTTGTATTTACTCTGGACGACTTTTGCAGAACTGTTAAACCGTTAGAGATAGAGAAAATCATACTATACAAAAAATGTAAATCTTACTAAAATACACATTTTATGCCGAATAAATTTTCTTGTAGGGTGAACCATTTCGGAGATATTCCTTGTTATGTGTGTGAGTTTCGGAAACCTTAAAAACTTTTGTGAAATGGAACATCGATGTTACAAGAGTAGAGAAAGTCATGTGAGTGCAACACATCAGATATTTTTCAATGTGACACAATTCTTTGTTCTCGCTTCGACATTGTAATATCGCTATGTTTGTTTCCTTTGCACTTTGGAATATTGTTTTTATTCTGTTTTTAACGTTGTTTATGTTGTCATTAAACTAAAACTTCGTTTTGATACTTAAATGGTAAGGGATACGGATGAATATTATGTAGTACTTTGTGACTTTGTGGTTGTGATTATTAATCCCAACTATCAGCACAACTAAATACTCCGATTACTGCAAGGTCTTTCATATTTACAGGGTATTATAAAAATGTTCCACTTTACTTACGCAGTTGCATTTATTGTGCTGCTTAGGGAAATGGGAATCTTTATGCTGAGCTTTACCCAGGGAGACTTTGGCTCATCACAGCTCCTGCACATCAACGATTGGGAGAAACAGCAACTTTACAAAATAAAGGGTATCACTCGGCACTCTACAGAACTCGGCAATCGATCACAGGCGTCGTGAGTGGGGTGCAGCACTGTAGGATGGGACGTGGTCAGCACCCTACGGTCTACCTAGCCAAGGACCGCTAGTAGCTCCTCAGGAACCCACCAAGGCTAAGTTTACCCCGAACCAGATCTCCCACGCCGGTACTGGGATTCGAACCGGCGACTTTCACTTGGTCAACAGCAGCACTACCACCAATGTAATTTGGATAACACAATAAGCTTTTTATGCAACATCACATGATCTGTAAGGTACATATTTCGATTTTTTTACTGTTATGTAATGTGTATACGTTAGTGTAAATTCTACAACATGAAGTTTTATTTTGTTGTGGATAATGTTATTAACATGATTGCGCTTTTGAAGTTATTTTTTGTTAAGTTGGACTGTTTTCTCCCGGGGCTGAACATTTCCCAACCGCGTTACATTATTACGCTTCGCTAAATTAGTACTCTATGTTACGGTCAAATGGTTTTAATAACAGTAATGGATGGTAATGTACACACATGACTTTCTCTACTCACTTTCGTACAAGTATCCTTAAACACGCGTATTCTTCTATACACTTCAACTTAATGGAGACAGACATTTGTACAAATGAATGTATTACATAGATACAAGGGGTATATGCAAATACAGTAGGCTTTAAGAATATTCAAATGTTTTAAAACTGCTTACTATATCGTGATTTTGTAATTCCCTTCTTTCCATGGCCAGAACATAGAAAAAAGAATAACGAATTACAATCTGAGTAAAATATAGGCGTTAGAAAATAGAAACAAATAAAACATAAAGCTCTGAAAAGTTTTTTGACATAAGCTTTGTCTTAACAAAATTTACGCAACTCTTATGACACACCAGTTATAGAAATATTATTCATAATGAAGAGGACTTCATTTTTACATGTGTGTGTTGACGTCAGTGAAAAGCATAATTTAACAATCTGAAGTGCTGCACTCACATGACTTTTTCTACTTTTGTACTAAACATTCTTACAAAACAAAGTAGAAAGTTCGGTCCGCTAGTATTGGCATCACTTTTACAGGCATTGTTGAAGCTATCTCATAAAATGTATTGCGTAATACATACATAAATAGGAAGCTATCTTGGAACGCGCGGTCTACTTGTAAAGTTCTTCTCAGCTGGTCTCTTTTTGAAGCCGTGTTGTGAAACAAATGACAAACTCCAGTGGTGCACCCAGGAGAGACTGTGTGAACCATCGTAACAATTTCTGTTACGTCTGTGGTTGTTATCTGATAAAGCAATATCACCGTATATATTAAGAGTTTATACCTGGTCTATTTTAAAATTAAATCAGGAGATAAAGACAAGGATTGTGCTCTTCATATTGTTTGTAGAAGTCGTGTAGAAAATATGAGACAATGGTACAATGGAGTTCCTTCATATATTTGCACCCTTTGGTGTTCTTGTGGTATGGCGCGAACAACAAAATAATATTAATGACTTTTATTTTTGTCTGTGTAATATATCTGGATTCAATAGGGAAGAAAGACAGGCATTACATATCGAGAACTAGTGTATTGTTGTGATATACCTTGTAAGGGCCTCTTCGGTGGCTTAGCCGGTGTGGTAGCCGCCTCTGTGTTGAACGTTCCTGCCTGGGGTCGACGCTGGTACCCCCAGCTCTGCTGCTGACGGCTCCATTGATTTGCTTGGGATTAGGTAATGTGATGACTCGGAGACTTAAGTCTCCACAGGCGCGAGTTAAGATAACAATACATTGGTTTATTTCACAACACATGTGCCTCGAAGAAAACCTGGACAAATTTCTGTTATTCTGTCTTAAAATTTTACGTATCGTATCCTTATGTTAATCTTCTCACTTTTGAGACTGCGACTAGACCCCCGTTGGTCACGGGTTCACCCTTGGCAAACTCCCTCACAACACACCTCGGTCCTACCGAATTTTCAGTATTTATAAGTTTCTCACCCACGCCACCCTTGCCTGTCCTTTTACGTGGCCTTGGGCGGCGTCAATACAAAGCCGGCCCTTAGCCAAAAATCACAAATTATGTTTGTCCCCCGTTTACGTCTCTTACGCAGAAAGGCACCCACGTTCTTCTACACTATATTATCAAGAGTCAACTGAAATTTACATGTTTTAATTCATCTATATATATATATACAAAATATACTTAAACATATAGGTCTTACATTACATTCTAGTCTTGAAGTTCTCGTCTCAACCTAACTTGGTAAATCATCTTGCAACATGTTACGAAGCAAAATATTGGCGTCTGTTTAAAACTTCGAGTAAGAGAAGCGTGAAAGATGTTCTGCTGCACATTCTCAATTACTTTAATAAATTATACTTAATCGTTATAGATGTCGTTAAAACACAATAATAGAATTTTTGTAGACTGAACTATTTCAGAGATATTCGCTGTTATTCCTTTCAACTCTCCAATACGTTACATTTTTCTCAAATAGGAAGTCGCTATCCGCTTTTTTGTGCCCTGGTCATGCAAAGACAATAGAATGTCAATTTCGACTATGAATTAAAGGATCCTGGGACTAAAAAATGACCAAAACTTTTTCGAAAAAACAACTTTGATTTTGATGTTGATTAAAATGACATATGTTTAAATATGTTTTATAACAACTGAAATGTATATTTTCAATTTTCTGGCTATAGTCCATGAAGTCCTATTTACTCTGGATGAGTTTTAAATAACTGGAAAAGCGTAAGAGATAGACAAAATCTTACTATACAAAAATGTATATCTCACTGGAACACACACTTTATGTCTGAACAATTTTTTTGTAGAGTGAACCACTTCAGAGATATTCCTTGTTATTTGTGTTAGTTTCGGAAAACTTGAGCTTTCGTTCAATACTACATAGGTGTTCATTTTCTATATGTGCAAAGAGAGCGGAACCTCAAACATTTGACTATCACTCACATTCTACTGTATTCTCATATTGTCATTGTACCTACAAGGAAATAAGCAATAACATAATTTGTACAGATGTTTATCTCAACTAACATGAAGAAGATATAGGAATAAGAGTTTGTAAGAATGGTTAGTACAAATGTAGAGAAAGTCATGTGAGTGCAACACATCAGATGTTTAAATGAATTCAGGGGACTTCCAATCGTGCATACCAGGCAATTCCCAATTAGAATATTTGTGCGCAAAGTAGAATTGAAATAGATTTATTTTGCACTACCGTGATAAGTACATAATATCTATTACTATGACTGGAGTGACAGAGAAGCGGGGAGGGGGTGCGCAGGTGCAGGGGATATTCTCAGTATCACGTCCTGGTGTTTGGCTTGCATTGCCCGTTGTCGGCCGTTTACCACACGGACGTGATGCCCATTACACAAGATACAACTTAGCACCTGTTGCAATAAGAAACAATGACGTAAAACATCCAACTGCACTAATATTCTGCATAACTGTCGTTATTTGGTGTCAGAGGTGGGCCCAAACCCATTTATCATAAGCACATTCCCTTTACACTCCACGAATTCCGTTTCAAATGCTTCGTAGCCAGAACAGCTATAGTAACCAAACTAAAGCGTCAAAAACAAATTTAATTATCAATAAGCTTAGGTGAGAAAGATTTTAATAATTTCTTTGAAAAACGCCAATTGCTATTATACCTTTTGGAGTGCAATATATAGTAAATAGAGGAAGTATTGCATTCCATTCAGAGAGTCAATACCAACACTTAACTAAAAATCTGATGTGTTGCACGCACATGACTTTCTCTACTCCTATACAAACCATTCTTACAAACTCTTATTCCTATATCTTCATGTCCGTTGAGATAGACATTTGCAGAAACTATTGCTTATTTCCTTATAGGTACAAGGGGAATACGTGACTTCCTCTATTTACTATACGTAGTACAGAATATAAAAATATATGTTTTGAATTTTGTGACTTCCTGAATACTACTAAAGCATTTTTAGAAGAAATGTGTGTGAGTGCGTGTCAAAGAAGAGTAATTTAAAAAGGAAAGTTTGGTTAAGTTCTAAACTGGCTTTCACTCGTAGTTCAAACGAACGATTCAAAAGAATCCCCGTTCATACATGTAAGATGTTTCGAAAAAGTTAATTTTCTCAAAAATGATTGGGACTATTTTGATTAAAATATACCTTTCAAAGATGTCCATGAAAAATAAAATTTATGTGTTGAATTTTTAGGAATTCTCCCTGAAGACCTCATTTTTTATGAGTTTATATAAGTGGTAAACTGTAACAAATAGACATTGTCTTGCTACAGAAAAAAAATATGTACACCGTTAAACTATACAACTTGTTAAGTACACCTTCCAGTGCAGTTAACCATTTCCGAGGTATTTCTTGTTATTGGTTTTAAGTTTCTGGATGTGTTATTTGTAGTCCTTGTGCTTTTAAGAAATTGTAAATCAATATTGGTATTTATTTTCTCTAACAACTACCTCTTGTTGTATTTTACCCAAAAATTCGAATCGACAATTCAGTGGAAATACATGTTTTGAGGCCCTACCACCTGATCCACCGCTCAGATCACCAACAGCGGGAACACACGTGAGTAATCTTTACGTCTGATTTTACGTACGTTTGAGATGTAAGCACACACAGTTGAGATAATTGCGTTCAGTTCTCCCAGATGGAAGCTGCAGTAGTTGTTGTCTACCTCGTATTAAAGAGAATAGTGCGGCTGCAGCCATCTAACATGGAAAGAAAAAGTTTACACACTCGACTACATGAAAATACTGCTACATTTTATGTCAACTACGTATAGTAAAGTAGAGGAAGTATTGTATTCCACCCATAAATTCGATGTCGAAATTTCACCTGAAATATATATTTTGAGGAGGCCCCTGAATCCAGAAAAAGAAAACATTTTTAGAAAAAGGTCCGTGTGTGTGTCTGTGTGTCAGTCTGTCAGTCTGTGGACAGCATAACTCAAAAACGAAAAGTGACTTAAAAACGCAATTTGGTATTTGAGTTTAATGTTTTTCAAGGATGCGACACGAAGATTTTGAACAAAATAGCCCATCCCTAAACTGCCCTTTACATGAAAAAGTTTTCGAATATTTTGATTTTCTTGAACATGGTTCTAACGATTTTGGTAAAAATGCCATATGTTTGAGATATTTTTATGACAAATGAAATGTATATCTTGAGTTTTCTGGCTATAGCCCCTGTAGTCGTATTTACTCTGGACTATTTTTGCATAACTGGTAAACCGTTAGAGATAGACCAAATCATTTTGTACAAAAAATGTAGATCTTGCTAAAATACACAATTTATGTCTCAATAATTTTTTTTGTAGAGTGAACCATTTCGGAGATATTCCTTGTTATGTGTGTGAGTTTTGGAAAACTTAGAACTTTCGTGAAATGAAACATCGTTGATCATTTTTTATATGTTAAGCGTGCAAAGAGAACGGGATCTCAAAGCTTTAAAATGTTTGAATATCGCATAAAGCCTACTGTATTCCCATATTCCCCTTGTACCTACAAGGAAATAAGCAATAAGATAATTTGTACAAATGTTTATCTCAACTAACACGAAGAAGATATAGGAATAAGGGTTTGTAGGAATGGTTAATACAAAAGTAGAGAAAGTCATGTGAGTGCAACACATCAGAGTAAATACAACTACAGCGGCTATAACCAGAAAATTCAAGATATACATTTCATTTGTCATAAAAATATCTCAAACATATGACATTTTAATCAAAATCGTTTGAGCCATTTTCAAGAAAATGAAAATTTTCGAAAAATTTTCCATGTAAAGGGTAGTTTAGGGTGGGGCTATTTTCTTCCAAATCTTCGTGTCACATTCTTGAAAGACATTAAACTTAAATACCAAATTGTGTTTTTAAGCCACTTTTCGTTGTTGAGTTATGCTGTCCACAGACTGACACACATACGGACCTTTTTCTAAAAATACTTTCTTTTTCTGGATTCAGGGGCCTCAAAACATATATTTTAGGTGAAACTTTGACATCGAATTTCTGGGTGGAATACAATACTTACTCTAGTGACTACACGTAGTAAAGAAGGGAATAAGTACAGTTTAGAGTAAGGTATGATTACGTGAGGCAGTAAGTGAGTGGGGCTATCTGACCTTGACCACGCTCATCGCTACTTACTGTGGCGTGTTTCTTTCTGCTGGGCTCGTTGTCAGCATTTCTCTCATTAGAGGGGCGGCGCGCCGTACAAACACTCGTGTAATGCGTCATAATGGCGGAGTGGGCAAATGGGCGATTAATCTTCAAGCACGTGCTACAGCAGCGCCATCAGTATGCCATCCACGTGCACTCCGACCCTGTCACGTGACCCCTAGTTCCATGGCAATTAGTGCTCGCCGTGAGATATTAATTTCCGGCATTCGAAAACAATCCAATAGCGGCCGTAACGTTAACAGGCCCGGGGCAGGCAGTTGGAAGCGCATTTTAGATCAAGGTGTGGGCTTTTGCACAACCACTGCATTTGTATCGCATCTTGTTACCATGATAGACTCGCACTGGACATTTGCATACGAGGATGCTGCAATAGTCGCATTATGTGAAACTCCATGTGCCATAGAGAAAACATGAATAATGATTTACCACTTATAAGTGTCTCAAAGTTGCGCCGTTTTTGAGGAAAAATATTTATATAATGCATATTTAAGGCATTTTTGAATTTATTGCCCATATGATGTATATTATATTCATTTTAAATGGATGTTTTATACTTGAGTGAACATCTCAACTTCTCGATTTTTGTGGTAATTATTCAGTTTGGCCTGGTGCCGGTACATAGGGCCCAGCTTACAGGTTATATTTGACATTTATATACAATTTGCTTACTTATAATTAATTATAGTTTTCGGTTTGTACAAAAACCCATGAGAATAGTTTTCTCATGTCCTTTAAGTTCTGTTCAGTTTCTGGTTTATATATATACACGCATACATACATACGCGCGCAGTCACACACACACACACACACACACACACACACACACACACAAACACACACACACACACAACCTTCACTGGGCACACCAGAAATATGCGTCCCAGAGCACTGCACTATCTACACTTCTTATATACACTTATCCGCTGTTTTCCTGCGCGGGCAGGGGACAGCTCCTGAATATTTTCCGAGGCGAGGGCCTCTGCCGGAACATGTATGTGGCTTAGGAACGAGGTTGCGTGCACGCGCATTTGTCGGCGAGCCGTGCCGCTTCTAGAACATTTTTATTCTAGTATGTTTGCGGTGCTTCGGCTCGCCTTTGCCAATATTGGCGATCACGTCATTCTCGTGGTTTCTAATGCGCGTCCATGCAGCCGTTGCTCGTTTTTCTATTGCCTCCGGGATGAACGGGATCCGGGTTTCGAGGTGAAGAGTGTGGTTAGTGGTGAGGAGTGGAGCAGAGAGGATTTTTCTGAGGGAGAGGTTTTGGAGGGTTTGGAGTTATTTCAGGGCGGTTTTGGAGGCATTAGCCCAGGCCACACATGCATATAGGACCACCGAAAGAATAAATGACCTAAATAGTATCAGTTTTGACTTTAGTCGCAACTGTTTACTGCGGAAGATGGGGGCGCACAACTTTAGCCGCTGTCTGCCTTTATTGGCGCTATTTTTTATGTGGATGGACCAACACATTGTGCGATCCAAGATGACACCTAAATATTTAACCTGCTGACAGCAGTGCAATATTTGACCACCGACCGTTAGGTCCGTTGCCAAAGTGTGACGCCGCTTAGAGAAATGAATCAGCTGGCATTTGTTGGGATTGTTAAAGGAATCTGACGTTGGAAAGCAGGGAAACATACCCAGTTGACTCACTGTCACAGTTCGTGCTGCCCAGTGTCTTTTGGCTTGAAGTGGTTAACATATTTATTCTGAGTGTTAATGTAGTTTTAATGTCCCTCCAAGTAAAAGTTCTAAGCATTTTATTACATCAGATGGGTAAGTTATATTACAAATTTATTTAAGTTTGTACCCATTGCGTGTTTTCATGCAGAAAGGTGATTCTCTGCCTACAAAAACATACCGAGTGACAAACACAGAAACCTCACAGAAAACAATGTAGACATGTTTATTATTAACTGTGCTAAAAAAAAGTGAAGCGATGTAAGGAAATTGGTATACGAATTTTAATTACTGTATAAGAGACAGAGGAAGTGAATAAAGACACTGAAAGGACTGAGTCAAGATTACGAGAAGTAAACGTTCTAAGTTATGATATCACGAAAGACTTTAGACTGGGTTAAAGACGGGAAGAGAATTGTGTATTTATGATAACATTTTAGAAGACAATGGAGCGATAGAAAAGTAACCGACTCATGTTGTAAATTGGTCTATACAGCACAGGCCTGTCTCGTGATAACAAATGGTGCATCACACTGTTTTCTACTAGGCCAATAAGCTCACAATACTTGGCCACCACTCACGCATTCAGGTGTGAAGTAAAACGGATAGTCTATCTCACATGCGTTGCTCAGTTAGCGGCGCAATTACACATATACAAAAAAGTCAGGTATTGAACTATGTGATTGGTTTGTAGGAAAACAGATGAAGAGAGAAAAACCAACACATGAATATTATGCTACCATTTATCAAAATATCTGCGCCTATAATCTGAACATAACTTTGATATACTAAAACCACTCTGAAATTTGCTGATATTGTTTGTCTAAAAGATAAAGATACAAAACCATGTCACAAGACGCACTATGAATGCACTTACCACTGCAGCAGTTCTATTGGCAGACAGGTTCCCATCCTATCTGCAACAAACATAAAATATTAGTTGAACACAGCTGTTCTGGTTTAAGCATAAAATATAGAAATGTTTACTGAAAATATGTGCGCAACATAAAAAATCACATTTGTTGTACTCACATGAATTTCTCTACTATTTTACTATTTTTACAAACCCTTCTTCCTCTGTCTTCTTCATGTTAATACAGATAAACATTTTTAGAAATTATTTTATTGCATATTCTATTATAGACGCAAGGGATATAGTGACAGTAGGCTTTGAGCGATAGTCAAATCTTTCAAATTTTGGAAATCCTTTATCTTTGCACGGCCAATAGATAGAAAAATTCCGTCTCGTACATTTCATTTGTCATAAAAATATCTTGAACTTATGGCATTTTAATCAAAATCCTTAGAGCTATCCCGCAAACAGCGGCTCGCGTGCCAATTTGGGGGAAGAAATTTCCAGAGAGCTGCGGCGACGCTCGGCGTTGCCTCCAACCCTGGAGGAAACATAACGAGGTGAAGGCTGAAATTAAATGATTAACCCTCGTATTAACAATTGCATTTTAAAATTTTCTGTTTGAATTTTTTGATTAAAGGCAAGATGTTAGTAGTTATTGACAATCACTGTTTCAACTACTGAATTGTTAGGAAATTTGTATTGTTAATCTTTTTGAGAAATCATGAAATGTCAAGATGGTCAGAAAGTACTGCCCCGTCGGAACAATGTGATTCATGTAAAAGTGGAAAAGAACACTTAATGTTAAATATCACCTTTATAAATATGACAAGATGTCATTACCTTTCTTTATTTTATTTTAATGATTACCCTCCCCTTGTGTAGCACTTACAAGACAGTGTCTAGAGTCAGACGTCTGTCAGGGAACACAGGAACCTATGTACCAGACAGAGTGAACACCTGCAAGTATGAGAGTGAGGAAGTGATTATCCTCCCCTTATGTAGGACTTACAAGACAGTGTCTAGAGTCAGACGTCTGTCAGGGAACACAGGAACCTATGTACCAGACAGAGTGAACACCTGCAAGTATGAGAGTGAGGAAGTGATTACCCTCCCCTTATGTAGGACTTACAAGACAGTGTCTAGAGTCAGACGTCTGTCGGGGAGCACAAGAACCTATGTACCAGACAGAGTGAACACCTGCAAGTATGAGAGTGAGGAAGTGATTACCCTCCCCTTATGTAGGACTTACAAGTCAGTGTCTAGAGTCAGACGTCTGTCAGGGAGCACAAGAACCTATGTACCAGACAGAGTGAACACCTGCAAGTATGAGAGTGAGGAAGTGATTACCCTCCCCTTATGTAGGACTTACAAGACAGTGTCTAGAGTCAGACGTCTGTCGGGGAGCACAAGAACCTATGTACCAGACAGAGTGAACACCTGCAAGTATGAGAGTGAGGAAGTGATTACCCTCCCCTTATGTAGGACTTACAAGTCAGTGTCTAGAGTCAGACGTCTGTCAGGGAACACAGGAACCTATGTACCAGACAGAGTGAACACCTGCAAGTATGAGAGTGAGAAAGTGATTACCCTCCCCTTATGTAGGACTTACAAGTCAGTGTCTAGAGTCAGACGTCTGTCAGGGAACACAGGAACCTATGTACCAGACAGAGTGAACACCTGCAAGTATGAGAGTGAGGAAGTGATTATCCTCCCCTTATGTAGGACTTACAAGCCAGTGTCTAGAGTCAGACGTCTGTCAGGGAACACAGGAACCTATGTACCAGACAGAGTGAACACCTGCAAGTATGAGAGTGAGGAAGTGATTACCCTCCCCTTATGTAGGACTTACAAGTCAGTGTCTAGAGTCAGACGTCTGTCAGGGAACACAGGAACCTATGTACCAGACAGAGTGAACACCTGCAAGTATGAGAGTGAGGAAGTGATTACCCTCCCCTTATGTAGGACTTACAACACAGTGTCTAGAGTCAGACGTCTGTCAGGGAACACAGGAACCTATGTACCAGACAGAGTGAACACCTGCAAGTATGAGAGTGAGGAAGTGATTACCCTCCCCTTATGTAGGACTTACAAGACAGTGTCTAGAGTCTGTCAGGGAACACAGGAACCTATGTACCAGACAGAGTGAACACGTGCAAGTATGAGAGTGAGGTAGTGATTACCCTCCCCTTATGTAGGACTTACAAGTCAGCGTCTAGAGTCAGACGTCTGTCAGGGAACACAGGAACCTATGTACCAGACAGAGTGAACACCTGCAAGTATGAGAGTGAGGAAGTGATTACCCTCCCCTTACGTAGGATTTACAAGTCAGCGTCTAGAGTCAGACGTCTGTCAGGGAACACAGGAACCTATGTACCAGACAGAGTGAACACGTGCAAGTATGAGAGTGAGGAAGTGATTACCCTCCCCTTACGTAGCATTTACAAGTCAGCGTCTAGAGTCAGACGTCTGTCAGGGAACACAGGAACCTATGTACCAGACAGAGTGAACACGTGCAAGTATGAGAGTGAGGAAGTGATTACCCTCCCCTTACGTAGGACTTACAAGTCAGCGTCTAGAGTCAGACGTCTGTCAGGGAACACAGGAACCTATGTACCAGACAGAGTGAACACCTGCAAGTATGAGAGTGAGGAAGTGATTACCCCCCCCCCCTTATGTGGGACTTACAAGTCAGTGTCTAGAGTCAGACGTCTGTCAGGGAACACAGGAACCTATGTACCAGACAGAGTGAACACCTGCAAGTATGAGAGTGAGGAAGTGATTACCCTCCCCTTATGTAGGACTTACAAGTCAGTGTATAGAGTCAGACGTCTGTCAGGGAACACAGGAACCTATATACCTATGATGTACGCGTGCGGTCTTACCATTTGGCCACTTCGCCGTCTATATAATACCTCAGTTTAAAGCAAATTTGTTTTAAAAATTGCTGAGATGTTTTGTTACCAGTAGTGATCACATCCATTGGTAGTAAACATTCTGGAATAAGGGTTGACTTTGCTAGGAAATTCAACCCCGTGTAGGATATTAAAAATATTCCATATAAATTGCGCTTACACTTCTACGTATTTCGTTGTAGACACAGAGGTATAAAGTTATTGAACTCTGTACCACAGGAAGTAAGATTAATGTGTACCGGAAATGTGTAGGTTGAAGGACTCTCTCTCTCTGTCAAAGCGTAGTGATCTAATGTAAAACCATGTAGGTGTTCATAGCTAAATATCTTTAATGACATAAAGTATTCCCGCTGTTCGATTCCAACCACACAAGTACAATATATCCGTGTTATGTAATTTGCCCAATCCCTCCAAGAAATATTTGAGTTTATATTTGGTTCCTGTGCCCAGCGACAGCTGCACCCTGACTGGCAGCCGTTGAGGAGCATAAATTGATACAAAACCTGTTTTGTATCAAAAATATTTTATCACTGAACAACTACTTTTATTCGAATTACCTTTTCCTTATAAAAAAGAAGAGGTGTTTTTAACTGAAAATCGGCTTTTCTCCATTTTTTAGAAAATATAGGTCAGACCACTGTTGCAATGACTCACTCAATTGTTTTCCTCTATTGATTTTAATTCCTAGAAGTTTTAATGTTTTCGTTTCGTCTATAATTTCATTTAGAAATAATATAAACAATCCGGGGAGAGGGTTTATAACTTAAAAACATTTTATGAACTATAAGACGACAAACGCTCAGTCCAGGGAGCACCATATCCGACATGAAGTATTTAGAGAAGAATTGCAAGTACAGCCATTATTACAAAAACAGAATCAAATGGTTGAAGATCTTTGTCGTATTCCAGAAGAATGAATACCAGAAGAAGCACAAACATCAATAGGAGGCCCCTAAAACATGGCTTCAACAAATACGTATAAGACCAGCACAGAACTCCCTGAAGGAAGAAAAAGATTTTTGGTCTTAATGTCTCTTCGATCCTTAATATATATTGATACCCATTATTTCTATTTTTGTTAATGTTTACTTTCTCTGCTAGGTAGAAGTATTGAATTGCATCCAAAAATTCGATGTCGAGGTTTCACTGGAAATATGTTTTGACACCCCCTGAATAAAAAAATATATGTATTTTAGAAAAAGGTCCGTGTGTGTATGTGTGTGTACCAAAAAAGTCAAAAGTCAAAAAAGAAACGCCGTTTAAAAATCAAAGTTGATATTTGAGTTTAATGTATTTTAAGAATGTGACTCGAAGATTTTGAAGAACATTTTTTCACGCTAACCTACCATTTACATTGAATTTGTTTTAGAAAAATTGGGTTTTCTCGAAAATGGCTCTAACGATTTTGATTATAAGTAAGATATTTGTATGGCAAGTGAAATGTATAGGTATTTTGAATCTATGTATTCCTGTTTACTCTGGGTGACTTTTGCACAAGTGAAAAACCGTAACAGGTAGACAAAATCTTACTCTAAATAATCTAGATGTCGTTTACACACTATTTATGTCCATATACATTTTTTGTTGGACTTCAGAGATATTTCCTGTTATTTCTGTTAGTTTTGGAATACTTAAACTTTTGTGAAATGAAGGATCGTTATTCATTTTTTTATATATTTTAGTCGTGCATAGAGAACGGATTTTAAAGCTTTAAAAGATTTGACTTCGCTCAAAGTCTACTGTATTCTAATATTCCCCTTGTACCTACAAGGAAATAAGCAATAAGATAATTTGTACAAATTTTTATCTCAACTAACACGAAGAAGATATAGGAATAAGAGTTTGTAAGAATGGTTAGTACAAGAGTAGAGAAAGTCATGTGAGTGCAACGCATGTTGATCGTTTATATTATAAATACTAAATTTATTTTATTCGCAATGTACAGACAGACGATATGCATGCGAGCAGAGTTACTATGTTCTTTAAGAATCACTCTCAAGTGCTCTCAGAATCTCTGTGCACATTTAACTGAAGCTGAGCTACTTGAAGATGTCTAAGAGGGTTTATTTACTAATAAATACACCATTAGAGAAAGTTAATAACACTTGAAAACTCCCCTTCAATCTTATAATTGACGTTAGCTTAGTACCCCAATTATTTCCTGCGAGAGCGATGAGAAAATGTTCTCAACTTTGAAACATATTGCAAATTTTACAAGACTTCGTTACACAAGAAGCAAAAAAACTGCACTTTTTATGTTTAAACTATAGGAGCATTATAGAAGCAATGCTTTACCACGGCATTATTATGTTTTAGCAGAAATGAAAATCTGATGCTTTACTCTTGCCATATAGTTATTTCTCCAAATTGTCTGGTATGCTTCCTCATATCTGCACTGCTTTATCGATCTGTGTTTATTTTCTAGATTTAAATTTTTGGTGCCTGTTATTTTAATACCTAAATGATCAAATTCTGAAATCTGCTCAATTATTTTTGTTTCCACTTGTAATTTGCATCTCAGTGGTTCTTTCGACACTGTTAGGCACTTAGTTTTTGTGTATTTATTCCCATATTATATTTTTGTCTTCATACTGAATTGGTTTAATAGCCTTTGAATCTATCTTCTGTTTCCGATATGAGGAAAGCATCATCTGTGTAGCACATTGTACGAAATCTTATGTTTCTCATCTTGTATCGCCACACATTTGGCAAATCTTCAATTACTTTATCCGTTATAAGGTTTTAAAGCAAGATACTCAAGGAATCGCCTTGTCTAATTCCCTGACCAACTGTTATTTCTTCATTCTTGTCCTTTAGTTTTATTCCTTTGATGCGACCGAATACTTCCATTGAAGTCCACTAGCTTTTTTGTTTGTGCATATTCTTTCCTCGTGAGTCAAAAGTGTTTGTAGTGTAGATATGTATCTGAGAATGTGGAAGGAAGGCTATGAAATCATCCGGTTGGTGAAGCTACCATATGCATCACGAGGCCCAACAGATACTGAAGATAATTTAGGCGGCTGACCACAGCGGTATACCCAACAGTCCGTGAAATGCGGAACCAACTGCCACATCGGGAGTAACCCACGCGCAAGTCTCTCTTCCTGAGAGAGGCTCGAACATCCGGCCCTCTGCACCGCAGTCTGCTCGTAATACACCTGTACAACACCCACCACCTCCCTTTGGCATCGGAGGATTCAATCGTCGCGTATTCATCATTTGACCAAAGCCCAAACCCATGAACCAATGGACCAAATAAAACAAGAAAAAACTATGTAGTTATTTACGCAACTAGCGCCATCTGTACTATCTTTATACTCAAATAACAGCCAAGAGGTTCATGATTACAAAGTACACACTCGACTAAAACCCGCTACAACTCCGCTAAAACTCCTTCACAACTTCTCTAAAATAGACGATATAAGAAGGCATCAATATCATAACCCCAAAGTACACATTCCACTAAGACGCCGCTGAAATTTTGCAATTCTGCCAAAATGGATGATACATGAAGACGACTGCGCCATCTGTACATGATCACAATAACCATGTGTACACTACAGAATAGCCAACACTAGCATAATGCCAAATTACACATTCCGCTAAAAGTTCGCTAAACCGATGTACCTTGAAAGCAATTACGAAACAATAATATTTATATTATTACAATGATTATGCGTATTCACTCAAAGAACAGCAAAGAGCTCCAAGACCCAAAAGTACATATTCCGCTAAAACTCCACTGAAAGTGCGCTAAACAGATTATACAGGAAGGCAATAATTACAGAACTAGCATAATCTGTACATTATCAGAATGATTATATATATTTTTTTTCGAAGAGAAGCCAACAATGCAATGACTCCGACCTACATATACTCTGTTCATCAAGAGATTAGAGGAAACCAAAACAAAGCCACGTGCGTTTTGACTACAGCGCGCCCTCTTGACGCTTTCGCCGTGTAAATAGTCCCTTGAAAAATTATTTTTTATTTTTTTTTGTTTTACGCTGTCAATTGCCAGGATCACATCAGCGTCGCCGGTGTGCCGGAATTTCGTCCCCCAGGAGTTCTTTTACATGCCAGTAAATCTACTGACATGCAGCTGTCGTTTTTAAGCACACTTAAAAACCATCGGCCTGGGCCGGGTTTGAACCCGCGACCTTGGGATCAGTAGGCCAGCGTCTAATCAACTGAGCCACCCAGACCGACAGTCCCTTGAAGAAATACTGTTACTAAGGTCTAAAATGTCATTTAATGTTTGCTAAAGCACGAACAAAGTCTACTAAGCATACTCAAAGTGTAAGAATACGCAGTTAAGTGGATCTGTAACCAGCCTAATTCATTCTGCGCGCGCATTATTCAGTATGAAAGTAACATAAGTGAGTGTTGTGAAACATAAGCGCGGCAAACCGTTGCGAAGTGGTGAAAAGACAACAATACTGAACGTGTTTAAAAAGTTCTGCGAGAAATATTCCGAACTTGCTATCGAAGACGTGATGAAATTAACATCCGGTGTGTCAGTTACAAGTATTTACAACACACGCAAAGAAAAATCGTCAGTTGGTGAAGATCCTGACTAAAAGCGACCACATGCCAGATAAATGGTAGATGTAGTTTGCGACGAATTTGTGAGATCTGCAATCCGTCGAAAAGTTCACCAGTTCTTTGTTAACAATGAACCCCCACCTTAAACAAAGTGCTGTTGGCAGTTAACTCTGATCCCGATCTTCCAGATTTAAAAAGAACTTCCAGCTGCTTCTGGAGATTGTGAGCAGGAAATGAAAAAGTATTATTGTGGACAGAGATGACGTAAGTAGCAGTTAATTTTCATTTGTTACATGTTATTCGGGTCAAGTAAATATATCCTTTTAGTAGTGTAAAATGCATAATATACCTACGCGTAGTGGTAGGTAACTGTGTTGCGTCATTGCGAATGCACGTGGCTGCGGAGTAATACAAACCAGTGCTTTGTTTATATCTCCTCTAATCTCTACATGAACATGGACTGATTATACTCAGTAAATATTCTCCAAAATAGATGACAAAACAAAATAGGCTCTGTACATAATGTAAACATCATAATAATTTATATGTGATATTTTTTGTTAAACCTCCATTAAAATCCATAGAAATGTCACTAACGCCATGTGTAAATAAGAATGATACTGTTGTGCAATTGCCAATATTACCGTGATACCAAAGTACATATCCCACTAAACCTTCTTTAAAATATACCAAAATAAATGACACAGGAAGGCAAATACACAACTAACGCCATCTGTACATGATCACAATGACTATGTTTACACTCAATAGTACCATAATTTCAAAATACCCAGTCCGCTAAATTCAATAGCAACAAAAAGGAATCGTACAGAAAAGTGACTATACAACTAAGGTCAGTATTTATTGTCATAATAACTAAATGCACACCCAAAAAATAGCGGCAAGAATTCAATGACAGAAAGCACAAATTCCGCCAAAATCAATATAGAACTAAAAGCTATCTCTGACCAGATCTCATCCAATGCAAAGCAACACACGGCTATTTTGAGACTATAAGTTTCCATTGAAACAAGTTAAACCTGATCCAATATCTTCCAATAACCAAACCATTCCAAAAGGACTGATTTCAAATCTCTCATTCTATTCTTAAGCATCTATGAAGCTAATATTGATTCTGAGCACAAAATTAACTTAGCATAAACAGTGCAACCACGGATAACACGCCTATTTCACATATTAACAAAGAAACACAAGGCTATTGGACAAGTACAACCTAAGTCTAAATGTTGTAGTGACAAATCATCAAACCACGGACAAAGTCGGGTATTTCACCTAGTAACAAAGAAACACAAGACTATTGGACAAGTACAACCTAAGTCTAAATGTTGTAGTGATAAATCATCAAACCACGGATAACGTCGGGTATTTCACCTAGTAACAAAGAAACACAAGGCTATTGGACAAGTACAACCTAAGTCTAAATGTTGTAGTGATAAATCATCAAACCACGGATAACGTCGGGTATTTCGCCTAGTAACAAAGAAACACAAGGCTATTGGACAAGTACAACCTAAGTCTAAATGTTGTAGTGATAAATCATCAAACCACGGATAACGTCGGGTATTTCACCTAGTAACAAAGAAACACAAGGCTATTGGACAAGTACAACCTAAGTCTAAATGTTGTAGTGATAAATCATCAAACCACGGATAACGTCGGGTATTTCACCTAGTAACAAAGAAACACAAGGCTATTGGACAAGTACAACCTAAGTCTAAATGTTGTAGTGATAAATCATCAAACCACGGATAACGTCGGGTATTTCACCTAGTAACAAAGAAACACAAGACTATTGGACAAGTACAACCTAAGTCTAAATGTTGTAGTGATAAATCATCAAATCACGGATAACGTCGGGTATTTCACCTAGTAACAAAGAAACACAAGGCTATTGGACAAGTACAACCTAAGTCTAAATGTTGTAGTGATAAATCATCAAACCACGGATAACGTCGGGTATTTCACCTAGTAACAAAGAAACACAAGGCTATTGGACAAGTACAACCTAAGTCTAAATGTTGTAGTGATATCATCAAACCACGGACAACGTCGGGTATTTCACCTAGTAACAAAGAAACACAAGGCTATTGGACAAGTACAACCTAAGTCTAAATGTTGTAGTGATAAATCATCAAACCACGGACAACGTCGGGTATTTCACCTAGTAACAAAGAAACACAAGACTATTGGACAAGTACAACCTAAGTCTAAATGTTGTAGTGATAAATCATCAAACCACGGACAACGTCAGGTATTTCACCTAGTAACAAAGAAACACAAGGCTATTGGACAAGTACAACCTAAGTCTAAATGTTGTAGTGATAAATCATCAAACCACGGACAACGTCGGGTATTTCACCTAGTAACAAAGAAACACAAGACTATTGGACAAGTACAACCTAAGTCTAAATGTTGTAGTGATAAATCATCAAACCACGGACAACGTCGGGTATTTCACCTAGTAACAAAGAAACACAAGACTATTGGACAAGTACAACCTAAGTCTAAATGTTGTAGTGATAAATCATCAAACCACGGACAACGTCGGGTATTTCACCTAGTAACAAAGAAACACAAGACTATTGGACAAGTACAACCTAAGTCTAAATGTTGTAGTGATAAATCATCAAACCACGGACAACGTCGGGTATTTCACCTAGTAACAAAGAAACACAAGACTATTGGACAAGTACAACCTAAGTCTAAATGTTGTAGTGATAAATCATCAAACCACGGACAACGTCGGGTATTTCACCTGGTAACAAAGAAACACAAGAGTATTGGACAAGTACAACCTAAGTCTAAATGTTGTAGTGATAAATCATCAAACCACGGAAAACGTCGGATATTTCACCTAGTAACAAAGAAACACAAGAGTATTGGACAAGTACAACCTAAGTCTAAATGTTGTAGTGATAAATCATCAAACCACGGAAAACGTCGGATATTTCACCTAGTAACAAAGAAACACAAGACTATTGGACAAGTACAACCTAAGTCTAAATGTTGTAGTGATAAATCATCAAACCACGGACAACGTCGGGTATTTCACCTAGTAACAAAGAAACACAAGACTATTGGACAAGTACAACCTAAGTCTAAATGTTGTAGTGATAAATCATCAAACCACGGACAACGTCGGGTATTTCACCTGGTAACAAAGAAACACAAGAGTATTGGACAAGTACAACCTAAGTCTAAATGTTGTAGTGATAAATCATCAAACCACGGAAAACGTCGGGTATTTCAGGAAGAATGTAATTTAAATATTTCTATATATTATATATCTATCAGCATGAAGTAGATATAAAATTTAGCGTTCTAGGAATGGTTTGAACAAGAGTCTCTAGATATTTTTGCGCAGGACAGTGTAACATTAAAATCGCAGGTGGCAATAATTCTCGTTAGTGTAAACCGGTGGAGGATTATTGCTGGTCCGTTAAGATAGATGGCGATTACTCAATAAAGAGACTTTACTGTCCGTGTTGTAACGTGCAGTTACTTACCACGTCATCAACTAACACCCTCTCCCATTGTGCGCCAGTTTCAATTTCAAATGGCGTAAATCTAAGGGGTGAATCGCTGAAATAATGCCAAATCGGTCATTGATTATAGAGATTACTGCAGGCCAGCCAATCTAAATGCACCTAATCTCCATTCAAAATGAGGTAATTGAATCCCACTTCCAATATTTGCAACTGCATTGAAATTATCCTTTAGGGTGTGTGCGTGTAAACAAAATAAGGGCATTATGTTGGTGGTTGGCTTAATCGGAAATGCAATTCTTTTGTGGTGATCTTGCTGGTCGGCGATAAGGAGTGAATCCCCGGATCGCTCGCTCGTTGCTATGGAGATTTTAATCAGCGTTATTCACCGACTGCGATACATTAACGTAAGCTTCGGCTTTTATGTACGGAAATATCTGGAGTGAAACATTCTCTGCCGCAGGTGCTCCATCTCTGATCGTTTTAACAAAGCTCCATCTCTGTGTAACATACATACATGTGATGTCAAACAAAACCGGTAGTGAAATCCCTTTAATCCACTGGACTCAGCTTATGCGGAACATTTCTAAAAAAGTTTGATTTTGTAATAAAATATCTCTATGACTTTTCAATGACTGATAAATTCACTTTTCTCAAATGGAAGCAGGTCTTTATTCATTTATCGCTCTCTCTCGCTCCCTCCTAGTAGTAGTTGTAGTATTTTTGTGGTGTTTAACGCCCGGTTTTACTGCATACGGCACCACAGGCGGTGACACTGATAATACATGGAATGCACATGGAACACCGGTGATGGCGTGGGAAACCGGAGAACCCGTAGGAAATCCGCCCCAGCACCGCTTTGTCCACGACTAATCCCACATGCGGTTGCCTGGGATCGAACCTGGGCCGCTAATGGTCTAGTCTAACCATTCGGTTCCCGTAGTCAACCTTCCTGACCCGTGGGTTTTTTCGGAGGTTTCCCTGGGTCGCCAGGCGAATGCTCGGAAATATTTCTATATCCTCTGAATTTCTTGTCCCTCCATTTTGTTACATTAATTATTTCATATCACCCTTCATCCTCTTAGGTTTATTTCAAAGTTGAGTGTTGGCGAGCGTCGCGGCAGCAGCACCACGGGGGTAACAAATACGCTCTGGAATCTTGTACACCGGATTGGAAGGCGAGTCACTGGTTTGCGGGCCTCCCGTGGAATGGGGATCCATTCCCCTCATGCTGCCTCCAGGGGGCTGTCCCGTCAAGGATATAGACACAAAATATCGCCTTTCGATCAAGGTACTAAGTTTCTCTCCGCTGGTTGTCATAGAGGCATTGGGCCAACTGTTATATATTAAGAAATGCCCTTTTATGAGCTTCTTCAAGCAGTAATTTATTAAATAAATAAATAGTTATACGTCACTGTATGTATTTTACATTACAGAACACACGAAATTAAGTTAATGGTTTAAACACATAATTGCATAATTATATCACTGAAACAAATGTGACAGCATTAACGAGGGTAACTGTACACCCAGCAACATTCTGTTTTGAAATATGTCTGAAAGTTCAGTCAGTCACCGGATGCTGGAGATGACGTAACCAAGCTTCCAGTTACTGCCCACTAATCTCACAAGGGAAGTACATGGGAATCGAAATAAAAATGACTTCAAAACAAAGAGAAGTGACTATTTTCCGATCAATAACTCATCACCGATTGAAGGAAATATCAATTAAGATTTCCATCCTGAAGGATTAACCTTAAGAAGATGATATGACACTGATATTTGGTATAAATAATGGAAAGTTTAAAATATGCGTAAAGATCATAAATCTAAAATGTATATTAACTCCTTAAATAAGTAAAGATACCTATATAGTATGGGCTAAACTCTAGAATAAAGATATTTTGGTGTTGAAAAAATAAAATTCTAAAGCGCGTTCCACCCTTAGAAGACAGTACACGTTAAATTGAGTGCAGTGTTGCAACATGTACTTTCTCCGCGCGCGACCCCGAGGTGGCCGGAGTCCTTTACTTAGTCCTTCAATTGCTGCTTGACGAGATGGACACTTTTAACTTTGGTATCCCTGCACGCCTTTGTTACTGTACGACCTAAATTTACAAATGACTCGTCTGTATAAACAATTGATTTCCCCTGGTCCCTAAACCTTTTTACGTATTTTAGATATTTATGTCGCCATCTGATGATATCGATATCGTATCTTTCTATTAATATGCACTTGTTACCCCTTCTTTCATATTCGAACCCCAAATCATGTAAGAACCGACTAAGAGCGGCCCTTGAGAAATTTGGTAGGGTCTCATCACTGTTGACCCGTGACAAAATTATATTCGGCGTGAGTAGAATATTTGCAAACAGTAGAGAATGAACAATTCGCCGCACTCCACCTTGCACTATTCAATCATATTGCGTTAACCTAGCGTTTTGTGTAGTCCCGCCCTTTTTGCTTTCTTTTTCGATGGCGTTCTTAGAGGTCCTTTCATTACTTCCTTATTAATCCTACACACTACTGCTTCTGAACACCCGATAGCCTTAGCTGTTTCTTTTACTGCCTTACACGCATTTTGCTTCAAAAATAATCTAACACATTCATAATTATTTGGCGTTCCTTACTTCTTAATTTACCAACATATCGTCTCTTCTTAGCTTCCCCCCTCCATAACTACAAATATTTACAAAAATATTAAACAAATAACGCAATAACAGCTCACAGTTACACACACGACTTCTTTCGAACTAATGTTAGTGCTGCTCCTTATACTATCTTCTGCGTCAGGCCTGGCGCGAGAATACGCTGAATAGATGAGTACCTTTTGCTTGCCTTACTGGATAAAAGAAAGAGGTTACTGCCTTTTGGTTTATTTTAAAAACTTTCTCCAACCTTCCTTAACATTTGTTCTCGGTGGTTCCCTGATGTAAACTCAATAACAAAAAAGTTTCACACTGCGTAACTTTTGCAGTGCACAGATGTAAAAATTTCCGAAAACATTTAATTTATAAAATTATAACACTTAACTGGGTAAACATAGAGAATTCAAAGTAGGCAGGTGGTAGCAGTATGGTTTACTCTACCTAAGAAAATAATATAGATGCATTCTACTAGTTTGTTAGTTAGTGCGTGATGAGTATAGAAACAGCAAATATCGGACTTCTATTGAAAAAAAAACACATTTTCTGAAGAAATATGGGACTATATAAATGTATAATGACTCTAAAAAGGATATAACCTGATGGAGAAAAAAATTCTGCACAGGATAATGTATTCAAATCTGAAATTTATAACAAATGAATATTTATACCATGCTATTAGGAATCTGGCAACAGCGCGAGGTTAGAAAAGGACGCGGCTAATGGCAACTTGTATGCGCTAGATAGAGACAGATATATCCCATTTAACTCCATACTGTCTTCTAAGAGTGGAACGCTATATAGCTACAAAAAGAGATGTATTGAGACGATCTGCTAGAAAATCAAGATTGGAAGAATTATGAGAGTGAAACAAGAACCGGGTATTTTGGATATTATAGGGAAGAAAAAGGAGACGTCCGATGACAACATGGATTGATATGTACAAGTAGCCTTACGGACTCAGAACAATGGACAAACGCGAGGCATGGAGATTGGTTTCCGCAAAACGGCGCTAGCTGTTATAATCTGGAGACGTGATGCTTGTGTGTGTGTGTGTGTGTGTGTGCGTGTGTGTGTGTGTGTGTGTGTGTGTCTATGAGCAACATAACTCAAAAACGAAAAGTCCCTGAAACACCAAACTTGGTATTTAAGTTTAGCATATTTTAAGAATGCGACACGAAGATTTTGAAGAAAACCTTCACTTCAGGCTACCCATTATATTGAACTTTTCTCGAAAATTTTGATTTTATCAAAACTGACTAACAATTTTAATGAAAACAGCATACGTTCAGGATAGTTACTGTAAATGTCCTCACAAGTGATCTTCATTTTAGATGAATTTGCATATCTGGTAAATTGTGATACATAAAATCTTAATGCACATAAAACCGTATATAGATCTAGTTAAAACATACAATTTATCCTTTTCAGTGAATCATTTACTGGATGGTGCATCTCTCTTAACAAAAGGATAAGTGTTCCGAAGACCAGTTCTGGTATTTTTTCTGCTCCTGTTTTAAGGATGCGGCGTATTTTCGGGATGTCAGTAAAACCAGGACTGACATAGTTAACCAAATGACAAGCGATGGCATGCCACAGAGATTAACAAATTCAATATTTGACAGCCTCTGTGGTTTAGTGGTCACCAAGCTAATCTCTAAATCCAGAGGTCCCAGGTTTGATTCCCCGCTGGAGAGCGGACATTTTTCTTCGGAAAGCATTATTGCTCATTTTCCCTAGAGTATGAATAAAAGTGTGAATGCGTAATAATGTAATAATCCAAAGTAATATCAACTCAAAGATAAAATTCTGATGTGTTGTACTCACATGACTTTCTCTACTCTTGTGCTAACCAGAGGGCTATTGCTATATCTTCTTCGTGTTAGTTAAGGTAAAAACTTGCCAGAATTGTTTTATTACTAATTTTGATGTAGGTACAAGGGGACATGGGAATAGAGTAGGCTTTGAGCGGTACCCGAGCGTCAGGAAGAGTTCTGGAATTCAGTCAGTTTTTAGTGAGTAAGTTAGTAGAATTGTCAGAACGAACTGTGTACAATCAAGCAGTATTTGTGTAAAGATTACTATAGAACATAATAACTGTGAGTTTTATGAACACTAGTTGTGAATTGTAATTCAGTTTTAGTGGAAATAAAGTAACATAAAAGGTCTAATTTGTCAAGTACGTTAGATGCTACTGGTATTAATGCTGTTTGCCAAGCAGGATGAAAGTCCCTTGTTTGCAGCAAGTAACCACCCTATCTCCATGGCACCGCCGCACACCACGAAACTTAGAGGCACACGTAGCAGACAAGATAGAAAAGAAAATTGTGACAGATTAAGAAATATCCCAACATTCGTCTACCACCAGGGAAAACCACAGAAAAATCATGTTGAGAACGAGCGACGAACAATCCGCAACCTCCCGAATGCGGAATTATCGCTCGATGTGTGTCGGTAACTTAGGTTAAGAATTTGAAATTATAAACTAATAATGTTAGATTTTTTAAGTTTATACCATAAATGGACTGTAATGCAAACAGTTACAGCCTAAATTCCATCCAAAATTACTCGAATAATTTAGAAATTATTATAATTTATTATTTAATTTTTTTGTTATGTAAATAAAAAGGTCCTTTGAGGTAAAACATTTTAAATTTTGCTGTAATATTTCAGCCATAAGTATAAATACATCTGGCTGTTAAAAATTCTGTCTCCTGTTTTAACTTACAAGTATATTCTTTTTCCCTTCAAATATTTAAACTAGTTAGACACATCTGACAGTAAAACCAAGGACAACTTTCATTTGTCGTCTTTGTGTTGACAGTGAAAGAACTGAGTCAAGGTTACGAGAAGAAAACAGTTGCGAGTTGTAATATTACGAAAGACTGTAGACTGTGTTAATGTCTTTAAAAGAGAACTGTGTATTTGTGTAAACATTTTGGAAGGAAATAAAGTAAGAAAAAATTAATCGTGCTAGATCGTTGTCGTATTCATCACAGTAATTTCACGAATCTTACCGGTGCTATTGACTGCGGTCACACGAAGATTGAAAACCTAGTGTAAAGTGAAATATTCAGAATCAGAGCAGGTCACAGTTTGTAATGCGAATCTCAAGAAATAGTTGCACTAAGCCAACATTATTTCCTCAGTTTCTTTGTAACTGCGTCATGATTTTGTTTTATACATAGTATTCTTATTTTCTGAAATTAAGTCTAACAGTAAAATGTTTCTCAGAAAAAATTGTATTTCTATGTATGACCGGTGTATAAGTGTAACTTTTTGTCTGTTGTTTCCTCGCCTCCTTATATAGCGAACACATGGACCTTTCGCGAACTTCTTGAATCACACAGCCAGATGTTTTTCGAACGCTCTAGGGAAACCGCTTTTGGTTCTTCGCTTGATTGCTGTTAGGCACTTATACACAAACAGTCGTGTGAGGCAGTGTGGCCTTGAAGGCTTTTATTTACAAGCCCGCCTGGTATGTGGTGCGAAGTAGCTTAGTTCCCACAGTCCTTTGTTGTGCGCCGCGCCCAGCGTCACATTGTAATACAGAAGAACCAAATTATCTCCATCATAGTGTACCAGAACTTGTCATGCTTGTCATGAAGCCTACATATAGAGACATTAAACTAGATTTATAGAACAAATGTTTACATTGAAAGATACAAAATGCGAATGAAGCTTCAATACTCTCAGAATAGGCAACACCACTACCATGACACACTTCGCACAGAGATTTGTGCACGAAATAGCTAAAAATGCTAGAGAATGTAATAGTAGCAATACGAGAGCCCATGATAGCACAAAGGATCCGGACTAGACAGTTCTGAATAATATTGCAATACCACCTGAGACATCCCACTTCTTGTAACCCAATATATGACTTAAAGAACAGTTGAATAATGACCTTTGCTACGTGACAACGTGCACTCTTGAAACGCGACCCAGCCCAAACCCGTGTGACCCAAAGCGAGTGTTATGATTTACACCGTACTTAACATTGTGGTCCGCATCTCCCGTCATAGATAGTTGGTGTTCTACTGACAGATTTTAATTTGCACACGCAGAAGCTGGAGTGGAATTCCTACCTGAATATGTACGATCAAGCATTAAATTTGAGGAGGAGGGAAGCTCAAAGGGACGGTTAATTTGCGAGCACGGGGTTTCTATAGCTGAAGCGAGTTGAACACTTGGATGATGAAGCCACATTGCCAACCGAGGAATGCGTTTCAAAATTCCTTGGGCGCCACCTGTCGCTCTTCGGCCTCAAGATTCCTGGTGCAATATTAGCGGTTGTTCCCTGCACAGGGTGTCGCACAGGTAACACGTAATACTTCCACAAAATTCCACATATAAATTTCACTTTTAAAAATGTCTTAAACATATCGCATTTTGGTCAAAACCATTAGCAATTTTCAATAAAATCAAAATCTTCGAAAATGTTCCATGTAAACTGTAAAAGGTAGTCTGGAGTAGGAGAATGTTCTTGAAACTCTTCCGTGTCTAGTGCTTCAAAGATGTAAATACCAACTTACATATTTAATCGACTCTAGTTTTTGATCTATTCAGCTCATAGGCGGAAACACACACACACACACACACACACACACACACACACACACACACACGAACGCACACACACACATACACACAAAATTGTCCATGTAAAAGGTAGTTCACGAGCAGGGTTTCTTAGCTTATCTTAGTAGATATCAGTTTAAACTTGAAAGAGTCTGAGTTTAGATAATATATTTCATAAGTAACCTTTTTCCAGACATACAGTTATTTCTAAATATGCCCTTTTCTTTTCAGGTGGTCTCAAAACATGTATTTCCACAATACTTCTGCTTACTCCAAGTACCACTTCTGCTGTCTAGATAGAAAATAAAGTGATTGAAATTGATGAACTAATCCTGTAGTTTCAGAAGACCTATCTGGAGCCAGTCTGATGTTTACCTACTTGTCAATGGGCTATGTAGAAGCTTCTACGGAAACTGCGTTTAAACCGATAGAGAGAGAACAAGAGAAAGAGTAAAAGGTAACAAAGGAATTGAGTTGAGACGTATTGGCTAGTAATAGCCTGCAATATGCATCTCCTACTGGATACAGGAGGATTCTGTCCCGTCAACAGATTAACTCCACGCGCTGCGAGTACTTTAGTCTCAGGTTTACCTTCTCTACAAGTAGAGGAACTAGTACTGCATTCCACACAAAAATTCGATATCTAGATTGCACCGGAAATATACGTTTTGAGGCGTGTGTGTGTGTGTGTCTGTCTGTGGACAACATAACTCAAAAACGAAAAGTCGGTTAAAAACCAAAGTTGGTATTTAAGCTTCATATCGCTCAACGATGCAACACGAAGATTTTGAAGAAAATAGCCCCACCCTAAACTACCCTTTACATGGAAAATTTTTCGAAAATATGGATTTTCTTGAAAATAGCTCTAGTGATTTTGATTAAAATGTCGCATGTTTGAGATATTTGTATGACAAATGAAATGTGTATCTTGAATTTTCTGGCTATAGCCCCTGTAGTCGTATTTACTCTAGACGACTTTTGCATAACTGGTAAACCGTTAGAGATAGACCAAATCTTACTCTATAAAAAATGTAGATGTTGTTAAAATACATAATTTATACCCCAATACATTTTCTTGTAGGGTGAACCATTTCGCAGATATTCCTTGTTATTTATGTAACTTTCGGAAAACTTAAAACTTTCGTGAAATGGAACATGGTGTTCATTTTTTTTATATGTTAAGCGTGCAAAGAGAATGGGATCTCAAAGCGTTAAGATATCCGAGTATCGCACAAAGCCTACTGTATTCTAATATTCCCCTTGTACCTACAAGGAAATAAGCAATAATATAATTTGTACAAATGTTTATCTCAACTAACACGAAGAAGATATAGGAATAAGAGTTTGTAAGAATGGTTAGTATAAGAGTAGAGAAAGTCATGTGAGTGCAACACATCAGATATTTGCTTTCTCCGCTACGTAGTAAGTAGGGTAAGTTTTTTATTCGATCTAAAAATTCAATATTGAGATCTCAGAAGAAATACACGTTTTGAGTCCTAAATCTAAAAAAAAGCAGGATTTGTAGAAAAAGGCCTTGGGTGTGTTAGTTTGTCTCTCAACATTATAACGAAAAGTTGGTTAAATGCCAAACTTGGTATTTAAGTTAAGTACACCTTAAGGACGTGACAAAAATATTTTCAAGAAAATTCCCCCACCCTAGGCTACATCCAACATTTTTCGGAAATTTTGATTTTCTCAAAAAGACTATAAACTTTTTTAAAATTAAAATATGACACGTATAATACATTTTTATCAAAAATAAAATGTATATTTTAAATTTTTTGAAAATGACCCTATTCTGGATTACTTTTACATATCTGGTAAACGGTAAGGGATATACAAAATCTTACTGCACAAAAACACCGTATATTTCGTTAAAACTCACAATTTATGTCTAATACATTTGTTTGTGCAGTGAACCATTACCCAGATATTCCTTGTTATTTGTCTGGATTTTTCTATAGTTACACTTTTGTCAAATAGGGATGCATTATTCACTTTAACTTTACTCATTTTTGATAAAATAAAAATCCGGGCTACTTCACGCTACATACGAGGTCAGTAAATAAAGGCGCTCAAGGTGAAGCTTCCTCACACGACTTAGTGACTAACAATTAAGTGGCGACATAAAAGGGGTTTTCTCAAGAGCCTTTGAGAAAAATCTTGCTGCGTCACCGGTGAAGCGTTTCGGGAGATCGAGAAAGATGCGTGTGACGTCACCTCCTCTATATAAGGAGGCGAGGCAGCAGGAGAAAGAGAGTTACAGGAGTCGGTCAGAGTGTCAGCTGTGCGTGTGCGTCGTATAGAAGATTTCACGAGGGTCAGTGATCGCATCGTCGTAGTTAGTATATGAGAGACAGAGCATATGAAGAAAGACAGCGAAAGGAGTGAGTCAAGGTTACGAGAAAAAACAGTTGTGAGTTGAAATATCACGGAGGACTGTATTAACGTTATTAAAAGAGAAACTGGACTGAATTTCGCCGTTTTGTCACATAATTTTTATTTCTTAAGAGTCTTTGGGCCTCTCTGTAGGCTTGTTCCCCCTCCCCTTGATTCCCCGCTTTATTGTTCCGTGATTTATTGTATTCTCTGCTGTCCGTTTTTTACCCGTATAAGGAATGCACAGAAATACCCACGCGGGACTTGAACCCGCGACTCTCTGCTCGGTGGAGCACCAAAGACTCGCTCCACTACAAGGGCTTTGTAATAGGTTGCGAAAGATTGAGGTTATACCTTTAGTGCGGAGAGAGTTTGTGAACATGCTGTATTTGACACAAGTTTTAATTGGTTATCAATGTTTTATTATGGTTTTGGCGACACATGTAACAAGGTCTGTTAATTAACCAGTTTTGAGCGCTGAAGCACAAGTAATGAAGGTGATACCAACCTTGTGAAACTAAATGTCACTTAATATTCCGTGTGCTAATGGTAGCAACCCTCACCCTGAAAGGTGTAGCCTATTGGAATTTCAAAATGGAGCTAGTGCGACTCTCCTTTTCAACTCCCCCCCCCCCACCTCAGCAATGATTCATGAGCTTCTAAGGTTCTGCATAATTATTAGGGGATGGACGTGTGTGTGTGTGTGTGTGTGTGTGTGTGTGTGTGTGTGTGTGTGTGTGTGTGTGAGCGCTTCTCTCAGCCTTAGCACTCCCCTAAATGCGATTTTCTTACCTCACGATATATTATTGTTATTCAACTGCATAAAAACCACGTTAAATTAACCCCAATACGTATTTAAAGCAATTGAAAACTTGGGTTAGAGAAAGCAATCTCTTATTTCACCTGAACTTAAATTTTTATTGCTTTCTCCACTGGTAAGTAGAAGTATTGCATTCCACCCAAAAATTCTATGTCGAGAGTTTACCGGAAATATGTTTTGAGACCCCCTTAATCCAAAAAAGGCATTTTTAGAAAAAGGTCTGTGTGTGTGTTTGTGTTTGTGTGTGTATGTATGTGTGTGTGTTGGCGATCACGTGATTGTCATGGTTTCAAATGCGCGTGCATATTACCTTGGTTCTTTGTGTTACTGACTCTGGGATGGATGGGATCTGGGTTTCTAGGTGAAGGGTTTGGTTAGTGGTTCGGATTGCAACAGAGAGGATTTTTCTAAGCAACATGTTTTGGAGGGTTTGAATTTGTTTGACGGCGGTTTTGGAGGCATTCGCCCAGGCCACACATGCATACAGGACCACCGAAAGAATAAATGACCTGTATAGAATCAGCTTGGATTTGAGTTTCAGCTGTTTGCTGCGGAAGATGGGGGCGCATAACTTCAGTCGGTCTTTGCCTTTGTTGGCGCTATTTTTATATAGGTGGACCAGCACATGGTGCGGTCCATGCTGACGCCGTGAAATTCCGGTGCAGTATATAAATGAGACAGCTGTGCCAGCACCGGTTAAACGCAGCTTCTACGTCCAAAAATAGCGCCAACGTTGAAGTCCCATTGTTAAATTGCTCAGTTACGTCATCAGTTAATCTCGGAAGCTCCAGTTCTGTGGAATGTCCTTTTATAAAGCCACATTGTGGATTTGAAAGTTCATGTACTTCCAAGACTTGTTTTTGAAGTCGAGAAAGTAAATGTTTTTCGAGCAATTCCCCAATAGTAGACAAGAGACTAATGGGGCGGTAATTTTGCGGCTATCTTGTGCTTTTCCCTTGTTTTGGGAGCATAATAACCTTGGCTTGCTTCATAGTGGAGGGGAAGTGGCTGTGCTGCAAACAGGTGTTAAATATCTTCGTTAGTTGTACCAGGGCTCTTCGCGGGAGGTGTTTAAGTTCCTCATTAGTCACTTTGTCCGGGCCGGCAGCTTTCCCATTAGGCAGTTCCCTAATGAGCTTATAAACTTCGTGCGCCGTTATAAGGGATAGCTTTTGCTCTTTCTTCTGCGCCACCCAGGTTTGTACCCATGTCTGGACCTCCCGTTCTAGGTCACGGTTGGTCACTGGATTTTCAGCGAATCTGTCTTGGAGACAGTCAGCGAAGACCTCGGCTTTCTCCTCTGCGGAGAAGTGCAAGCCACCGTGAGTGTACAGCGCCTCAGTTGCGGAGTTGACGCTCGTGAAAGCCTTTAATAATTTCCACAAGGAAGAGCCCGAATGAGTGGGGTCGGTCTGGCTGTCTCAGTTAGTTATACCGGCCGGTATAGCGCCCTTTATGTCGAAATGCACAGGAAGATGGTCGGAGTCCAGGTTGTGATACAGAGATCTTATTTGAGAGTGTCGCATTTTTTGTGAGTACGAGGTCCAAAATCTCGGGGTCAAAGTGCCCTGATCTGTGCCAAAAGCTGGGTTCTGTAAGGAGGTGTACCTCAGTGTCGTCATTTTCTGTTACAAGTTCAACCAGGAGATTTCCAGTCGCGTTTGCCCGGCGAGAAAACCACCAGGGGTGCCGGGCATTGAAATCTCCTGCAATTATAACGTGCTCCTCTAAAGCGAAGATTTTTTCGAGGTCTCGTATGAAATCTGGGGAGTTGGGGGGCCGATAAAGTGCTACCAGCATAACCGCTTTGCTATTAACACATGTTTTAAGAGCCGTGCACTCTAACGCTGCCAGTGCAGGTAGCGTGACAGAAGCATGAGCAATTGAGTTTCTCAGCAAGATAGCAATTTCTCCCCCTTGTCTGCCAATTCTGTCACTGTGGAAAATTTGGTAGCCCTGGAGCTTAAAAGTGTGCTGTTGTTTTAGTTTTGTTTCGCAGCTGGATGCGACGTCAATTTTGTTACACCGCAGGTAATTTTCAAGTTCGTGTTGCTTGCCCGTAGATGTCTGCATTCCAAGTTGTACCTCCCCTTACACAGGCCATGTACTCTAAGGGGGTTGAGAGAAGACATATGATGGTTTCAACTTTCTCCATAGTGCTCATATTCTTCTTCTGCCCTCAGCGGCGCCTAAGTATTCCTCGCATGAATGAATGAAACAAAATGTTTTTTGGGCATGTTATTGAACATGCCCTGGCTGTTCAGGGACACCCCTCTTCAGCCTAGTAATATGGTTTTTGATGGTCGTGTGGCGGATTTCAGTGGCGTGTGCGTATATGTTTGTGTGTTGGTGTTGTGGTTTTTATGTGGGTGATGATGGTGTGTTTGGTCATCCCTAGCTGCGTGGCCCGTCTTCTACCCGCGAAGAAAGAGTTTTTATGCTGGATTTTTTTGTCAAATTTGTGTGTCTGCTGCAACGGCTCGTCGGTAACTTTTATATGTTTGTGCCTGTGTGTTTATGTGTTTGTTTTTAAATTTGGTGTATTTGTGTTAATTGTGTGTTTAGATGTTTTGGAAGTGTTGTAGATGTGCTTGTAGTCTGTCTTGTTCCTGTTGCTGGTATTTGTCGTATACGCCAATTAGTGTTATGAGAGGAGGATTTTTGTCTTTTTCTGTTTGTGTTATTGTTTTCAGTTTTTGCGCAGTGTTGATGAGTGTTCTGTATTGTCTGGTGTGTGCATTATGGATGTATTTTATCATGAGTTGGGCTATGTGTATTGTGTGTGTGTAGTTGTATAGTGTTTTTGTCTTAAATGAGGGTAATAGTTTGTGTGTAGTTCTGAGGCACCTCCTCTCGAAGGATTTGATTTTGTCCGTTACTTCCGTCGTGATCAGTGGCATAGTGGCTACGGCTGCATAAGTCAGTTGCGGTCTTATAATTGCGTTGCACAGTTTTCGTAGTATTTGTGGCGTGAGTCCTCGTCCGTTTAATCGTGCTAAGTAAGTCAGTGTTGAGTGGACAGGTCGTGTTTTGTTAAGTAGTCACGTGTAGTGTGTCTTCATTTTAAGTTGGTTATGAATGTGTATACCCAGATACTTTATGATCGTTTTGCATGGTATTTGTTGTTTGTTGAAGGTGAGGGTGGCTGTTTTATATGAGCGTTTCATGATTTTCCTTATCACAATGGCTTGTGTTTTTTCTGTGTTTATGCTGATTCGCCATTTTTGAGTCCATTTGAGGAAGGTGCGGAGTTGTTTTTCGAGCTTTCCTCTGGCTCCGATCAGCGTGGCGTGTGTGCTCCAATACGCAGTATCATCTGCGTATTGGGCTAGGTGTATGTGTTTCTGTGTAGGTTGTGGTGTGTCTGATGTGTAAAGTATATAGAGGAGGCCGGAAATAGCGCTCACCTGTGGTGTGCCTGCTTTAATATTAATGGTATCGGAGAGTGTGTTGTTTATGCGTATGTGTCCTGTTCTGTCTGTTAGGAAGCTGGCCAACATACTATCCTTGGTGAAATTTTTAAGTCTGTCATATTCCTCGCTTATTGAGCCATCCATCTTAACAGACGTGTTACCCTGATGATGCCAAGCACAGTACTTGGCGAAACGTTAGTATCTACCATACCTTCCAGACCACGGCCTACAAGCCCGGAAGAACTAAACATTTCGAATAGTTAAATGTCTTTGTTCCATCGGCTGGGTTTTCTATGTATCCCGCAAGTGGCACTGTCTAAAGAGACTATATACCTCGTAATTTGACACGCAGGTGACATCTCTTGAAAAACTTACCAATTACCAGCATGGGGGCAAATTAAACATTAGCTGCATTACCTTAATTTCTATAACAAAAAAGATTTATTATATACTGGGTTTTAATTTCCATGCCGTTCACGAGAAAAAACTAAATATCCACAGCAATATCGCTTATTCTGATACGCATAGCCCTCTCATTCATTCCTTGACTTCCTCTATTTGAAAAAAAAAAAAAAAAAAAAAAAAAATTGCGATTAATATTCCCAATCCTGTTTTTTTAAACTTCTACCATCTTTCCACACAAATTATTTTTCTACTAGATACCTACTCAAACATTTTGAGATTTCCTAAAACCAAAAACCAAAAGTCGGTATTTGAGTTCAGCGTCATCCAAGAATACTACACAAAGGTTTTCCAAAAGCTATCCCCATCCCAATTTATATGCAAAATGGTTCGAAAATTTAGACCTTTCTCACAAATAGCTATAAGTATGTTCACTACAAGAACAAAACAATTGTGAGCTGTATTATCACGAAAGATCGTTTACTGTGTTAAGCTTACAGAACTGTGTTTTTGTGCAAAAGTTTACAAGAAAAACATTTGATGTGTTGCACTCACATGACTTTCTCTACTCTTGTACTAACCATTCTTACAAACTCTTATTCCTATATCTTCTTCGTGTTAGTTGAGTTAAACATTTGTACAAATTATTTTATTATTTATTTCCTTGTAGTTACAAGGGGAATATCACTTTTAGCGATATAAAACCTTTTAAAGGTTTGAGATTACATTCTCTTTGCACGATTAAGACATAAAAATGAATCACGATCTTGCATACATTTGAGGAGAGCTCGTTCATTCTTAAAAAAAAAAAAAATGATTTTGTCTATCTCTTACGGTTTACTAGTTATTCAAAAGTCATCCAGAGTAAACGGGACTACACAGGCTATAGCTAGAAAATTCAAGGTATATGTACATTTCATTTGTCATAAAATATCTCAAACATGTGTCATTTTAAAACATGTGACATTTTCAAGAAAATCAAAATTTTCGAAAAATTTTCGATGTAAAAGCTAGTTTTGGGTAGAGGAACTTGCTTCAAAATCTTTGTGTAACAACCTTTAAAGACTTAAATACCAACTTTGGTTTTTAAACTAGTTTTCATTTTTGAGCTATACTGTTCACAAATACAAAACCTATGCTAATTACAGTAGAAACAAAAGTGGGTAGAGAAGGTTATGTGATTGTATCGCATCACGTTTTTATCACACGTATTGATGCAAATCCGCTAGTTAGCAAATAAAGCAGATAGTTACCTCTCTCGTTACACAGCGACTAATGCAGTAACAGCCAATCAGAATCGACCTTTACGTAAAACGTAGATATAATGGGCACAATAATCCCTGTTTACCTGCATCCAGAAGCTTATACCATATTTTAATGAACAATAACGAGAAGGTTTATCCCTCAAACACGTCCGGTTGTGTTTTTTACTTCGAGAGCGTCCCGGAAATACGTTGTTGTTTTTTATTTATCCCCGGCTATGTTACAAACACTACTTTTATTGACCATAAGCACATCAGAGCTAAATTCTATTATCTCTGAAGTACCGACGCATCGATGATTGGAAATGCGCTTTAAACCTGTGTTTAATGCATCTTTTATTTTCACGACATGCATCGATTTGTGAACTGAACAAGGCTGGTCGAGGAACAGTTGAACCACTGGGGTGCTTTCAGTTGCATTTCAAATGGTTAAGGATACGTAGAAGTAGGCGAAGTACTGCATTCGACCCAAAAATTAGCTGTTGACGTTACACCGCAAATGTATGTTTTGAGACCCCCTGAATCAAAACAAGAAAGCATTCTTAGAAAAAAGTCCGCGGGCGAGCGTGTGTGTGTGTGTTTTGCGAACCTGTCTGTGTCGGTCTGAGTGGCTCAGTTGGTTAGACGCTGACCTACTGATGCAATACGTTGCACTTATATTTCAACCATAGAAAATTGTATGAATCGTATGTTGAAGAGCGAAAGGATATGTGTGTTATGTAAAAGAAAAGCAAATAGAGAAAACTATGTGAAAGTAATATATTGTATAGTAAAATGGGCAGCATAGAAAGCTTCTACATATACGTGCTGAATTTCGCGATGATCGGTCAAGTGGTTTTCAAGATTAACGGTTACATCCAGATATAGATGATAATAGAAGAGTGAGTAGAGAAAGAGATGTGTATATTACCTAAAAGTGAGTAGAGAATCCACTGTGAATCTAATGCTTAGAATTTCTATATTAGTCATACAGAAAATTATAGAACTTTTTTGTATAGGAAGGAATAAAAATACTCTTTTTAAAAAACAATGTCGTCTTTTCAGGAAAATTGTTTATAGAAAACTGACTAGGCTAAGAGATATGAATGTGTTACCTAAGTGAGTAGAGGAAACAGTGTGAATGTAATACGTAGTAATTCTGTTTCAAACATATAGAAAATTGAATGAATTAATTGTACAAGAGGGAATAAACATGCGTTTTGGATGTCAACATTAGGCCAAAGCACAACTTTCAGCGTGAGTAAAATGGTGAAGCGCGATTGCAAATAGTTCCTTACTTCATTGTATATATGATCGCTTATTTGATACTTTCAAGTGATAAACGGGGTGAGAAAATACTATAATTCAGCTTACAAAACATTTGAACATGAGCATAAATATTTTACTTCCATTTATTGTCACGTGGTACTCGGTAATTCTCCTATTGTAGTGAAGTGATGCAGTGTGGCGGAGTGTTCAGTTTCTCAGATTAGTTAAGGAAACATAACTGTGTTATGTGTTTAACATTTTCCTTCACGGTTATGACACCCTGGCTGTGAAACACGTAACCAAATTGATGTCTGAAGCAACTGGTATTTCTATGCACACTGTTTCAACGGAAATGAAACAAACAGGAAATGTAGAAGTCCCTAAAAAGAGAAGGGAAGGGCCATTTAGTGTTTTAGGCTAAGTAGACGATTTAAAAGTCGCTTTAAATGCATCGTTTCTTTTTAAACGACAGTTCTCCTATAATAGACAATGAACAGTGAAGCGCCAGATCTTCCAAATAAGTTTCTACTCACAAAATTAGATTTCATAACTTTTCTTAACCAATATCTTTCATTAGTTAATGTAGTTTATTTAATAAATATGAGCCGAGTGCGATTCTAACCTCACACTTCTACTGACGGTTGCGGTAACAGTCAGAAGTAAACAGTTGTGCGCACGTCCTTGTTGGCGGAGTGATACAATCGCAATGTTTATGTGCGTAACCACTTTAAACTGTCAGGGAGTATAGATACCAACATTGGTTTTTAACCAACTTATGGTTTTTGAGTTATGCTGTCCACATAGTGAGACACACACACACGAACCTTTTTCTAAAAATGCTTTTTTGATTCAGGGGGCCTCAAAACATATTTCTGGTAAAATCTGGATATCAAATTTTTGGTTGGAATGCGATATTCCCCTACTGAGTGGAGGAGGGTGGGGGAAGTGATAATTTGCGAAGTTTCACACTAGCAGAGCTAGGTAAGGTATAAACGCTACTGTGTCAGAAATATGAAAGTGAGTGAGTGAGTGAGTGGCATTTTACCGGAGAAGCAACTTGGATTCTTCCTCCGTAGTGGAGTTCAAGGCGTGTGCAATTTCCTGCCTGTCCATCAAACAGTTCCGTTGCTCTCTCCCTCCCCCCCCCCTCTCTCACTTACGGTATGGCTATAACATCCACCCAACATATAGCATCATTAGTCACATTAAAATACCACTACACCACCCCTTATTATCTTCTTCCTTCAAATCCCGCCCTTAGCACTATCGCTTCCAAACTACTCCATTGCAGAATTAAGTTCCTAATTATTTCAGCAGCGTTGAGTATTTCAGCTAGTAACACAGAAACACAAGACTGTTGGACAAGTACAACCTAAATCTAAATGTTGTAGTGATAAATCATCAAACCACGGACAACGTCGGGTATTTCACCTAGTAACAAAGAAACACAAGACTATTGGAGAAGTACAACCTAAGTCTACATGTTGTAGTGATAAATCATCAAACCACGGACAACGTCGGATATTTCACCTAGTAACAAAGAATCACAAGACTATTGGACAAGTACAACCTAAGTCTAAATGTTGTAGTGATAAATCATCAAACCACGGACAACGTCGGGTATTTCACCTAGTAACAAAGAAACACAAGACTATTGGAGAAGTACAACCTAAGTCTAAATGTTGTAGTGATAAATCATCAAACCACGGACAACGTCGGGTATTTCACCTAGTAACAAAGAATCACAAGACTATTGGACAAGTACAACCTAAGTCTAAATGTTGTAGTGATAAATCATCAAACCACGGACAACGTCGGGTATTTCACCTAGTAACAAAGAAACACAAGACTATTGGACAAGTACAACCTAAGTCTAAATGTTGTAGTGATAAATCATCAAACCACGGACAACATCGGGTATTTCACCTAGTAACAAAGAAACACAAGACTATTGGACAAGTACAACCTAAGTCTAAATGTTGTAGTGATAAATCATCAAACCACGGACAACGTTGGGTATTTCACCTAGTAACAAAGAAACACAAGACTATTGGACAAGTACAACCTAAGTCTAAATGTTGTAGTGATAAATCATCAAACCACGGACAACGTCGGGTATTTCACCTAGTAACAAAGAATCACAAGACTATTGGACAAGTACAACCTAAGTCTAAATGTTGTAGTGATAAATCATCAAACCACGGACAACGTCGGGTATTTCACCTAGTAACAAAGAAACACAGGACTATTGGACAAGTACAACCTAAGTCTAAATGTTGTAGTGATAAATCATCTAACCACGGACAACGTCGGGTGTGTCACCTAGTAACAAAGAAATACTTGGCCGTATATAAAGGCAGGTTAGAGGTATTTAAGACTGCCAAAGCTGTGTATTTCAGGATATTTGTGTGCAATGATAAAAGGGTGCAGCAGCAGTGAGTCCATTAGTTTGAGGAAGATAGGACGTCTCCACGAGAAGCATCTCAATTAGAAGTCTGAAGGTAGGTAGGAAGGTTGGTACTACTGCTGGGATGCTGACAAGCTTGTATGATGGATCGGGGCGAGTCTACAGCATGCATATGGATCAGCCTTGGCGGTCATCCTTTCATCACATTGTCCCTTCAGCATCTTCAATCAATCTTGAGCCATCCAGCCAGCCAGCCAGCCTACATTCCTTCTTCTTCTTTGTATTCATGCTTACGCCCCTCCTCTTTGATCCACTGCCTTATCGCTTAAACATGCGCTAGTACATTTATTTCTTTGCAATCTTGTCAGAGACTGAGCACCAAAAACCCTGAGCCCTTATATCTATATAATAAACCTTACATAAAATATTCATATAGCGGGGTATTGTATCCCACACAATGGTTTTCTGGTAAAAACTCTCGTGTGCTACACTCACATCAGTTGTGCGCCTCAGTCTTTTCTGAAAACACTAATCTTTTGTCTAGGTTATGTTAGATGTAGGTATTTTGTGCCAAAACACTATAGAAGGACATTTAAATACCAGTTCTGTTTTTACGGCTAAGATATTAAAAAATGAATAACGGTCTTCCATTTGTGGAAAGTGTAAATATTGTAAAACTAATATAAATAACAAGCAATATTTCCGAAATGGTTTCGCTAAAACCATTTTCGAGAAAATAGAATGTTTCGAAAAAATTTTGCACTTACAGGGTAGTTTAGGGTAGACAAATTATCTTTCAAATATTTGTGTAGTATCCTTGAAAGATACTGAACCTGAATACCAACTTTGCTTTTTAAGCGACTTTTCGTTTTTCTAGAAATACTTTTAATGGTATTTTGAACTTTGATCAGCACAGTTCGAAAAAAATATATGGTTTTGGATGCGTAATTCCACAATAATGTACGAAGACAACAGGAAGGAATACTCGGAGCTGCTCTTTCAGACGTGAAGTAACTCGACAACGTTGCGTTGAGGTTGGTCAGGGAATTGAACCGGCTTCTGGATGTACACAGTTCGGTCGCTTGGAGGGTGGTATAGTGCTTCGGGAGATAGCGGTTAGATTGGCCTCCACTCTCACAGTAAACATGGAAGGACACGGTATGTTATTTGTTTACTGTCACAAGTGCGTCGCTGTGGTGTTTGTTTATGTACTGGCGTAGTGAAAGTGACACCCACACAATTTGCAGTGTTGCCATCTCATGGTCAGAGACAAAAACGTAAGATACAAAATGTGTATCCACTGGTTTAAATTAATGTAATGACTTCCCTTCCACCCTGTATTTCTGCAGAAATATTTTGTCACCTCTGAGGTAACTGAAAGCATGCTATAAAATCTTTATCATAAAACAAGAAAGCTATTACACATTTATGTTAAAATGAGCTGATAAGTTCAGGGAACGTGGGGCATAAGACCATATATGTTTGGACAGATCGGAAGGGTGTTTTATCGACTGAACGCATCCACCCCCCCCCCCCCCTCACCCGCCGATGAAAGGGTCAACATCATTTCTTTTCCAAACATCCACAGTTTGCGTCTGTTCCCAAGACCATTTTCCATATTTCCTTTTATGTTACTATGTCCGCTCGTTTGTCTCGTACAGTTTCTTGCTCTCTCGTTTGTTCCTCATGCCTGTAGTCCTTGGTTCAGATGTCATGAGTCGAGCGGCCTGGCCCAAAATTCCTTTACTTTATCTACAGATACTTACGGTTACTAGAGGAACTGCAGTAAAACCTCGTTAGTGCGAACTGGCTTAAGACAAACTCGCGGTAAATGGGGATAAAATATTAGCCCCGACAGGAATACATCAATTATTACGAGAACTTTATAGGTTAAGGGGCATAGTATAATTAAATGTCATTGCAACACAAACTTCGGATGTCAGTATTTTTAGGTGTTAATTTTTTCCGAAATGAGTGCAAAAAATATCACCACAAAGCTAACTGCCTACTATTGTCCCATTTCTAACGTATTGTAGATCGGCAGCCGCGATTATCACTTCAACAATACCTCTCTGGTACATTTAAATAAATTCAATAATTGTAGATTTGCATTTAGAAAGGTGTTCGATGCCAGATGTTCTTTTACACTTAAATTAACGTAACCTGAATATTCTGACGGCGTGCGTTACGCGTGTGGTAGGGCAGTGTCATGGCAATCATGATTGACCAATAGACTTCGTGGCCATGCAATCTCCTCAACAAGTCTATGCTTGAATTTCGTCATGTTTTTTCAAGTGGAGATTGAGAGAACATTTTGGTTCAATGATTTTGTACGACTTCAAATGCTATGTACCCAGCTGAGTGTTTGAGGAGGGCTTTTGGGCAGTATTCTCCAGCATGTGCCACTGTATTCCGCTGGTTTGCAGAATTTAAGAGCGGGCGGCAATCTCTTAAAGATGAACAGAAGACTGACTTTGAGCTGGCATTAGGGATTAGGTTTCAACCATCCTTAATGAACACTTTCATGTAAGCGGTATATTGTTGCACCATGACAATACACCCGCTCACACCATAATGTAACAATGGTGTTTCTACAAGAAACTGAGGCAAAACTCACCCACCGTACAGTCCGACCATGTGATTTCTTCCTGTTAAATGTCTTTTGTGAAGTGAATCATTTGAGAGGTAGAATCAGAACTGAAAAATTCAGTACCACAGCTGGGATTTGAGGGTCTGTAGTTCAAATCCCAGCTGTGGCACTGAAGTTTTCAATTGTGATTCTAGCCCTCAGAGGAATAAGAATAGTGAATAGAGAAGGTCAAGTTCGTTAGTACGTTTTTGCCCTGAGCCAGTGCGGACATTTTCATTTTGCTGTGCCGGACGGACGGACGGAGTTACCTGAACATTGTGCCTGGAGGTTCAAAGCGCCGCCTGGACCAAGGGATGCGCCATTAGCCCTTTGTGCAGCACTTCATTACTGGTGGCTCCAGCATTTTAATGTCACCTTGTTGACAACTGCTTCGTAATTTCTTTCCTCATACTCAAAGCGTACAAACGCTGTGTGCTTTAAGCCCCTAAAACTGCTTAAGGAGCCCTAACATACACCTCACACCTCTTACAGGGACCGTAAACCTGATAAACACCTCAAAAATCCCTGAGTCAATTACATCAGCTCAACTAGATATTTAAGTGTTGCCAACTTTACCTGGAACCAAAACCGGTCACTTCAAAAAAGATTATTATTATTATTATTATTATTATTATTATTATTATTATTATTATTATTATTATTATTATTATTATTATTATTATTATTATTATTATTAATTATAAGTTGATATAAGTAAGACCAGTAAAGATTGTACATACTAGAGAAAAATCACGAGGGTATTATACCTACATCAGATTTGTATTTGCTCCACTGTATTTTGGTGGGTGGGGGTATTGTATTCAGTTCAAACACTCGCGGCGCCTGCTGTATTTCAGGAGCTCGCTGTAATACTACGTTGTATACGTATAGGTCGTGAGACAAGACAAGAGCAATTCCCCTAACTGCGCAGTAGCAACTCTTTACCTGAAAGGCTGATGGTGGGAGAAGTTGCGCAATCTTGTATGCGCAGTAGTCAGTGTTTCCGTCTACGAAGGAGTAAAGTTCACTAGCATAGCTTTAGTACATATTGCTTACATTATGTTATGTGCTTTCATGTGAAGTGCAATTGTTTTAGCTGCACGCTGTTATGGTAACGTTCACTCATTAGCGGCAAGCTCGCCCGCCTTTCCCCACTCTCAGACGTTACAGACAGAAGTTTCTTTAAACACTAACTCCGTCGATGCAATCACTCAACACTTGATAAAACTTCTTCACTTCGAGGCGACGTGTGTTTTAAAGCACTTACTGACACACTGACGCACTAAAAACTATCTTCACCCGCTCCGCAAGCTTTCATGCCGGCGATGACGAAGCGAGTTCTTTCTCGAACATCTAGAAACAAGCCGGCTGCCGCACACTTCTCGAATGCTCTGGAAAACCCTTTGTATTGCCGTTTGTTTATTGTTAGTCACGTGTTTGTTCCTTAAGTGGGGTGGAGAAACTTGACTTTGAGCATCTTTGTTACGTTCCGCGCCAGTGGGGTGGGGCAGCCCGACTCCAACCGTTCTTTGTTGTGTTTCCGCTGACGCCATCACCAAAATTATCTGATCTTTGTTTACCAGTTTTTGTGTTCATTGTCAGAAAGAGATAGAAAGACTAGTTTCTAAAAGTGGTGTATTAATGTTTTTTTGTTTTTTTTCTTTCTTTTCTTCACGTGTTTCCGTGAGATCAGAGCATTGGTGAAATACAATACTTGCCCTAAGTAAGTAAGTAAGTAGGGAAGGAAGAAAGGATTGCATTTACAAAGATATTGTGGCGGGCAGAAAGTTTCGATTATTGGACCAGGGACACAGGGATATAAAGAAGTATGTGTGTCCGCAGTTCCGGATGACGTCCTTTCAAAACAGCAGCACCAGCACCAAACCAAGGATATTTTTCCAATACGGTGGTGGTAACGCTGTTAGAAAGAGTTGTGGTTTCCATGATATTGAAAATATCTCGACAACAAAAGTTTTGTGACTCCACACAACCGCTGTAGTACCCCCTTTCTTCTTCTGCTGGCTTGGTCCATTATACGGAGCCTGGCAGGGATGCTGTGTGTGTGTCTGGGTGTGTACGTGTGTGTGTGTGACTGTGTGTATGTGGACAATCTTCTTCCACAACTGCCATTAAGATACTCTCACACTTATCTACACACTACTTTATTCTTACAAACTCTTATCTCTTTATCTACTTGGTGTTAGTCGAGATAAACATTTTTCTCCAACTTGAGAAAAGCACAAGTATTGGCAAATTCACACAAATAAGGTTAAGCCCAAAAAATGCATTTTACCTAAATTGTGTGTTTTAATGAGACCTATATTTTTGTGTACTAAATTTTTAACCATCTACTATAGATTCCTAGTCAAGCAAAAGCATTTAAAATGAAGCGGGTTTCGGAGAAAACCCAAATGCATTTCCTTTGACTAGAAAATGTTTCGAACATATTGTATTTTAATAAAAATTGTTATAGTGGTTTTTGAGAAAATAGGAATTTTTGAAAATGTTTCCATGTAGAGTAGTGTGGTATGTATTGTATGTGTTGTATTTAACTGACTTTTTGATTTTGAATTGTGGTCTTAATAGCCAGATGAATGCGCGCGCAAATTCAGACACACACACATGCATTATTTAGATTCCGGTTATTTCAACACATGTCCGGTGAAAACTCTGGTATAATAATGCGACGCCGGGCGCGGCGCACAGCGGGGTACTCTTGGAGCTAAGCTGTTTCAAACCATATACTCGGCCGGTGAGCTAACAAAGGCACTCAAGGTCAGACTGCCTGGCGCGGGTGTTTGTGCATACGTGACTAACAATGAGCGTGGTGCAAACAAAAGATTGCTGGAACGTTCGGCGGCCGGCGTGTTTGTGGAAGTTCGAGAAAGGTTCATGTTACGTCATCCCCGCTATATAAGAAGACTCGGCAAGCAGTTTTGGAGATTAAGGGTTGTATATGTAGAAACATCTTTTTTGTACATATAGATGACGCAAATTATTTCTAGAACAGTAAGTGGAGAAAGAGATGTGAATGTGTTACCTAAAAGCGAGTAGAGAAAACACTGTGAATGAGCACAGAACAGAAAATTGCATGCCCTGTTTTAGAAGATGTAATTAAAATTGGTTTCTTTTTGTATTTGTAAAATCGCGCTTTTTTAAGAAAATTGTTTGTAGACGAGTGAGTAGAGAAAGAGATGTGAATGTATTACCTAAAAGTGAGTAGATAAAACTATGGCATGTAATACGCAGCATTTCTATTCAAACCTAGAGAAAATTGTATGACTCATTTGTAGAAGAGGGTATAAAACTGATTTTTGGGCGTGTAAAATCGCGTTTTCTTCAGGAAACACGCCTATACACGCAATCTGATCTAATCTATAGATACATTTAAAATGCAAAACTTTATGTGAGTACAAAGTTTGATGCAAATCGTTAGAGCGGATCGTTTTTGGGGGGATATATTTCGCAAGTCATTGTAGTCGGTCGAACGAACCCGCGACCTCCGGAATGCGAGTCGCACACGGTGCCAACTCGCTCGTAGGAATAACCATACAAATGTGTTTAAGTAGTAAATTGCAATTCGTTTTTTTCTCGTGGTTGTACGAGAGATGTTGGGCATTGAACCTGGCCTGGTTAGATGAGAGGCAAGCGGTCTATCATTCGGTCACGGCGCAGCCAAATCACTGATCTTGCAGTCAATATTTCCGACACTCCAGTTATACGTTATTTAAATGGCAGGAGAAGTGAAATAAAGTTTATCATTCCGGAGAGAGAGTGTGTGTATTATTCAGTAGATGTGGATGAAATGAAAATCGTGTTAGTACGTACGTACGCACGCCCGCCCACTTCTTCACATGATTAGCGAGCGATAAAGGCAGATGGGCAGCGCGCCAGAGAAACTTCATTCTTTTCACTCCAGTATATCACAGATGTTTAAAAACTCATTCACTACCACTTGTTGAAGATTCCGACGTCCGCCATACTTCCTTTTAATGAACACTCTCAATTCATATCTTCAAACGTTTCCTTCAAGAGTGACCAGCGATCAACAAATTTACCTTTTCGTCTGTCACTTTGGCAATACAGCCGCTCTTCCTTGAGACGAATTAAAAAAACAGGAAACTTTTAGCTCTAGAAAGTTTAAACTTAGATCTCTCTACCCATTAGGAATAAAATAGTCTACCAAATGAAAGGTCTATCTTGAAATTTTCTGAAAAGGAATTCAGGTTTACACATTTTTGCAAGTTGTGACTTACGAAACCAGTACTTACAATTTGTTAATTCTCTGTGTTTATAACCGCTCACTAAGGCCATTGACTACTAAAAATCTAAAATATAGTCGTTAACAGTTTGAAACACACTCAAACATGTATTGTTGAAACAAAAGTGATTTCTGAAAGGTGGCTGTGATTTGTTTTTAAGCTATTGACGATGACATAGTGAAAATATGACTTCAACAACGCGATAAAATAGTATTCGACTTGCAGAACTTCTACAAGGTCAAACTTCAGAAAACCCCCAATCAGCTGCATGGAGTCGAACCCGAGTCCTGCGTGGTAAGCAGCTGCGATAGCACTACGCTAAAAGAACGGCCTTTAAAGTTGAAGGCATAACTTGGAAATACAGCTATCATTTGTCTATTATAGGAACGCATTTGACAAGGTATCCAGGACAAAACAAAGGAATAACTTACATTTAACACGTCATGATCATCATCCACAAGGATTAGGCATATGACCATTCCATTTAATACATGAGTATGTGTAAAGGAACAGATTAAAACAAACCGCTTCGACAACCTTGCGCCCTATCAACTGCACTTTTTAATGTATTCACAGACAAAATAATGTGATTATTGAAAAATAAGACTACAGGTGGAATTACACCGGAGAAGAGAATTTTAAAAACTATTTTATTTGCAGACGATCAGATCTTGCTGCCGAAAGCCGAAGACGAACTACCGAACAGGGCATATGCATTGACAAAATTTTAACATTAAAATATCAACGAGCAAAGAAAAACATTGGCATCCAAAGGTGTATCAACGAACTAGATATATACAGAAAACTAAACAAATTTAATTACATAACTAGAATATTAAGGCAAAGAGTAAAATATAAGAAGAATTTATGAATGAAATTTCTGAAATATGCTCTTATTTTGTGTTTAACGCCCGATTTTACGCAGGTGGTGACACTAATGATAGATGGAATGAAAATGGTGTAGCAGTTAAATAAGCGCCGCTTTGTCCACCACAAATCCCACATACAGTCGCCTAGGATCGAACGCAGAGACGAATGGCCTAACCCAAGGACCCTGTAATTTGGTGTCTTTTCACGATAAGGAACAAACCGTGGGAAAAAGCTTATCTAAATAATTCTCCATACCCGAGATTCGAACTCTGGACCTTTTGAAAGTGAGCCCTAATGCGTTCACAAGACAGAGTAGCACTGTATTTTTTTACTTCTTAAACCATTTGCTTCATTCGTATCAAAGAAGAAAGTATACATATCCACCCTTGCTTGAGAGTTTCTCGTTTTAAAAAGAGAATAAGGAATGTCAAAAGGGAATGAACAAGTAAAATAACACGATTAATATTTGATAGAATTACAAAAAAGGCACATCTTGGTCCATAGCTTTCCCAAGTGCTAATCCAGCATTCTAATATCTTTTTATAATTTTTAATTTCAGAAGCAAACACTTTTAAAGGTCATTGCGAAGGGTAAAGGGGGATGAAGAAGAGGTGGAGATGGAAAGAGAAAGAATATAATTCCATTCACGAGGCTTACCGTTAGAACTAATTAAAAATTACCAGGCACGCGCAGTTATTAAAGTTAAATTAATCTCCGTGGTTTTATGCTTCTGGTACCACCAGTAGAACTCTACAAGTAATAACAGCAAGCGCTCGACGGAAATATGAAATAAAAACACGGGGTTAACTTACTGCAACGAGCCCTCACTTCGACTGGCTATGTAGGTGAATCACTACCCCTATGTTGGGGGTTAAAACAACGCTCACTCGAGAATAACGGCACTGCTGTTCAGAGACAGACAGACAGCCAGAGTGTCCCCAGACAACACAGAGGCACATAGACACACACACACACACACACACACACACACACACACACACACACACACACGTAGACACCCCTGACATACTGAGATGCACATAATCACATAGACAAATATAGACATACAGCCATACATAGAGTGTTCCAAAATTAGACCGACAAACTTTGCGAGCTGATAGATAACATTATTTTAAACACTTTTTATTAAGGGAAGTTTTTTGCTGCGGTGCTTCGTTTAAGCGCTAGGCGAGTTAATGTCATAGATGACTGCCTCCCACCCACCCAGTTTAAGTATTTACGGCAAAATCAACAATGCAAATCTTAATACAAGAAACAAACACAGAACACATAAACAAAACACAAACATCTTATTGTTTAAAGTTAATCATAGCTTTACTATTCAAAATTAGATCGACAAACTTTTAAACCAGAGAAATGGCTGGTGTCTTTGCAAGAGTACGGCAGAATAGGGCATGTCGATGCACTCTTTGTGTTAATCACAATGGGCGTGCGTTCCAACATTTACTTACACATAGATAGGCACAAACAGACCCATGTAAATACTAACATAGAGGCGTATGTACACATAAACACATAGAGGTACAGATATAGGTGTATTGTATTCCACCCAAAAATTCGATGTCGAGATTTCACCGGAAATATGTTTTGAGATCCCCTAAATCCAAAAAAAAAAAAAAAAAAAAAAGCATTTTTAGAAAAAAGGTCCGTGTGTGTGTATCTGTGTCTGTGGACAGCATAACTCAAAAACGAAAAGTAGGTTAAAAACCAAAGTTAATATTTTAATTTAGTGTCTTTCAAGGATGCGACACGAAGATTTTGAAGAAAATAGCCCCACCGTAAACAATGCTTCAGATGGAAAATTTTTCGAAAATTTTTATTTTGTTGAAAATGGTTCTAACGATTTTGATTAAAATGACATATGTTTAAGATATTTGGATGACAAATGATATGTTTATTTTGAACTTTCTGGCTATAGCCTATGTAGCCGTGTTTACTCTGGAGGACTTTTCAATAATTCATAAACCGTGTTATTTCTGCCAGTTTCGGAAAACTTAAAACTTTCATGAAATGGAACATGGTTGTTCATTTTTTTATGTTAAGCGTGCAAAGAGAATGAAATTTCAAAGTTTTAAAAAATTGGACTGTATTCTAATATTCTCCTTGTACCTACAAGGAAATAAACAATAAGATAATTTGTACAAATGTTTATCTCAACTAACACGAAGAAGATATAGGAATAAGAGTTTGTAAGAATGGTTAGTACAAGAGTAGAGAAAGCCATGTGAGTGTAACACATCAGATTTTTTCTTGTAAAGTACAAGGAGATTCCAAATACGTATATTATAGCATACCCTAATGTTGACTTAAAAAGTTCATTTTTTATTTGAGAACATATGCGGAAAATGGTGAAAACCTCACATAGAGAAATATTAGTTATACGGTGGTATATTTTATTAGACTTAGGGTTAAAGCAGTCGTCTAAACTTATTTTGATGCAGACTAAAAATTCCTTTATTGTAGCTATGAAAGAAAACATAACAACATACTAACATTAATATTGCTTGTTATGAATGATACATATTTTTAAATTATTAACAGAAACAGTGTTTCTGTTAATATTAAGGTAAATTTATTACATTAATTCTTAATAGAAATTCATAAACATTGCGCGTGGAAACTTTCAGGCTCTTCTGGCGTATTTCATATACTCATAAAAATCAAGTAATCTTTATCAGATTTCATGAAAAATTGGAGGCATTTAGTTCAATAGCTCAAGTACATCTATGAGTTTTGGTGGATCTATGTTAAAGTTGCAAATTCTACTCTACTTAATTCTCATTTTGCAACACTTATATACTTCAGAAAACGATATCAAATAGATGGCAACAAATAAACGTTGTTATATTTACTTATAATCAAGATTTTTGGTGTTACGCCTAATATAAGTGATTATAATTTGTCCCAAACAGAAGATGGCAGCACCAGTCAACAAGTTTATGGTTGTGAGGTTTTGAAACTTTAATTTTGTTACCGAATTATCTTCAAAATCAAGAAATAATCCAGTTAAAGTATTTAAGAAAGGATCGTCATTGCTGGTTAAATTTTTATTAGCATAAAGGTTATACAAGATGTCCGTAAGTCACAGATACAGCACATTGCTTTACAATTCCATATAATGCAATATTAATTGCAGCAGACATTTTCATTGGCCAACAGATTTATGATATGATTCCTGGCAGTTAAAAATTTTAAACTCATCACTATACATAATCATGTTCTTATTGAGCAATTGACTATGATTGTCCACCTTCCTTGGTCGACAGTATGTATAAAATAGCCAGAAAAAAATTCCTGTTACATAATAATTAAAACTTGAAACATTAAAAAACATGTTATCTACAGGAAGTTTACTTTTAGTCCAGAACAATCTCAAAAATTTGAAAAAAAATTTTAAATTATTTCATGTACAACTAGCCTACAAAAATAACTTCACCATTAAGAACGCTTTAAGTTCACCATTATCTAAATTGTGGAAGTCATGAAAAAATCAGGCATTTATCAAATCAATTGCCAAGGCTGTACAGGTATATCAGAGAAATATAAAATTAAAACAAATTGATAGATCACCTGTTACCAATCATTTCTGGAATTCCCAACATGATATTGGACAAGAGAGACAATTATTAAAATTGATCCAAGAGTCTTCTATATTTCGGAAAAAATGTACATTACAGCTAACAAAGAAAGAATTGTTCCTTTTGAAATTCTTTACTTCGGCCCCATGCTGCAACTACTACTGACGTCATATTATGAAGAAAGAAGAGTGATTCTAAGGCCCACCCCAGAGATGTCGCTAATTTCGCTCCAAGGAAGTTCCAATTATTACCACCAGGGGGCAGAGGAAGAACCAGCTTTGAGACGACATCTATAGCTTGCAGTCATTCAAAATCATTCAGGGTGAACCTCAGCCTGCCAACAGCATCTTGGTCATCTTGCCGCGAGAGGGGTGGTAATGTACCCCTGAAGGGGCCCACCCCACCCCTCTTCACTATGCGTATAGTCACATCACAGGGTTTTCTCCAGTCACTTTAATTTCTCATGTCCTACATAACTAAAGCTAAACAGAATTCAATAGTTCTTCACTATATGCTGAATAATATCGAAATGTTGAGATTTAAACGTTCACACAGCTGTATTGTTCTCGGACCAATAAAAACAACAAAACGGTGCAAACAGATGGAATTAACATTTATCAACAAAAAACATAGATTCATGGTTGTTTAAATTTGGGTAACGCCATAAGGGACATACCCCAAGGCTATTGAAACTCATCTCGTGCAATTTGTGTAGGTAAATTTATTTTGTTTGTTCATATCTACCAGCTGTTGTAGTCTGCTAATATTGCTTCTGCAAGGCGCGATGAGCATCCACTTACTTCATTGTTATTATTATTAATAATCAGATAAATATAATTCACAACTGAAAAAATCTGATGTGTTGCACTCACATGACTTTCTCTACTCTTGTACTAACCATTCTTACAAACTCTTATTCCTATATCTTCTTCATGTTAGTTGAGATAAACATTTGTATAAATTATCTTATTACTTATTTCCTTGTAGGTACAAGGAGAATATGGGAATACAGTAGGCTTTGAGTGATAGTCAAATCTTTTAAAACTTTGAGATTGCGTTCTCCTGACACACTTAACCTATAAAAATGAACAGCTATATTCCATTTCACGAAAAGTTTTAAGTTTTCCGAAACTCACACATATAACAAGGAATATCTCCGAAATGGTTCACCCTACAGGATTTTTTTTTACATAAATTGTATATTTTTGCAAGATCTACATTTTTTGTAATTATTTGCGCTATCTCTAAAGGTTTACCAGTTATGCAATAGTCATCCAGAGTAAATACGACTACAGGGGCTATAGCCAGAAAATTCAAAATATACGTTGTATTTCTCATAAAATGTCTCAAACATATGACATTTTAATCAAAATCGTGAGAGACATTTTCAACAAAATCAAAATTTTCGAAAAATTTTTCATGTAAAGGGTAGTTTAGGGTGGGGCTATTTTCTTCTAAATCTTCGTGTCGCATCCTTGAAAGACATTAAACTTAAATACCAACTTTGGTTTTTAACCTGCTTTTCGTTTTTGAGTTATGATGTTCACAGACTGACACACACGCACACACACACACACACACACACACACACACACACACACACACACACACACACACACACACACACACACACACACGTGGATTCAGGGAGTCTGAAAAAATATATTTCCGGTGAAATCTAGACATCGAAATTTTGGGTGAAATACAGTAGTTCCCGTACTTACTAGTAGAGAAAGTGAAAATTAATAGCTATATTCCATTTGATGAAAGTTTAAGTTTTGCAAAATTCAACAAGGTATATCTCCGAAATGGCTCACTCTATAAAAAAAATAATTTGCACATAAACTGTGTGTTTTAGCAAGATCTACATTTTTGTATAGTAAGTTAAGTTAGCGTGAAATAGGCCAAAATAGTCACCAAAGCCTAAATAGGCATTTTAGGTGCTATATATCGGGTTTAATAGCCATAGATAGGGACAGCAAATAAATAAAACATATTTTTTGTAGGTCGCTATCAAGAAACAGATAAATTTTAACGTAAAGATCCGCGGTCTGGCAATGAACGTAAGAATGCTTGTGTGTGTGTAAATGTAACGCCCAGTACAGCGAGTGTTGGTTGGTTGGACTACATCCCAGGCACTTGGACATGGGCCAGAGTGCTAATAAGACACTGCTATAAGTGCTGCTACATTATCATAATGCCTCCTTTAGTCCTCCCTCCCTCTAACACCAACATATTTATTGGTGCTTCCTTGCTTTTTCCTCCCATGTATGTATGTATGTATGCTGGGCCAACAGCTTCCTTCTCGCAATCACACAGCGTCCCTGCAATATGGCCATTTACATCATGCAATAAACTTCCACATAAGCTTCTACACGAAAAAGTTTAACACTTTGTAATAATTATGACTTGCACTCACATGACTTTCTCAACTCCTGTACTAATCATTCTTACAAACTCCTATTCCATTATCTTCGTCTTAGTCCAAATAAATATTACTAGGAATTATTGCTTATTTCCTCACAGGTACAAGGGAATACAGTAGATTGTCAAAACGTTTGAAAGCTTTGAGACTTTGCGCATTTAACATGTAACAAAATGAATAACGATCTTCAATTTAACGGAAGTTTTATGTATTTCAAGACCCACACAAATAACAAGAAATATCTATGAAATGGTTCAGGCTACTAAAAAAATATTCGGCAGAAATTGTATGCTTTATCAAGATACATGCTCCTTGACTCCTACGGCTGTTTTTCTTTTACTTACTCTTCTACTTACCTATTGAATTTCATTAAAAAAATTTGGAACCAAAATTTCATAGAAAATAGTTTGAGACTCCCTGAAATCCCCCTCCCCCCCCCAAAAAAAAAATTAGAATAAGCAAATGTACTCGTATGAGGTATGATAAAAAATCTGATGTGTTACATTCACATGACTTTCTCTACTCTCGCAATAACCATTCTTACAAACTCTTATTCCAGTATCTTCCTTGTGATAAACATTTGTACAAATTATCTTCTTGTAGGTACAAGGGGAATATGGGAATATAGTAGACTTTGAGCGATAGTCAAATCTTTTAAAGCTTTCAAATTCCGTTCTCTTTGCACTGTTAACATATAAACAAAATTATTGACGATGTTCCATTTGATAGAAGTGTAAGTTCTCCAAAACTCAAACAAATAACACGGCATATCTCTCAAAATGGTTCACTCTACAAACAAGAATTATTTGGACATAAATTGTTTTAGCAAGATCTAAATTTTTGTACAGACTCAGGGGTCTCCGTCTAGGGGATATGTGAATGGCGACCACAAGGTACCCAAGCTGAGCAGAACATTACTTCCACTTACTGGTGTTTTGCTCCTCACTGTAACTTTTCTATCTGACCTTACCTTGGTCATCTCTTGTTCTCTTCTGACCCCGATGTTATTAGGGTTCCCGAGGGCTAGGGAGTCTTTATTTTTCCAACCTCTCCATTTCTCTAATTTCTCTATAAAACCTTAACCCCTAACATGCTGACCTGTCATGGCATGTGATACGTCCTCTGATTGGTAATCAGAGGATATGGTCGGTGATTTTTTTTGATAATTCTCCCGGTCAGGTCGGTGAGACCCATAAACCAACGACAGGTGTGGTCCTCCAGACATTCCGGGGCTTGTGAGAGAGCGATGTGACCGCCAAAACATAAAAATATGGTGCTCTCTAAAAAGCGGTTACTATTACTGCTATTGCTCTCTTCAATATCATCAGTGAAAAATATTGGAGAGCAAGAGGATTAATGACCTCATTGTCAGAAATCCAGCATTAGCCAACAACAACATATTTTGTGCGTAGTAAGATTTGGTCTATCTCTTACGGTTTACCAGTCATGCAAAAGTCATCCAGAGTAAACAGCAATACATAGACTATAGCCAGAAAATTCAAAACATACATTTCATTTGCCGTAACAATATCAAAGGCAAGGTATTTTAATCAAGATCGTTGGAGCCATTTTTGAGAAAATAAAAATTTACGAAAACTTTTCCATGTATTGCAGTTTAGGATGGACCAATTATCTTCAAAATCTTCGTGTCGTATCCTTGGAAAATATTAAACTTCAGTACCAAACGACGATTTTAACCGAATTTTTACTCTTAAGCTACGCTGTTCAGAGACACAAATACACAAACGGACTTTTTTCTAAAAATGTTTTTTGTTCTTACTCAGAGGGCATCAAAACATACATTTCGGGTGAATACTCCGTAAACTAACTATACGTAGTACAGAAAGTAAAAATAACGTTCCTTTAAGTATTTTAGCCGTAGCTGTGTGCCAACATTAGAGATATTTATAAAATGTCCGACTTTGTCTCCACAACCTTTGATGCGAGTTAGATATTGTATAAAATGGGCGCAGTCGGTGTAACGGCAAATGCACTATAAGAGAGACACGGAAGCGTTAAATTATAGACAAATGCTTCAAAAGGGAACCGTTGATGTGTTTGAGATTACATCTTCTCTTTCAATAACTAGCAGACGTAACCCATATGTTGCATTCACATTAATTTCTATGGCTTATCGCTTTCATAAGCTCTTCTTACAAAAGGTGAATCAAAACTGCGAACTTTGATGCGCCACTTCCTGTAGTCAAATGAAGGTCAATGCTTTGAAAGGAATCTCTTGATGTTTTTGAGATAAAATCTTCTCTCTCAATGGTCACCAGATGGACATAAGCCATCTGTTCCATTCACACGTAACACTGACCTAACTGATATATTCTCAAGTAGAGTGAGTCAGACTGTCGAATTATATTTATATGGACTATTTCATATATAGCTGTTTGTCCTGTATAATAGTGACCTAGCCTAGCTCCTTCTATTATCACAAGTAATATGATAATACGTGTGATCTGACTGATAAATTCTCAAGTAGAGTGAGAGTGAGTCAGACTGTCGAATTATATTTATATGGACTATTTCATATGTAGCTGCTTGTCCTGTATAATAGTGACCTAGTCTAGCTCCTTCTATTATCACAAGTAATATGATAATACGTGTGATCTAACTGATAAATTCTCAAGTAGAGTGACAATGAGTCAGACTGTCGAATTATATTTATATGGACTATTTCATATATAGCTGCTTGTCCTGTATAATAGTGACCCAGTCTAGCTCCTTCTATTATCACAAGTAATATGATAATACGTGTGATCTAACTGATAAATTCTCAAGTAGAGTGAGAATGAGTCAGACTGTCGAATTATATTTATATGGACTATTTCATATATACATAGCTGCTTGTCCTGTATAATAGTGACCTAGTCTAGCTCCTTCTATTATCACAAGTAATATGATAATACGTGTGATCTAACTGATAAATTCTCAAGTAGAGTGAGAGTGAGTCAGACTGTCGAATTATATTTATATGGACTATTTCATATATAGCTGCTTGTCCTGTATAATAGTGACCTAGTCTAGCTCCTTCTATTATCACAAGTAATATGATAATACGTGTGATCTAACTGATAAATTCTCAAGTAGAGTGAGAGTGAGTCAGACTGTCGAATTATATTTATATGGACTATTTCATATATAGCTGCTTGTCCTGTATAATAGTGACCTAGCCTAGCTCCTTCTATTATCACAAGTAATATGATAATACGTGTGATCTAACTGATAATTTCTCAAGTAGAGTGAGAATGAGTCAGACTGTCGAATTATATTTATATGGACTATTTCATATATAGCTGCTTGTCCTGTATAATAGTGACCTAGTCTAGCTCCTTCTATTATCACAAGTAATATGATAATACGTGTGATCTAACTGATAAATTCTCAAGTAGAGTGAGAGTGAGTCAGACTGTCGAATTATATTTATATGGACTATTTCATATATAGCTGCTTGTCCTGTATAATAGTTACCTAGTCTAGCTCCTTCTATTATCACAAGTAATATGATAATACGTGTGATCTAACTGATAATTTCTCAAGTAGAGTGAGAGTGAGTCAGACTGTCGAATTTTATTTATATGGACTATTTCATAAAAAAAGTATTATTTAAATGCTATATCTGACCAGAAAGTGTTGAACTGTATAAAAATAACCTAAATGTATTCATTTCGACTAGGGCAGTTAGACTTAGTATTGCCAACTGTGGAAAACAAAAGCCAAGAACGACACATATTACTATCTTTTCTTGTTATAACAAAACCAGTTGGTAATGTCAAGTAAATTTCACTTTATCATTAACATTAACAAATAACGTTTCTTCTGGAAAAATAGATTAACTCTTAAAAGTGCAGTTGTCAAATTTAAATGGTGTGCTATTTTGATTATTGATTCGTTGTAATGAATTGTTTTTCAGAGATTTATGTGATACAGTTGGCAACACTGAGTAAACAAAGGAATTACCTAGTAATAATGTGTAGAATACAAAAGAATGAGCAGATGTATGAAACAGTCGAGATAAATCGGGAGAGAAATATCTCCATTACACATTTCATTATAGATACAAAGGGAATTGTGATAGTTAAATGTTTAAGAACTGGAGGTTATATTTTATGGTCTTAAAGTGCTCCTTCCTTGCAACTGTAAGAAACAGGTGAATATAAATTTGACAAACTACTGAAACATTCGTACCATTAACAAGAGATATCTCGGAAATTGCTTATGGCACAAAAATGCTCGGAATGAATTATGTGTTTTAAAGAAACCTGCAGACTTGTGCGGTATGATTTCGGGTCGTATCCTTGGAAGATATTGGATTGAAATACCAAACTTGGTATTTAACCAAGTTTAATCTTTTGAGTTCACAGACATGAGCGCGCGCCGATCTACTCCTATAAATGTTGATTTTAGAATTCAAGAGGACTAAAGATGCGTTTGCAGAAAAATCTCGATATCCTCCAGTTCTAAGTAGCAGAGAAGATAAAATAAATCCAATTTAAACACACAATTTTTATAAAAACATTGGTGGGTTAATTCATTTTAAAGATACCTACCGGATAACGGTTCAAATTGTTCATTATTTTGTCATTGTTTTGAAGTCATATCAATTTGGAAAGAGTATATACTTTAAAGGACATGGACCAGAAGGAACTGAGACGGTGACCACGTCCCATCCTCCAGTGCTGCACCTCACTCATGACGCCCATGATGGGCGGAGGTGTGGGTCGCAGCGACTGGGCGGTACAGTAAATAAAGCATTAGTACATCGATTTAATAATAGTTTCAGGAGTGAATGTGTGAGCACACAGAGATATAGGCTCTTAGATATACTGCAACAAAATGACAATATGACAAATGCCACTCCTGACAGTTTCACAAGTAAAAGAGTCAGTTACTTTTTCTTGCCACTTTATCTCGCTTCTAAAACTGAATCACTTTTGTCCTGTTTTATCGTTAACACAACCTACAATTCGTCTCGACTGTTCAAACAAACAACTCCGACGATTCACTCACTAGAAACGATCCAACCCTGCCTACCACTTCGTCGTGACAGTTAAATACCCACAACTGTTTCTGACAATACATACATTTTCTCAACTTTGACTACATGCACGCGCGCGCACACACACACTGGCTGCTCTCGCGTCTTGACTCTGTTATATAGGCCAGAATGACATAAGACGGTGTTTTTCCTAGAATTAACTTTTCTCGAACTACTTATAAATAAGCCGTTAGTGGAAATGTTCGCCAACAGTCAGGAGCTGTTTGTTTTGCCGCGCTCATTGTCATCATTTTTCTGATCACTCCATTGTCGTTAGGCTACGGAGCAGTGGTGTGAGATAGCTCACCCCGAGCTTCCTTGAGACGCACGACCGCCGAGTGGTGTGAGGTATTTTGACCTTGAGCATCTTTGATAGCCGCTGCCGACCGGCGTGACACTACAACGGAAGCACTGCGCCGAACTTAAAATAAATTTTGGTTAAGAATAAAAGACAGAGGATAGATAAACTTATGAGAGTGAGGCAAGTCCTGTTTTCTGCAAACTAAGATATAATACTAAGATACACTTTCAGAAAACCTTGTCCTGCGTTAAGGTGGAAATAATGACGTACTATGGAGGTACGTGAAATAATCTTGTGAGAAGCGACAGGTGGAAGTAACAGATGTGAGAAAATAAAGAAGTAAGGAATATTTTAAAAGTGGAATGTTAAACAAAAACCAAGTGGATGAGAGAGCATGACTACAGGATGTAGAGAGAAACGATTTTAAATTAATAGCTTCAAGGCAAACAGAAAGCAGCACATGAAATCCTATTCCACCAAGAGAATGGGTTTAAAACGAAGAACTTATGTTGATAGCCTCAAGATGTCTTCGCGTCTGCGGAGAAGTTCCTTATAGAAATACTTGCTTAAAATATTTAGCAATCTTGGTGATGTGATGATATAAGGAGGAATTTTATAGTAGAGTTATTGACTGGTAACATTAATAATGTTGCGGAGGTAGCCAAAAATTGTAATAACTATATTTCTCTTGTTAAAAACAATATATGAGGCTTGATTTTAATGTAAGTACTGTTTAAATATTTTGCCGCTGCAGCGCTGCAGTCGAGGTGTTGAGCATGCGCGATCGCTTCCCCCATTCATTAGCTGCGAACGACAGTGCTTTCCTATTTTTAGAGAATTTCGAAATGTTCAAATCAATTGAACGACCCGCCGACTGTGAAGTCAGATCAGTAATAGTGTTTTAATACGAGAAATTTTATGTTCCTAAGCATTCATACCCAATTGTGTGAGGAACAATGAGTGAAAATGCCCGACCACATACAGCCTAACTCAAGACTTCATCTCATCATCTGGTACCAAGGGTTTTCATCTGCTTCTTCCTCTGAAGAAGTTCCTTAGTGAAAAAGGCTTAAAGACAAGCACAGACTTGAGTTTTAGGTTCATATTTTGACAAAGACTTATAAAAATGGTTTCCCGTGAGATTGGTGGCTAAATAAGGGCGACATCTAAGTGTAGAAATAGTGAAAGGTTTAAGGTTATAAATAATAATAATAATAATAATAATAATAATAATAATAATAATAATAATAATAATAATAATAATAATAATAATAATAATAATAATAATAATAATAATAATAATAATAATAATAATAATAATAATAATAATAATAATAATAATAATAATAAAGAATGTAAGTTTTTAAAACGTTATCGGCACTTACTTTAAAAATAAGACTCGTATAACGTAAAAAGAGCAAGTTATAATTTTATCACGAAATAATAAGACACATATAGACCAAACCTTGCCATACAAATTTATAGAGTGAACTCTTTCGGAGATATTCCTTGCTATTTCTGCTAGTTTTACAATACTTATACTTTCCACAAAGGGAAGTTCACTATTCATTTTGTATATCTTAGCTGCGCAAAGAACGGAATCTCAAAACTTTAAAACATTTGACTATCGCTCAAAGCCATATTCCCGTTGTATCTACAGGGAAATAAGCAATAAGATAATTTGTACAAATGTTTATCTCAACTAACACGAAGATATAGGAATAAGACTTAGTACAAGAGTAGAGAAAGTCATGTGAGTGCAACACATCAGATATATTAGTGCACAAAAACACCGACCGATCTGTACAAATAAGGAAGGAATGTTAGAAGATCATGTGATACCGAACAAGAGGAATGGAATAATCGGAAGGTTGGAGCTAATTAAAGAAAAGCTTAGCTTGCATTATCCTGGCTGGCTCGGCTGTTCCGGCGGTAATTAGAGCGAGCCGATATCTTCATATAGGTATACCTACGCAGTAAATCTCAGACCAGACCAAGGGGATGAATGATTTATTTAATGAGTACGCACGCATGGGCTTTATTCCTCTAGTCGGATTTGTGGGGAAACCACCAAGCCTGCCAACTTTCCTTTCTGAAATGGCAAATCTCCATTCCACGTGCACTCAAAGCTCCTTTCATGAAGGTCAAAGGATCTCACCGTAACAGAACAGGATGACTCACACTTGGACGCGCACAGGCGAAGCGCAGCGCGCGCGGCGCGCCGAAACATATCTTTTCCATGTTAATAAATGGAACGGCTCTCACCTAAACGCGGCGCGGCACGCAGAATTTCAGGCTTCCACTCGCTTCTATTCGTAGAGAATATTTCTTCTTCTTCTTCTTCTGTGGGCGTGGTTTCACATTCGGTATCAATCGTGTCTCTGTCGGAAGTCTTCGTGCTAATGTGACATTTGTATTCAGTAGCATTAAATCATTCATTGCGCTTGACATACCTTTATCTGCAACAATAGATGAGGAAAAGCTTATCACTTTGGTTCAACAATACACCTTTTTGTTCGATAAATGCCACAAATTATACAGTAATAACAGTGCAAGGGACAATGCTAGGGAAAAAATAGCTTCAGAAATTGGAAATGTTCTAGGAAAATGAATATAAACGCTATAATTTAAGGAAGAGCTGCACGGAATTACTACATATTTGATGTTATATTGCGCGTTCCTATTAAATAGTGATACAAGAAACACTATAATCATACCAGAACAAGCTTCGTAAAGGCTTGTACAGTGACATGTGAAAATTATTAGACTCAAATTAATTTCTTATGGTAAAATGGATGTGACATCTGAACTTGAAAATTGTTTACTAAGGTAAAATGAAACACTTTCTGTGAATATGTTGCTCACTGTAAATATTTATTTTCCTCCATTAACAACCCCGGCAGTAGTTTTTGTTATGGATAGCCTCTCCTAGGATTATAGCCCTATAAAAGAAATGGACACCCATGATGAACAAATATATATTATTTAATTTCCATATATGATATGGTCTGGATTATTTACAGATAATAATGAGTTGATGCATGACTGACAATACTCATCAAAACTATAGTTTATGTGTCTGTTTTATAGACAGGAAAAATTAGTGTGTTTCCTGATGCATAGGACTACACGTTAAAATTTGCCAGTCTATAGTTTTACTTTATTTTTTAATGTACATAAGCCTAGATCAATATGTTATATTACGTAAATAATTGAGTCCAATAATTTTTACACTACTGTAATTTTAAATCACTTTGTAATGAATGAACAAAAACGTTTAAAAAGTATTTAAGTATGTTTATTTAACTGGGCATCTAGTTAAAAAATAAGAATAGATAATTTATCTACCATGGCTTAAAATAGCGTTATTGTTTAAATCATCACAATATATTAAATGCCAAATAACAATAATAACAATAAGAAAAACAACAATAATAATAGTAATAATTAGTGGTGGTGATGGTGGTGGTGGTGGTGGTGGTGGTGGTGGTGGTGGTGGTGGTGGTGGTGGTGGTGGTGGTGGTGGTGGTGGTGGTGATGGTGGTGGTGGTGGTGGTGATGGTGATGGTGGTGGTGGTGGTGATGGTGGTGGTGGTGGTACAAAACATTTTGTGAGGGAAACAATAGTTAATCTTTCTAACAATAATACACACATACTTGACTATGGAAAATGGAAAATGCAGTTCATTTGTCATACAAATATCTTAAACATATGGCATTTTAATCAAAATCGTTGGAGCCATTTTCAAGAAATACAAAATTTTCCATGTGAAGCGTACTTTAGGGTGGGGATATTTTCTTCAAAATTTTCTTAATTTATTTATTTATTTATTTATTTATTTATTTATTTATTTATTTATTTATTTATTTTTTTTTTTTTTTTTAAGGTCAGGCTGCCTTGAAAACATTTCCGGTGAAATGACGGCATCGCATTTTCGGTGGAATAAAGTACTTCCTCTACTTACTGTGCGTGGTACAGAACATTAAAATCACTATTTGATAAGCACATCAGGAAGTTTAGAACCATATTATCTACGTATGGGTACACAGATCGGAAATTCATTTAGCGAGTGAGAAAGAATGCACACATTGAATATTTGCTAACGTGGTTCTATTGACAGGATGGGCCGCCCGGCCTCTGCTGATGGTTCCATGTATTCGAAATGCAGTTGTGCCTCGCCCGGGGCACAATTCGATTGGTGACAGACTAAATATAGAGTAGATTCCATACTCAGGAATGTGATACTGCATTTTGAGGTTTCTATCGCACTGCTCGGCACTTGCCAATACCACAAAATCCCATTACACTTACATATTATACCACCATCCCAAACATAAAATCTTCAAAATGGTTAGCGCTCTAAATTCATCAAAGTTCCTAACTTCAAGTATTATCATCACAAATAATAATACGTGTGATCTATCTGATAAATTCTCAAGTAGAGTGAGAGTGAGTCAGACTGTCGAATTATATTTATATGGACTGTTTCATATATAGCTGCTTGTCCTGTATAATAGTGACCTAGCCTAGCTCCTTCTATTATCACAAGTGATATGACAATACGTGTGATCTAACTGATAAACTCTCAAGTAGAGTGAGAGTGAGTCAGACTGTCGAATTATATTTATATGGACTATTTCATATATAGCTGCTTGTCCTGTATAATAGTGACCTAGCCTAGCTCCTTCTATTATCACAAGTAATATGATAATACGTGTGATCTAACTGATAAACTCTCAAGTAGAGTGAGAGTGAGTCAGACTGTCGAATTATATTTATATGGACTGTTTCATATATAGCTGCTTGTCCTGTATAATAATGACCTAGCCTTATGATATTTTAAAAATCTGATGCTTTGCACTCACATGACTTTCTCTACTCTTGTACTAACCATTCCTACAAACTCTTATTCCTATATCTTCTTCGTGTTAGTTGAGATAAACATTTGTACAAATTATCTTACTGCTTATTTCCTTGTAGGTGCAAGAGGAATTTAGAATACAGTAGGCTTTGAGAGATAGTCAAATATTTTAAAGGTTTCAAATTCCGTTCTTTCAAGTTCCGTTTTCTCACGGTTAATATTAAAGAAATGAATAACGACATAAATTGTGTTTTATCAAGATTTACATTTCTGTGTAGTAGGATTTGGTGTATCTCTGATGGTTTGCCAGTTATACAAAAGTCATCAAGGGCAAATATGAGCTATAACCAGAAAATTCGACATTCATTTCATTTGGCATAAAAGTCAAAATCAAATGTTTTATTCAATTTTCCATTAAAAGGGGTGTTTAGGGTTGAAGAATTTTCTTCAAAATCCTCGTATCCCATCCTAGGATATTAAACTTATCTGCAAACTTTGGTTTTTAACCGACTTTTCGTTTTCGAGTAATGTTGTTTTCAGTCTGGCACACACAGACACACACACACACACACACACACACACACACACACACACACACACACGAACATACACTCACATTCACACGGATCTTTTTGTGAAACTGATTTCTTTTATTCAGGGGACCTCAGAACATATATTTCCAGTGAAATTTCAACATCGAAATCTTGCGTGGAATGCAAGTTTTGAAGAATATGTAGATAAAGTAATGTGCGCAGCACATAAACGCTTGTTATACTTCTTCAACAATGTAGAGAAATGGGTAGAGAAATGTATGTGAGTGTAAGCATATGAGAATAATAGACGTGAAGAATGGCTGTGTGCGAACTGTGTTAGTGAACTGTCTTTCAATTACATGGCAAATAACACGATCTGTGACGTGCAGGACCACGACAAACCCATCTTAATGATGATATTACTGTGGTGTTTATCCCCACAAATAGGTTTGGTCATCCATTAGTGAAATTGCTTGTAGAGTATCTTGATGTGTATAACGGCACTGATAACCCTGCAAATTGAATATGTAGCGAGCCTACATCACCACGGGAACCTATCTGTGTCCACTCGCACCCCCATCTAAGGTTTCGATTAATATCACACACGTCACGTGCCTACCACCGGCATTTAGGGCAATGAAGCTATGAAAACAACCTAAGTCTAAATGTTGTAGTGATAAATCATCAAACCACGGACAACGCCGGGTATTTCACCTAGTAACAAAGAAACACAAGGCTATTGGACAAGTACAACCTAAGTCTAAATGTTGTAGTGATAAATCATCAAACCCACGGACGTCGGGTATTTCACCTAGTAACAAATAAACACAAGACTATTGGACAAGTACAGCCTAAGTCTAAATGTTGTAGTGATAAATCATCAAACCACGGACGTCGGGTATTTCACCTAGTAACAAAGAAACACAAGACTATTGGACAAGTACAACCTAAGTCTAAATGTTGTGATAAATCATCAAACCACGGACAACGTCGGGTATTTCACCTAGTAACAAAGAAACACAAGACTATTGGACAAGTGCAACCTAAGTCTAAATGTTGTAGTGATAAATGATCAAACCACGGACAACGTCGGGTATTTCACCTAGTAACAAATAAACACAAGACTATTGGACAAGTACAGCCTAAGTCTAAATGTTGTAGTGATAAATCATCAAACCACGGACGTCGGGTATTTCACCTAGTAACAAAGAAACACAAGACTATTGGACAAGTACAACCTAAGTCTAAATGTTGTGATAAATCATCAAACCACGGACAACGTCGGGTATTTCACCTAGTAACAAAGAAACACAAGACTATTGGACAAGTGCAACCTAAGTCTAAATGTTGTAGTGATAAATCATCAAACCACGGACAACGTCGGGTATTTCACCTAGTAACAAAGAAACACAAGGCTATTGGACAAGTACAACCTAAGTCTAAATGTTGTAGTGATAAATCGTCAAACCACGGACTACGTCGGGTATTTCACCTAGTAACAAAGAAACACAAGACTATTGGACAAGTGCAACCTAAGTCTAAATGTTGTAGTGATAAATCATCAAACCACGGACAACGTCGGGTATTTCACCTAGTAACAAAGACACACAAGCCTATTGGACAAGTACAACCTAAGTCTAAATGTTGTAGTGATAAATCATCAAACCACGGACAACGTCGGGTATTTCACCTAGTAACAAAGAAACACAAGACTATTGGACAAGTGCAGCCCAAGTCTAAATGTTGTAGTGATAAATCACAAAACCACGGACAACGTCGGGTATTTCACCTAGTAACAAAGAAACACAAGGCTATTGGACAAGTGCAGCCCAAGTCTAAATGTTGTAGTGATAAATCACAAAACCACGGACAACGTCGGGTATTTCACCTAGTAACAAAGAAACACAAGGCTATTGGACAAGTACAACCTAAGTCTAAATGTTGTAGTGATAAATCATCAAACCACGAACAATGTCGGGTATTTCACCTAGTAACAAAGAAACACAAGGCTATTGGACAAGTACAACCTAAGTCTAAATGTTGTAGTGATAAATCATCAAATCACGGACAACGTCTGGTATTTCACCTAGTAACAAAGAAACACATGACTATTGGACAAGTACAACCTAAGTCTAAATCCTAGGGTTGTATAGATAAACAGTATAGCTCCTGTGTGGCCATGAGCTAAGAAAACATTAAAGAAGCAAGCAGGAAGCTTGGCAGATTAAACTCAGACACTTGACGTTTTATTTGCTGTCGTTACAGTGGAAATAAAGTTGGTATTGCAACAAATTTGAGCAGTAGGCAGACAGAAGCTGTGTAACGCTCCTCGTGGGAAATCACAAAGGGAGCACCTCGTCTCTCCTTACTAACTACGGCTCGCACAATTAGCACACAGCCCAATCTGCTCCACTCCGTCCTTCTCAAAACAAAGCACAATAATTACCATGCTGTCATTCTAACAACAAACACCACCAAAGTATTACACCCTTTGACGATACTTTAACACATGTTTACACTTTTGTTACGTGACAGCAGTTTACATTTTTACTTTCTCAAAGATAGCTCCAACGATTTTGATTAGAATGCCATATGCTCAAAATATTTTTGTGCCAAATGGAATTTATAACCGACCAGTAACGTGGATTCAGAAGAGGGATGGCATATTTATGGTACGACAGATAATAGAGAAACAAAGGGAATATAATTTGGAAGTGCATCTACTTATGGACTATATAAAAGCATTTGACAAGGTTGTTCGTGAAATATTACGGGAAATAATGGGCGACAAATGTTACCCAGAATATCTTACTGCTATGATAAGACAGATGTATCATCAGCATAGACAAAGGATGCATTAAGAGGAATGAAAATAGCATTAATAAATTTAAGAGTACGACAGGGCTCCTTAATGTGACCACCGCTTTTTAACATATACGTACATACACGCAAGAGTTGGGTGTATATGATAATGATGAAACTTATAGCTTGAATTTTCTTCCTATAGTCTATGCTTCAAGTTATGTCTAAATACTTTTGTTCGTAGACTAAACCATTTCGAAGATATTCCTTGTTAGGGTGTTCAAACTTTACTGAAATGGGAGGTCGTTATTCAATTCCTTATCTCTTGCGCCTACAACGAAAACGATCTATCAAAGCTTTAAGGGACACTGGGAGTGAAATTTTGGTCAAAATTGTAAAAAAGTAGAAAATTGTTTTTTACCTTAAAATGTTCCTGGAACACCTGTGCATTTAGATCAGCTAACATTTTTCATATCCCCCACTCCATGTGGTCATTACGGCCCAGCGCTCTTCCCTTAACGTACACAGGACGCTCCTATATAAAAGCCTGTTTTTCTCAAAACTACATTTCTGCACATTCCAAAAGAAGGTCGCGCCTGAGTTTTGCTTCAAATTCAATGAAAATTTCCAAAAGTATTCATAAATAGCAGCTAAACAAAACTATGATTCAATATTGATGTTATCATTAACATGAATTCCAAAAACATTTTTTGTGTGAAAAAAATCAATAATTTTTAAGATTAAATGTTCTTTCTAATTAAAAAAATATGTACAGCATAATCAGCAAACGTATTTGAAATATCTCTTCATACAATTATTATCCATGTTTTAGAGTATCAGTTCTGCCAATATAATAGAATTTTGGAAAGTCAATAGACGCGAGCTCTATTTTGAAAATGTGCCTATTAAAGTCATAAAATAATTTATATATCCTATACGAATTATCCAATTTTAATGAAATTTGGTGTACCTCCTATTCTAATATAAATACAAACACAGTAAAATTTTCAGAAAAATCTATAAAAAATGTGGAACTTTCAAATTTCACTCCCAGTGTCCCTTAAAACATTTGACTATCGCTCAAAGCCTACTGTATTCCCATATTCCCCTTGTACGTGCAAGGAAGAAAGCAATAAGATAATTTGTACAAATGTTTATCTCAACTAACATGAAGAAGATATAGGAATAAGAGTTTGTAAGAATGGTTAGTACAAGAGTAGAGAAAGTCATGTGAGTGCAACACAAGATTATTCTGGAAATGCTTCCACAAGGTCTCAAAGGTACGTAGCATAGAAATTAAAACGGAGCAGATGGTAAAGTGATTTGTAAAAGTTTCAGCTATGCTTGAAATTTCAAAAATATAATTTGGGGCCATAACCAATCTAAGTACAAATATAAGAGGTGACATTCAAGAAGTTGTAAAATTAATTAACCTTTGAGTTTAAGTTATACTGAAAATACTTATTGCTAGAGTATGCACTTTAACAATGGTACAGACATCTGCTTTAACACAAACAGTACCATCTGCTTATTGTTGTGTGCATAGCCGCGGGCTGAACTACAGTGCTGCCAACCATGAATGTTGACAGAACCGGGCAATTAACGAGGGACGTTACTGCCAGGGACACATTGAATTATAATTTTTCAATTACTGTCCAATTTTCCTCCATTTTGATAACAATTTGGCATTTAAAATATTTAAAATGTGTTTGATTTAGCCTAGTCAATTAATAACATCTAAGGACAAGGGTTTTCTACAATAAGGTAATGTGATTCTTCAGGTTGATGCGTTGGTAAAATTTCGAAAATGTCAGTTATAACATTGTAGGAAAACTAACTTGTTGGTGTGACTATTTGATGGAGAATACGACTTTGGTGCCTCTCACTGTTGTACCTGAAACTATTTGAATCAACAATGATATCCACCGATTAACAATGTATTGAACATTCTTGTAGACTGCACTTTTTTCGTTGTTGTAGTGATGACTGTTCTGTTTCCGGGTGTGCGTGGGTTTTTCGAAAGGATGACACTGACTTCGAAATAAACAGCTTTTTAATGAAGTGTCATTTTAAAATTCTTTCCCTAGGAGATATTGCCGAACAATATATGAAGTATTGTAGAAATAATTCAGCAATCCACACTAAGTGTGTGTACAAATAAACCTTTAAGACCTTTCTCTTTACCTGTTGGAGTGACGCGACGCTATCTAAAAAATCTGATGTGTTGCACTCACATGACTTTCTCTACTCTTGTACTAACCATTCTTACAAACTCTTATTCCTATATCTTCTTCGTGTTAGTTGAGGTAAACATTTGTACAAATTATCTTATTGCTTATTTCCTTGTAGGTACAAGGGGAATATGAGAATACAGTAGGCTTTGAGTGGTACTCAAATGTTTCAAAGCTTACAAATTCCGCTTCTTTTCACAGCTGACATAAAAAGTGAACACCAATGTTCCATTTGACGAAAGTTTAAGTTTTCCGAAACTTACACAAACAACAAGGAATATCTCCGAAATGTTTCACTCTACAAAAAAATTTATTGGGACACAAATTGTGTGTTTTAACACGTTCTACATTTTTGTACAGTAAAATTTGGTCTATCTCTTACGGTTTACCAGTTTTGCAAAAGTCATCCAGAGGAAGCAGGACTACATGGGATATAGCCAGAAAATTTAAAATATACATTTCATTTGCCATTAAAAAATCTTAAATATATGTCACTTTAATCAAAATCGTTAGAGCCATTTTTGAGAAAATAAAAATTTTCGAAAAATTTTCCATGTAAAGGGTAGTTTAGAGTGGGGCTATTTTCTTCAAAATCTTCATGTGACATCCTTGAAAGAGGTTAAACTTAAAGACCAACTTTGGTTTTTAACCGATGTTTCGTTTTTGAGTTATGCTGTCCACAGACTGACACACACACACACACACACACACACACACACACACACACACACACACACACACACACACGGACCTTTGTCTAAAATACTATTTTTTTAATCATGGGACCTTAAAACATGTATTTCCTCTACTTACTATACTTTTTAGTATAGTATAGTCTTTTGATTATATTCCATTGTTGTTAAAAGTTGATTGTTCCAAGAAATATTTTAAAATGTAAATTTTCTAAGCATTTATACATAGAGTAAAAGTGGAGTAAAAGTTTAGTGGGTTCTTTTGGACGCGTCAAGTTGTTTGAGAGACTTTGTTACAATAATGTAATCCTTTGAGGAGTAGAAGTTAAGTTGGCAACATTGGTAAGTTAGCTGACAGAGCTCATTTTGTTAAGTGATAACTTCTGCAAGATCGGAGTTATGTTCTGTATTGCCTCGCCGAGAACTTGCAAAGAAAGAGAAACTCTTCATTCTTTGTCCCTCTCTCTCACTCTCTCACTCACTCGCTCGCTTCTTTCAAGCGAATCAACAATGGAGAAGAGCTGGTGCTGCCTCCTGTCGGTAATCGACGGAAACAAAAAGACGGGGCCTGAATGAAATGTTTTGTGCTTTTCATTCGTATACCTCCAAGCTGTCGCCTGTCTCTTGTACTTCATTACACACCTCCCAAATACGTTTATCTCTCTCTCTCGCTCTCTGTCGTTTACAGACTATAAGCTTATCTCTTTCCCTAGTACAGCAAGTGTCCTATTTCACCCAAAAATACGGGAATACAGTAGCCATAGTAGCGGTATTTCCGCCTGACAATGTGTCTAGAAATGGAAACTTAATTTGTCATAATTAAGGAAATATGGATAATTAACCATCAACCAGCTTATCCACGTTTTCGAAGTACCGTATTTTATCGCGTAATTCCCCCACCCTTTTTTTTCCTCGAAATATTTGCTTGAAGACACTGGGGAGGGAATTATGCGAGTGGTGCTTCTAGGAATTCAGAAAGGAAGGGAAACCAAGTAGTATTATGTAGAAGTTATATACCTAGGTATACAGTAATTTGCGAATGAACTGGATACATACCACAGTTTCATTGGACCTACAATGTATTGTTTCATTGTTTCTTTTCTCTGACTATTCTGCGGTCTCACTTCCGTCACTATCACTATTTTCATTTATATCTGGCTCAGATAACACATCTTCATGTTCACTATTCCACAACATGTCGTCAGAACCATTAAAACTCTTCTTAACAATATGACGACTTGTAACAAACTGACTTAGAAACACGTCTACAACTTTACATTTCAATTTTACGATACGTTGTGACAATGGCGATTCGAGTATTTTTGTGGCAAGCACTGCGTCCATTGTTGTCCGTGAGAGACACCCCTGTGTCTATTGTTGTCAATTATCAAGTCAGTTAAAGGCCACTCCAATAAGAACGGACCAGGAGAGGGAATTATGCGATGTTTAATAGGTAAATAATTTTTAGCGATGAAAAATCATAGGGGAGGGAAATATGCGATAAAATACGGGAATTTCCTTGAAAATTATACCAAACAAAAGACCTTGTTTTAAGTTAATAAATAAACACAGGCACTGTTATACAGGGAAACCTGCAAGTTTCCCGTTCAAGAAAGTGAGGCCATTGGCAAGGCTGTTTGGCTGGGGCAATAAAGCCTAGCGTTCTATTGTTACAAGGAATGTTTAACCGTCGGCCTGAAGTGCCACACATCACCATAAACCATCAAAGGTTCAAAGAGGGAACCACTGAAGCTAAAATCCCAATAAAATTAGCCAATCAGGGGAGAGAAATGTTGTTTATGCTGGAAAATTCGAAATCTTTCTTCACCAAGAGCCCAGTGTTAGTAAAAGACTTTCTCTACTCTTGTACTAACCATTCTTACAAACTCTTATTCCTATATCTTCTTCGTGTTAGTTGAGATAAACATTTGTACAAAATATTTTATTGCTTATTTCCTTGTAGGTACAAGGGGAATATTAGAATGCAATAGGCTTTGAGCGATAGTCAAATGTTTTAAAGCTTTGAGCTTCCGTTCTCCTTGCACGCTTAACATATAAAAAATGAACAACGATGTTCCATTTCACGAAAGTTTTGTTTTCCGAAACTCACACACAAAACTAAGAGTATCTCCAAAATGGTTCAAGCTACAAGAAAATTCATTGAGACATAAATTGTGTGTTTTAGCAAGATCTACATTTTTTGTATAGTATAATTTGGTCTATCTCTAACGGTTTACCAGTTATGCAAAAGTATTCCAGAGTAAATACGACTACAGGTGCTATAGCCAGAAAATTCAAGATATACATTTCATTTGTCATAAAAATATCTCAACCATATGATATTTTAATCAAAATCGTTAGAGCTATTTTCAAGAAAATCAAAATTTTCGAAAAAGTTTTCATGTAAAGGATAGTTTAGGGTGGGGGTATTTTCTTCAAAATCTTCGTGTCGCATCCTTGAAACACATTAAACTTAAATACCAACTTTGGTTTTTAACCGACTTTTCGTTTTTAAGTTACGCTGTCCACAGACACACACATACACGGACCTTTTTCTAAAAATATTTTTTTTGGGGGGGGGATTCAGGGGGCCTCAAAATATAAATTTCCGGTGTAATATAAATGGAATTTTTGGGTGGAATAAAATACTTGGCAGTAGAGAAAGTAACGAGGTGTGTATCTAAATTAGGGCACAGGTTGTGCAGGCAGGTGCGGGGGTTGGTTGTCTGTCGCTGGAGAAATCACAGAGCCAGGCCAGCCAACAGCTGACGAGGGTGGTAACGTAGCTAGGTATATTCCTACATTTGTAATAAATGCTAGTCACGCGCCCTATCCACTTGTTCTTCTCAAATAAAATTCGGCGCACGCTTTCCTCGCAACATCAGTATCCTGGCAACATGACAGTGAGTCAGTCAGTCAGTCGCTAACACTAATACACTTTCGGATGGCAAATGTCTTTCTCTGGATACCCACGTGCCCATCACTCATGTTCAGATCTATCTGTAATTACGTTACATCACACTACCGCCATCTCAACACTTGCCTACATACTTAATAACAAACTTCACCTTAGCTAATACCATTAACAAACAATAAGGTTTGGTCTATCTCTTAAGGTTTATCTTAAACACGTTAAACTGTGTGTCTGTCAGTCTGTTGAAAAGAGTAACTTAAAAACGAAAAGTCGGTTGAAAACCAAAGTTGGTATTTACGTTTAATGTCTTTCATGGATGCGACCCGAAGATTTTGAAGAAAATAGCCCCACCCTAAACTACTCTTTACATGGAAACTTTTTCGAAAATGTTTATCTTCTTGAAAATGGCTCTAACGATTTTGATTAAAATGTCATATGGTTGGGATATTTTTATGGTAAATGAAATGTATATCTTGAATTCTCTGGTTATAGCCCATGTAGTCGTATTTACTCTGGACGACTTTTGCATAACTGGTAAACCGTTAGAGATAGACCAAATCATACTATACAAAAAATGTAGATCTTGCTAAAATACACAATTTATGTCTGAATAAATTTTCTTGTAGCGTGAACCATTTCGGAGATATTCCTTGTTATGTGTGTGAGTTTCGGAAAACTTAGAACTTTCCTGAAATGGAACATCGTGGTTCATTTTTTATATGTTAAGCGTCCAAAGAGAACGGAATCTCAAAGCTTTAAAATATTTAACTATCGCATAAAGCCTACTGTATTCTCATATTCTCCTTGTACCTACAAAGAAATAAGCAATAAGATAATCTGTACAAATGTTTATCTCAACTAACACGAAAAAGATATAGGAATAAGAGTTTGTAAGAATGGTTAATACAAGAGTAGAGAAGGTCATGTGAGTGTAACACATCAGATTTTCTGTTTTTGGGTTACGCTGTTCACAGGCAGAAAGACACTCACATAAACGCAGACCTTTTTCTAACACCGTTATGTTGGACTAAGGGGACCTCAAAACATATATTTGCGGTGAAAGCTGGACATTGAAGTTTTCAGTCTAATACAGCAGTTACGGTAGGTACCTACGTAGCAGAGAGAGGAAATGGATTCATCGGCGAGGTCGTTCATTGCTTCAAAGTGACTTAATAAGCCTAAAGCACTTCTCTTGTTGAATGAGAAGACGCAAGTTCTCGTATAAAGGCTTCAATAGAACGGGGAATAGAAAACTCGGAGAGAGAGCATTTTCCTGCGTGTATTGGTTCAGGAAAGGGGGGGGGGGAAGAAGGGGGGTACTATCGAGAACATATTCTGTGCGTCTGTCTGTCTCAAAGAACGTATTGATGACGTCAAAGTCCTCCTCAAACATAGGTATGGTACTTTCTTTACCAATCAGTACTTCACTGTGATTTAATATCACAGGATCTGAAATGTTAAAGGAGTATATTTTAAGTGAAGAAATTGCAGGTGATGTAGTGTTTTTTTAAGGTAAGAGCCGAGCCAGGCACTAGAGTTCCCGCTTCTTATGCCTTGGGGTAGACTTGGCAAGAGTTGCTTCTTTAATAATGCAACAGTTTTGGTTTTTAAGAATTCCTCAGCCGTAGCCGGGTAGGGTGGGCGGGCACTCCGGGCCGTTTCACAGGATGACGCACCTGCCTGCATAATGTTTACTTATTCCTCGTAAACACCTGCAATTATCGCAAATTCTCACGTACACCCTTTACGTTCACATAACTTCCACCGGCGCGCGCTCGCTCTCCTGCATTCAGGTAAATGTTATACACCGAACCACCTAACTTTACATGTATTTTTTATTATATCATCTCTTATTACCTTCTCGACTACCAAAGTATTATATTCCACCCAAAAATTCAATGTCGGGTTTATGGATTGTTAGTAGAAGAGGAAGTAGTATGTTAGGTAAAAGAAAAGGGAATAGAGAAAACCATGTGAACGTAATACGTTGCGTGGTAAAAAGGATTGCATAAAAACCTTTGACATAAAAACACTTAGATATGTCAATTTTCATGGCGATCGGTCAACCGGCTCTGGAGTTTACTCACTCTTCAACATACAATATGTATAGGCGTTCGTATGTATGAAGTTGATAAACGATGGGGAATAACATGTGAATTAATACGTAAAACAAAATGAGTAGAGAAAACAGTATGAATGTAAAGAGGATACATGACTGTGCTACGTAAAAAAAGCGAGTAGAAAACATTTGAAAATAATATATTATGCAGTAAAATTGTTACCAGAAAATTTTTCTCCATGAAAAAAAAAAAAAAAAAATTACATATATATGTCGAATTTCGCGGTGATAGGTTAAACGGTTTTCGAGGTTAAGAGCTACATGTATACAAACATCCAATTTGTATATATACGTATATAGCGGGAGAGAGAGATGATATGAATTGTTTGTAGAAGACTGAGTAGAGAAAGAGATATGAATGTGTTACCTAAAAGTAAGTCGAGAAACCATTGTGAATGTAATGTGCAGCATTTCTATTTCAAACATACAGAAACGTGTATGACTTACTTCTAGAAGAGTGAGTAGAGAAACAGTTATGAATGTAATATGCAGCATTTCTATTTTAAACATGCACAAAATTGTATGACCTACTTGTAGAAGACTGAGTAGACAAAGAGATGTGAATGTGTCACCTAAAAGTGAGAGGAGAAAACAGTGTGAATGTAATAGCATATCTATTTCAAACATACAGTACAAGGTATGACTTATTTTAAAAGTGCGGATAAAAATGGTTTTTCTTTGGTGTAAAATGACGCTTTTGTGGAAAATTGTTTATGGAAAAGTGAGTAGAGAAAGAGATGTGAATGTGTTACCTAAAAGTAAGTAGAGAAAACACTGTGAATATAATATGCATGTATACAAACATTTAACGAAATCTTTAGAGCCGTTTCTGAAATACGGGGAAGAATACGTAAAAACTGTAGAAGAGGGAATAAGAAATGTTATTTTTTTTATCTAAAACCGCTTTTTTTTTTCGGGAATTACATGTACATAGAGGAACTTAAAACGCAAAACCCTATCTGAGTACCAAATTTGATCGAAATCGCTAAAGCCATTTCCAAGTTACGCGGAATATATTTATACACAAGAATTGCTCGTTTAAATATATAAGATTAGACTTAAATACCAACTTTGGTTTTTAAGTTACGTTGTTCACAACCGCACGCACGCACACACGCACACACTCGCTCACACATGCACGCACACACACACACACACACACACACACACGGACCTTTTTCTAAGAAAAAATAGTTCGTTTATTCAAGGAGCCTCAAAACGCATATTTCCGGTGAAATCTTGACATCGGAATTTTGGGTTGAATACAACGCTTCAAGTACTTACTATTCGTAGTACAGAAAGTAATACTGTATTTTCATTCTGGTATGAATAATATCATATATTGTCTCCTTTATGCAGCTAAGGTGAGGTAAGGTAAGGCAAGGTAAGGTAAGGTAAGCCAAGGTAAGGCAAGGTAAGACAAGGTAAGGTAAGGCAAGGTAAGGTAAGGCAAGGTAAGGCAAGGTAAGGCAAGCTAAGGCAAGGTAAGGTAAGGCAAGGTAAGGCAAGGTAAGGCAAGGCAAGGTAAGGTAAGGTAAGGCAAGGCAAGGTAAGGTATGGCAAGGTAAGGCAAGGCAAGGTAAGGTAAGGCAAGGCAAGGTAAGGTATGGCAAGGTAAGGCAAGGTAAGGCAAGGCAAGGCAAGGTAAGGTAAGGCAAGGTAAGGCAAGGTAAGGCAAGGCAAGGTAAGGCAAGGTAAGGCAAGGTAAGGTAAGGCAAGGTGAGGTAAGGCAAGGTAAGGCAAGGTAAGGCAAGGTAAGGTAAGGCAAGGTGAGGTAAGGCAAGGTAAGGCAAGGTAAGGTAAGGCAAGGTAAGGCAAGGCAAGGTAAGGTAAGGTAAGGCAAGGTGAGGTAAGGCAAGGTAAGGCAAGGTAAGGTAAGGCAAGGTAAGGCAAGGTGAGGTAAGGCAAGGTAAGGTAAGGCAAGGTGAGGTAAGGCAAGGTAAGGTAAGGCAAGGTAAGGTAAGGCAAGGTGAGGTAAGGCAAGGTAAGGCAAGGTAAGGTAAGGCAAGGTAAGGCAAGGCAAGGTAAGGTAAGGTAAGGCAAGGCAAGGTAAGGTATGGCAAGGTAAGGCAAGGTAAGGCAAGCTAAGGCAAGGTAAGGTAAGGCAAGGTAAGGCAAGGCAAGGTAAGGCAAGGTAAGGTAAGGCAAGGCAAGGTAAGGTATGGCAAGGTAAGGCAAGGCAAGGTAAGGTAAGGCAAGGCAAGGTAAGGCAAGGCAAGGTAAGGCAAGGCAAGGTAAGGCAAGGTAAGGTAAGGCAAGGTAAGGCAAGGTAAGGTAAGGCAAGGTAAGGTAAGGCAAGGTAAGGCAAGGTAAGGTAAGGCAAGGCAAGGTAAGGCAAGGTAAGGCAAGGTAAGGTAAGGCAAGGTAAGGCAAGGTAAGGTAAGGCAAGGCAAGGCAAGGTAAGGCAAGGCAAGGTAAGGTAAGGTAAGGCAAGGTAATGTAAGGCAAGGTGAGGTAAGGCAAGGTAAGGCAAGGTAAGGCAAGGTAAGGTAAGGCAAGGTAATGTAAGGCAAGGTAAGGTAAGGCAAGGTAAGGCAAGGTAAGGCAAGGTAAGGTAAGGCAAGGCAAGGTAAGGTAAGGCAAGACAAGCAAGGCAAGGTAAGGCAAGGTAAGGCAAGGTAAGGCAAGGTAAGGCAAGGTAAGGCAAGGTAAGGTAAGGCAAGGCAAGGTATACAAGGTAAGGTAAGGTAAGCTGGAGAAAGTGAAAGAGATCGGCTGTGACGTGGTGCTCGACTTGTGTTAATGGATTTGGTGCATGTGTAAAGGAGGTGGGAATAAAGCCCTGGGCTCAGCGTCGAGAGGTGCATTAACTGTGTCTTGCACCGGCTTACTGCAGTCCCTGGTAATGCACTCATATCGTCATAGTTACCTAGCGCTTCTACTCCACCGACCTAAGGACCAACCGCTTTCTTGCAAATGTAATACCCACAGCTTAACAAACTCCACCCAAAATCAAAGTCTCTCTTCAATTATTATTTTCTCTAGTATCTATAGTAAGCAGAGGAAGTAATGTATTCCATCCAAAAGTCTGATGTCAAGATTTCACTGGAAATTTATGTTTTGAAACCCCCTGGATTAAGAAACAGCATTTTTAGAAAAGGGTACGCGTGTGTATGTGTGTGTGTTTATGTGTATGCGTCAGCGTATTTAGCTTTAACGTCTTTCAAGGATGAGACAGGAAGATTTTGAACAAAACTCCCCCCCCCCCCTAAACTACCCTTTACACGGAAAACCTTTCAAAAATTTTGATTTTGTAGAAAATCACTCCAACGATTTTGATTAAAATTCCATATATCTCAGACATTTTTATGACAAATTAAATGTATATTTTGAATTTTGTAGCTATGGCCTATGTAGCCCTGTTTACTCTGGAGGACTTTTGTGTAACTGGTAAACCGTAAGAAATCTTACTGTACAAAAAATGCAGATCTCACTAAAACACTAAATCTATATCCAAATAATTTTTTGTGGAGTGAACCATTGCAGAGATATTAAAAATTTGACCTTGCTCAAAGCCTACTGTATTCTAATATTCCCCTTGTACCTACAAGGAAATAAGCAATAAGATAATTTGTACAAATGTTTATCTCGACCAACACGAAGAAGATATAGGAATAAGAGTTTGTAAGAATGGTTAGTACAAGAGTAGAGAAAGTCATGTGAGTGCAACACGTCATAGTTAAATAACACCATTCATGGCCATGGTCACATTCGGTAAGAAACCAAAGTTGGCATTACCGGAGTGTTAAAAGCCTTTGAGTGCAAGAGTTTGATGCTTTTAGCACTTTCGTGAACTGCTAAAAGAAAGAGGTTTAAATAAACTGTCGCAAAAATGCTTTCTCTAGTTATTGCAAGTCGCGACGTAATGCTGAAAGCAAAGAGACTCCCTGGACTGGTGTCCAGTTGTTATATTATTATAGTATTAACAACACAAGGGTGTCTCACCCCTTACGGAGATAACGCCACCCCGAAGATCCTTCTCCCATGCTGATGACGGGGAAGCAGCGAGTTTAAAATACGAGGAAATATCCGTCTTAAATATAAACCCAGACTCTAAAGTGTTATCAGTGTTTGCCAGGGCTGTTTAGTTCACTTGCTCAAATAAATTATAAGCCTGCAGATTTATGCACAGAGCAAGTATAAACTGCTACAGTAAAATCTGATGTGTTGCACTCACATGACTTTCTCTACTCTTGTACTAACCATTATTATTCCTATATCTTCTTCGTGTTAGTTGAGATAAACATTTGTACAACTTATTGCTTATTTCCTTGTAGGTACAAGGGGAATGTTAGAATACAGTAGGCTTTGTGCGATAGTCAAATATTTTAAAGCTTTGAGATTCTGTTATCTTTGCACACTTAACATATAAAAAAATTAACAACGATCCATTTCACTAAAGTTTCCCGAAACTCACTCACATAACAAGGAATATCTCCGAAATGGTTCACCCTATAAGAAAATTTACTGAGACATAAATTCTGTGTTTTAGCAAGATCTACATTTTTTGTATAGTATAATTTGGTCTATCTCTAACGGTTTAGCAGTTATGCAAAAGTCGTCCAGAGTAAATACGACTACAGGGGCTATAGCCAGAAAATTCAAGATATACATTTCATTTGTCATAAAAATATCTCAAACATATGACATTTTAATCAAAATCGTTAGAGCCATTTTCAAGAAAATCAAAATTTTCGAAAAATTTTCCATGTAAAGGGTAGTTTAGGGTGGGGCTATTTTCTTCATAATCTTCGTGTTGCATCCTTGAAAGACATTAAACTTCAATACCAACTTTGGTTTCTAACCGACTTTTCGTTTTTGAGTTATGCTGTCCACAGACTGACACACAGACACACACACGGACCTTTTTCTAAAAATGCTTTTTCTAGATTCAGGGGATCTCAAAACATATATTTCCGGTGAAATCTCGACATCGAATTTTTGGGTGGAATACAATACTTCCCCTACTTACCAGTAGAGAAAGTAAAACTGAACAACGATGTTCCATTTGTTGGTTCATTTTTTCCTAGTTTAATCTCCTCCACCGTTTTTGTTACCAGTAAAAGATGAAATTACAATCAACAGAGCTGCAAAAGGCTGTAAATGTTGGCTATGCAGTGAGCCGAGGTCACGTGGTCACTTCTTGTCGTCTTGCCGTTTTTGGCAGTTTTCTGGTACAGTTACCAAAGGTTGGCAGCACTCCAAAGCTTTGTCGTGCCATATTAGAACAGCTAAATCAGATGCAGTAGGTAATTTGTAAGTTTTCGTTCAGTCTCTCTGATTTAGGACAAGCGCTGATTTGTGATTCCAGTTGATTAGTTGGAACCGACCGTCCGACCGACCCATTCAGGCCATTGCTTATTATCGATGCACTTGGATAAAATGTTACATTCACATGATCTTCCCCATCCACTACCATTCTCCTATACTACATAGCTGCAGTAAGTGGCTGTTAACGTTTATAGCAAATACCCGTTTTGAGGTCTATAAAAGCTGATGTTTTGCATTCATATGACTTTCTGTATTCTTATAGAAACTATTCTTACAAACTCCTATTCTTAGGTATATCTTCTTCTTGTTAATAGACATAAACTTTTGCAGAAATGTTTATTACTAATTGTTTTGTAGATACAAGGGACATATGTCAATACACTAGACCTTAAGCATATACTTTCTTTAATAAATCCAGAAAATGTGTGTGAGTGTGTGTGTGTGTGTGTGTGTGTGTGTGTGTGTGTGTGTGTGTGTGTGTGTGTGTGTGTGTGTGTGTGTGTGTGTGTGTGTGAGTAAACAGTATTACAAGTCGGTGAAATACCAAACTTCGTTTTTAAGTTTAATGTCTTTCAAGGTTGCGACATGAAGATTTTGAAGAAAATTCTTCCACCCTAAACTACCCTTTACATGGAAAATTGTTTGAAAATTTTTATTTTCTCAAAAATGGCTGAAACGATTTTAATTAAAATGACAGATGTTTAACATATTTTTGTGGCAAATGAGTAATCTTTTTTGTAAAGTAAACCATTTCGAAGATATTACTTGTTACTTGTCTGAATGTTGCAATACTTAATTTTTTGTCAAATGATAAATCGCTATTCACTTTTTTATCTCTTTGCCAAAATAGTAATGTGTGACTTCAAACTTTTGTGGTGTAAATATAAGGGAATATTTCAAGTAGGAGTTGAGTCGAGAATTTCAATGTATTTATGGCTAGAATTATAAGACTAGAATGTAATATAACACCCCATATGTGTAAGTGTGTTTTGTATATCTAGAGTGAGTGAGTGAGAGTGTAGGGTTTAAGGGCCCGTCGACAACAAGGTCATTTGGACCTTCTATATCTAGATAACTTAAAACCAGCAAATTTCAGTTGTCTCTTGAAAATATTGTGTAGAAGAACCTGGGTGACTTTCTGCGAAAGAGACAAACAGGGGACAAACATCTTTTGTGATATTTGACTAAGGGTCGGCTTTGTATTGACGCCACCCGAGGTTACAGTTGGGAAAAGATACTCCCCACGTAACGGGACAGAGTGGGTGAGAAACGTATAAATACTGGAAATTTGGTAGATCCTCTCGGTTTCCTGTCCACTGACACTGCCTTGCTCGACGGTCCCGCAAGCGACCGGTGAAGCAAGCAGTAGGGTAATGGTCGCTCGGATGGTCAGATATCCAAGGTCGGACACATCCCGCCGCCAGTGACAACATAGGAAACCAACCAACACCATCAGTTCACAAAAGCTTGCAAACCTTCACATCACCTGTTAAACCACACAGGTAAATCAGTACTAAACGGATAGGTACCGTGGCCAGTTTATCCTCCGCCGGGTTAACCCGGGCGACTTGATCTTGCTGTTCGACTCTTGACTCTTGGACCGTGGTCTTGTTGTGGTGGAGCTTGCCAAAGGTAAACCTGTGACCAACGAAGGTCCGATTTTGCGCCAAAACGTCGCAGTCTCGGAAGTCAGGATATTAGCATAAGGATGCGATAATTACTGGGGCGATACGTGAAGGTTTAAAGTAGAACAACAGAAATTTTCCCAGGTTTTGTTTTTCCAGACATTTATGCGTTGCAAAATAAACCAGAAAAACACAGTGCAGTGTATTATTGTCCTACCTTGCGCCTGAGGAACAGCTAAATTCCCGTCTCATGCTTATCGTAGATGCCACACTTAATCCTAAGTAAAAATCAACGGAGCCGTCGGCAGCAGAGGACGTAATCTGGGAGTACCAGCTGCAGGGACGTTCGACACAGACACGGCTGAGCTGTATCCTTAAAATCCTCAAAGTCCAAGCAGTTCTGCGTTTAGCTCCAGCCTTATTCCAGAGCTTAGATTACCATGGGGGAGGGGGTGTACTTTGTGACCACCACTAGTAACAAAATGTCTGAGCAATCATTAAAACAAATTTATTTTAAAACTGAGCATTATTTCTTTTCACGTTTATAAAGGGAATATTTAACATTCTTTAACTATTCCGTTTTTACTATTTTACATGAATCACATTACACCGACTGGACAGTACTTTATGACCAACTTGCCATTTCATTGTTTCTCAACAAGACTAACAATGAAAACTTTGAAACAATTCAGTAGTAGAAACAGTGACTGAACATAATTATTAACGGTATGTCTTTAATCAAACAAATTAAAAGACAGAATTAAAATCATTAGAGAAGGCCTCTCCACTTGGCAATACGAGGGTTAAGCTAAAGAAAGGTGAAAAGTTTGTCTATGGCTACGCGGTGATTAACTTAAAAAGGGACATGTGCTGGACCAGCCACGATATTAGGGAAGGAACCCCCTTGGGGAGGTCGCTAATTCAACTGACTACTACAGAAGCTCCTCTGTGTTTAATCACACCCGGCTGTTGCAAGGATAATCCTGCAGGATTCTCCCTCCTCCCTTGTCTACTGACCGATATCTCCATGTCCACTCACTCCCAGCTCTCCAACAAACATCAATACTACTTCATTTCTTAGGCAACATTAACCCACATAGTATCAGAGAAGGCAGGACTCTAGTGAGGTTGAATCTTTTCAAGCTGGTCACAATGCTGACTTTGAGATTACGTTCTCTTTTCACGGCTAAAATATAAAAAAAATTAATAACAATCTTCCATTTGATGAAAGTTTAACTTCTTCAAAACTCACAGATAACAACGGACATCTCTGAAATGGTTCATTCTACAAAAATAATTTACTTGGACATAAATTGTATGTTGTAGCAGGATATACATTTTTTTACAGTAAGATTTGACCTAGGCGGCCCAGAAACTCACATTCGTGGTAGACGAAACGTCGTCAGGGCGGGTTTTCTCTGGGTTCTCCGATTTCCCCCGCCACTCATTGTACCACTTTCTCCATTATCACCTTTCCATTCATCGATTTTACCTGCATTTCTTATCATCCTCTTCCTCACTCTCCTATTTGCAGGTGTTCACTCTGTTCGGTACATAGGTTCCTGTGCTCTCCGACAGGCGTCTGACCCTACGTACTGTCTTGTATATCCTATGGGGGTGGAAGTCCTACATAAGGGGAGGGTAATCAGGAAAAGGAAAGAAGTTTGGTTTGTCTCTTACGGTTTACAGGGACACTGGGAGTGAAATGTTGGTTAAAATTGTCAAAAAGTCGAAAATTGTTTTTTACCTTAAAATGTTCCTGGAACACCGGTGCATTTGGATCAGCTAACATTTTTCATATCCCCAGTCCATGTGGTCATTACGGCCCAGCGCTCTTCCCTTAACGTACACAGCATGCTCCTATATAAAAGCCTGTTTTTCTCAAAACTACATTTCAGCACATTCCAAAAGAAGGTCGCGCCTGAGTTTTGCTTCAAATTCAATGAAAATTTACAAAAGTATTCATAAATAGCAGCTAAACAAAACTATGATCCAATATTGATGTTATCATTAACATGAATTCCAAAATTTTTTTTGTATGAAAAATATAAATAATTTTTAAGATTAAATTTTCTTTGTCATTAAAAAGAAATGTACAGTATAATCAGCAAACATATTTGAAATTCTCTTCATACAATTGTTACCCATGTTTTAGAGTATCAGTTCTGCCAATATAAATGCATTTTGAAAAGTCAATAGACGCGAGCTATATTTTGAAAATGTGCCTATTAAATTCATAAAATAATTTAGATATCCTAAACGAATTATCCAATTTTAATGAAATTTGGTGTACCTCCTATTCTCATATAAATACAAACACAGTACAAATTTCAGAAAAATCTATCAAGAAATGTGGAACTTTCAAATTTCACTCCCAGTGTCCCTTAAAGGTTATACAAAAGTCATCAAGAGTAAACAGGATTGCATGAGCTACAGTCACACAATTAAAGATATACCTTTCATTTGTTATAAAGTATCTTAAACATACGGCGTATTAATCAAAATCATTAGAGCCATTTTTTTAGAAAATCAAAATTTTCGAAAATATTTCCCATTTAAAGGACAGTTTCGAGTGCAGGAATTTTCTGTAAAATGTTCGTGTCCATCCTTGAGACATACTAAACATAGATACTAACTGTGGTTTTTAACCGACTTTTCATCTTTTCTGTTATGCAGACACATTCAATGTCTCAATCATAATTTGCAGAGCGGGACTTAGTATCTTGACCGAAAGGCAATATTTTGTGCCTATCTTCCTGACGAGAACCCCCCAGGAGGATGGATGAGGCGGATGCACCTTAAGGGCGGCTGGAACGTTGCCACGACAGAGTAGAGGGCAGGGTCCCTGCATTTTCCCACCCTGGTGGAGACTGAGCTCGGTTGCTCTCCCACGCTTTGGGATTTGTAGTCCCAAGAGGACGGCGGGACTCGAAAACCGACTCCACTCCCTACTCGGGCCGGATTTGATCCTGCGACCTTGGGATCAGTAGGCCAGCGTCTAACCAATTGAGCCTCCCGAACGGGATGGACAATAAAATGAAATAATGTAAGGAAATGAAGGTACAGGAAGTTCGAAGGATATGGAAACCCTTCCCAAGTTGTGCATGGCCACCCAGGGAAACCTCCGAAAAACTCCAGGTAGGTCGGCCAGGGAATCGACGTTAGCGTGACTGTGAGCTATCCCTCTTGCTGTGGCTCATCAAACACACAGATATTGCACAAAAGTGCTGTACTCTGGGACAGACGTTGCGGTATTAAATGAGGTCACGTGTGCAGCAAGCAGTATCGATAGAAAACGCGCTGCTCAGGTGCACGTACCTTGTGACTATATCTCTCAGTTTATATTGGTGGCAATGGCCCATATGGACCTCGTATCACTCTATTAAGACCAGGCCACTACAAGATAATTCCTATTTATGCAGCTCTGTAAAGAAGTACCTAATGGTGGCTTATTAATGTTCTCCGTACACCAGTATAATGGGAATAATACCAGCACAGAGCTTGAACCACACTGCTACACAGTCAATACGAAATATTCAACACTCTTACTGGTTTCTCTCACACTTCACATAACTTAAGTGAACTCATTACTCTGTGCGGATCAACCATACAAATTTGCTATTGAAGTTTTAAAATATAATACCTCTATGCCAAATGAACCTACTTTCTAATTTACAAAATTACTTTTCATGCCTAATTTCATTTTTCAAAATGGCGTCACCGAATGCACGTGCCTAAGAATGGCCTAACTCTCAACTAACTTTGATCAGTGCTGCCATCTGTTGTTTGGGACAAATACTAATGATCTACAGATCATCTAACACCAAAAAGCTTGATTGTATTTCACGGACTCGGGTTCTTCCACTCACACACACACGCACACACACGCACGCACAAACACACGCACACACACGCACTCTCTCTCTCACACACACACACGCACACACACGCACGCACAAACACGCACACACACGCACACACACACGCACAAACACACGCACGCACACACAGACGCACTCTCTCTCTCTCTCTCTCTCTCACACACACACACACACACGTACCTTTTACTTTTTGGGTTTTGGGGACTGAAAACCTTTCCCATGAGATGTCAGCATCGTAGTTTTGGGTGAAGCACAATGTTTTTCCTTTTTCTGTGCACAGTATAGAACACGCATGGGGAGGAGGGTGACAGGAATCCATCGAGTATTTACCCTCTCCACTTACTCATTACCAAATGCAGACCACCTCTCGTTTCCTGTTCTGTTTGTTTGCGAATACACACGTCTTTACAAACAAGGTAAGTTTCAAGGCGTGCAGTGGCGGAACCGAATATAAACACAATATATTAATTTTGTGATTACGTGATTATGATTGCATTAAAGACATTTTCTTTCGGCATAGCAAACACAATGGTTTATTTTACTAGGAAGACAAAGATACTTATATTCCCATTCCACCTTGAAGTACCTATTTACCGTGTTATGCAACAAAATTCCAGCACTGACACAACTTAAGGGACTGGCAGGTTCTCTGAGCTAGACAACAACGGGGGGCGTGACCTGGTAGTTAGCCCGTGTGTAGGAAAGTGGACGGGGTTAAAACTGCCATGTAGGGGAAATGACACATTGTGTCGTAGTATAAATAACGTACACAAACAGCTAGGTCTCCATACTTAAACTCTCTTTATTTTTACAAAAACAAAGCAAGAACAAAACGCATCTGGTGGCGTTAACAACAACTATTTGGTTATAATCACTGACGGTAGATGTCCTCAGCTACTCTGTGTCCTCAACATCCTCCCCACCCTGGTCGATTTCCAGTGGAATCACCAGTTGTACCGGTCGACTGATCCTCGTACCATCGGGTAGACGCAGGATGGCTGTCCTCACTCGGCCATCTCTCCCTTGTAGTACTTCGTCGACTCGGGCTCTCTTCCACATGTGTCTGGGCAGGACGTCTTCTTGCAGGAGGGCGACGTCTCCAACTCGCAGTTTCGGATGTTTGCCGGCTGGACACTTAACCTCGTGGTAACTCCGCAGTTGCAGGAGGTATTCCTTTTTCCACCTTCGCCAGAAGTCTTCGGAGATTTTCATCTTCTTTCGGAATTCCTTCGTAAGATCTTTTCTTCCGTCAGGCTCAGGTCCGTTCGGAATGGTCGTGAGTTTCTCTCCGTTGAGGAAATGGGAAGGTGTAAGAGCTTCAAGGTTGCTCCCGTCTTGTACAATGGGACGTGAATTTAGGGTGGCTTCGATGCTGATCAGAACAGTGTTGAGTCCCTCTTCATCGACCTGTGATCGACCAAGTACCTTTCTGAGACAGCGTTTGGTGGAACCGATCATCCTTTCCCACCATCCTCCCCACCAAGCCGCACGTGGAGCTATGAACTTCCAGGTCACGTTGTGATGCGCTAGATATTCATGCGTCTTCGGATCGGTGAGAACTTTTGACAGTTGAAGCTCTCTATTTGCTGCTTGAAAAGTTTGAGCGTTGTCAGAGTATATGATTCGTGGTACTCCTCGGCGTCCCACAAATCGCTGGAATGCCATTAAAAATTTGTCAGTAGATAGGTCCGTAGCCAGTTCTAAGTGTATAGCTCGTACCGTTGCACATGTAAACAGAACGATGTAAGCTTTCTTCATCTCGTTCCCCGATTTGATATAGAGTGGGCCGGCAAAGTCGATGCCAGTCACGGCAAATGGTCGAGTAGAACGAACACGATCCAATGGCAATGGGGCTTCGATCTCTTCACACCTCTTCTTGTGGGATATTTTGCATGGTAGACATTCATGCAAGACCTTTTTGATCACCTGTCGAGCTCGCAAAATCCAAAATTCCGAGCGAAGCTCTTCTAGTATTACACGGACACCCATGTGATGAAGCCTGATGTGAGTCTGTCTGATAAGAAGGTATGTGAATGCATGTGATCCGTCTAAAAGCACTGGATGTCTTTAATCATTTGTCAGATCTGCGAATTGTAGACGTCCCCCAAGGCGAATAATATCATCACGCAGGAAGGGATTAAATCGAAAAATCTTGGAATATTTCGGCAGTGGTTTACTTTTCTTCAAGGATGCTAGTTCAGTACCGAAGCATTCCCGTTGCACCTGACGTATCCAATACATCCTTGCTGTCTCTATTTCTTCTGCAGATAAATACTTGACACATCCCTTTCTTTTCTCTTTTATGCATCTTACAAAGCGAAGAATCCACGCGGTGACATGTAATATTTTCCAGTATGAACTGTAGCGTGACGCTCTGAACAGTGTTTCTGGGGCTGTAACAACAAGGACTTGAGAGATCTTCTTTTCTTCTGGTAGAGCCGTGTCCGGCACAGTGATATTACGAGGCCACGAGTTAGGATGTTGGACAAGCCAAGAAGGCCCCTTCCACCATGAATCCTTCAAAGACAGCTCTTTTGCTTGTAGTCCTCTTGAGAGGTAGTCTGCAGGATTCTCGATGCCGGGACAGTGTCTCTATTGCCTAGACAAAGTATACGTATGAATTTCGGTCACACGGTTACAAACGAAGGTTTTCCATCGATTTGGACTGTTGCGAATCCAGCCCAAAGTGACGGCCGAGTCGCTCCATAAGGTGGCACAAGAGGAATCAATTCCAGTTTCCTTGCAGAAGTAGCGAAGAAGACGTGATCCAACCAAGGCTGCAAGTAATTCCAGTCTGGGAAGTGTTACTCTCTTCACAGGTGATAACCTATTTTTGCTGAAGACAAGTTTGACATTGCAAGTGTTGTCAGTGGTTGACCGAACGTATAGTACAGCGCCATATGCTCTTTCTGAAGCATCACAAAACACATGGACAGACAGATTATCGCTTAATGTGGATACACCAATCCATCTTGGAACCTGAATAGAAGACAAGTACGACAGATTTGAATTCCAGGCTTGCCATCTCTGGCCAAGATCAACTGGTAAGATACTATCCCATTTTAATCCCTTACACCAGGTGTCCTGAAAGAGAATCTTGCCGATGATCAGTACTGGTGAAAACAAACCAAGTGGGTCATAAAATCTGGCTGTAACACGTAGAAGCAGGCGTTTAGTTGCTGGTTTGTCTACTAGTTCGTGAGTAATGTCCTCTGGAGTGGCAAAGAGTAAGTCCGACTGTGCATTCCAGTTAACACCGAGAACCCGTGTTTCTGATTTCACCTCTTGACCTTCTGCTCTCCATATTTCTCTGAGTGGTAGGGAATTCGTAAACCATTTCGACAATGGAAGTTTGATGTGTCGAAGTAGAGCTATAAGTTCATAATAAACGGTAACTGCTAAGTTATCATTATCTACGCTGGCTGCAAAATCGTCCATAAAGGTACAGCTGTCTAGAAGTTGTGCTGCAGTTGGGTACTTCTCATGATACATGGCTGCAAGTTCTCGCAAGGTTGCCGAAAGGAGGAACGGGCTACTGGTAAGTCTAAACGGCAATCGTCTGAAGCGATACGGTACAATGTCCGTGCTCGCCTGCGTAATTCCATCAACATGAGGTTCCACTCGGTACCATAGAAATCTTGTTAGATCCCTATCGTTCTCATGTAGAGTTAGCTGTAAGAATGCTTGACTACCATCGCAGACAAGGGCAGTTGGATACACTCTGAATCTGAGTAACGTCGCTACGATTTCGGGTAGGAGATTAGGTCCCATTTCTAGTGCGTCGTTCAACGCCGGTTGGCCTCGCTCATGAGAAGAGGCATCGAACACGATCCTCCATTTAGTGCCATCTTTCTTTTGCTTCTTGACTGCGTGATGTGGTAGATAGAAGACGTTTCCGGGAGTCTCGTTCGTTGGAGCTATTTCGACTTGTTCCTTTACGATGTAGTCCAACATGTGTGCGTGGTACATTGCCTTGAAAACCGAATCGTGTTGCATTCGGTGCTCAAGACTCTGGAATCTTCTCTCAGCTATTGGCAGGTTATTTGACAAAATTACGCCCTTTTTACGTGGAAGTGATACAACTCTTCTACCGTCTTGGATACAGTATGTTTTGTGGAATTCATGTAGGATAGTTGCATCTTTCCCGGACATTTGTCTGCCATGTGTCTCTCGAATACCAATTGTTTCCAGATCCCAGAACTGTCTCATGGATTCATCGGATATTTCGCAGTCAGTGGTTGAGATGTGGTAGGTCGTAACGTGATTAACTGAAGCTCCGGACCGGTTACCTGTCAGAACCCAGCCGAAGACTGTAGGAAGCAGTACAAGTGAAGGCGTTATTGGCATTGGCTGTTCCATTTTTACTATCTTCCAGTAATGGTCAGCACCTATTAATATCTCAATAGGAAGTTCTTCGTTGTTAGTTCCCGGATCAGCAAGCGTTAGATTACTGAAGTCCTGGGTGACACTTGGATGCGATGAATAAGTGTTGTCACTTTCAAAGGCCGTGAGAGTGACGGTTTTCCTTGTTGAAAATCCGATAATATCAAACTGAACAAGCCGTCGTAGTTGGGAACCAGTGGACGTTGCTTCAAATGATTTCACCGATAGGTCTCGCTTGTCAGTTACGTTTAGTTTGAGAGTGTCTACTAGAACCTGTGCAATGAAGCTGGATTGACTTCCAGCATCCAGGATACATCGTGTGAGTTTAGAAATTCCCGTGGGCCCTTTGATCCACACACGAGCAGTTTGGAGAAATGATAAATGTGATATTGCCACTTGAATTTTGCTGACAGTAGTGGGTGGCGTGTTATTGGCGTTACAGACGGATATGTGATGAAGTTGCTTGCAATTTGAGCAAGAAACTTTTCCTTTCTTGTTGCACTGGTGGACAGTGTGTCCTCTGTTAAGGCAAAGAAAACATCGCGTGGAAAGTCTGAGTTTTGTATTCTGTCTTCCAGGTTGGTTATTTCTTTACATTCTTGGGCCCAGTGGCCTTTATTTTCACAAAAGACGCAGAATGGATTTATGGTTTTCTTCCATCTCGGTTTTGATTTTTCCCTTTTTGCAGAAATTTGAAGAGTGGCCGCTGTCGGAGTATAGAAGGATGGAGCGGACGTGGTGGTTTCTCCTCTGATCTTCTCAGTTGTTAGCGATCCCTCTACCTCTTCATTGAGAAACGTCATTAATGACATCATGTGACTTTCTGTAATGTTTTCTCGCTTTGCGTGTATTAGCCAGCGTCTACAAATTTCAGCTGGAAAAGCTCGTAGGATTTTTGGAGCCAATATACGTCCGTATAGGTTTACATCTTCCCCTAGGGCTATGAGCGCTTGTACTCTGCGATGACACTCCACGTACGTCGAGTTCAACTCTTGAGGACTTTCCGACAAAGCAGGTCTTAAATTTTCCAGGAAGTCAAGGTGGGCCTGGATTATTCTATCCTTGTCTCCGTATCGTGCTACAAGTATCCTTTTCGTCTGTTCATAGGTATCTGCGCTCACTGCTATGCCATCTATGAGTCGCTTTGGCTCTCCTTCGAGGTATCCTCTTAGAAACACGTGCTTATTTATGTCAGATATTGTGGGGTTCTTGTCAACTGAGGACTGGAACTGTTCCCAGAACCTGCACCAAGTTTCTATATCACCGGAAAAGGGTTCGAGCCGTATTGTGGGTAGTTTAACCCCTTGTATGACCGTGGGTATACCGTCAGAATAGTTATTAGTAGTAGAAAGCACACCAGGCTTGTCTTTCTTCTTTGTAAGGAGGGTTTTGGCGTGCTGAAGTGCGCGCTTCGATCTGTCTAAATATTCTTCGCAAGTCTGTGCGTCTGCTTCGTATTCTTCGTCTGTTAACATGTCATGAATATAGTCATCTAAGGTGAGTAACATGTTTAAAGTATCCTGAAGACGATCGCTGATGTGTTCGATCTCAGCTGGATCTGTAGAGTCATTACTGCCATTTAAAGATGTTGCAAACCGTGTACAATTATTGCGCTGAGTGGTACGTTTTCGTTTAAGTTTCTTAAGTTCTTGTTCTTTGTCCGTCATTATGTGAATAAGAATAGGTCTGTTAGCTAAGTGGATTTGTCTTGATTTATGGCTACTCGAAACTGATGAGGTTATCAAGCATACATAATACACAATTCTACCACATCAATGAAAGTAATGTAGCAAGTGTTATTGCAAACATGCTGCTGCGTTATGCAAATCAACCCGTATACAATGGATTATTGTACTTATCCGTTGTGTTGAAATGGTGTCGTCGTGTGGCGTTGTGAGGTTCCGTGTCTTATTTCAAGTAATCTGCACTTCACTGTCACTTTAACTTAGTATTTTCTGCTTGAAATCTTCAAGATGTTTCGTTTCGTGATGTAGTGATCCGTGATTCGAACAGTAATTAAATTTCGGCACCAGTATGTCGTAGTATAAATAACGTACACAAACAGCTAGGTCTCCATACTTAAACTCTCTTTATTTTTACAAAAACAAAGCAAGAAAAAAACGCATCTGGTGGCGTTAACAACAACTATTTGGTTATAATCACTGACGGTAGATGTCCTCAGCTACTCTGTGTCCTCAACACATTGTGCCACTTCTCCCCAATACTACAGAAGCTAAAAGCGGAAGTAAATAGAGGAATACGAAACTAGTTGGGCAATTGATATTCCTACCACAATGCTGCCATGGTAACTCAGTGATTAGAGTGACCGAACAGAGAGCGAAGATCTGCGGTTCATATCCCGGCTATGGCATTGAATTTTTCAGTTTTGATACTGCCTGTGCAACCTGGCCCGCATACGGCTGATGTGTATTGAGGCATAAAGTTATTCACTGACATATTTACCTTATAAATGGTTACCAGTCCGGGTTATTTAAATAAAGCCCGGTACTTAAAATACCCATATAAGGTATATAAGTCGCCCTTGGAGCGTGTAATCCCAAATTTGAGATTTCCTTGTTGTCTATCGGGGAAAAAATATGAATCTTTTGGGGAAATTATTCACACTGTATCATGTTGGCGTTGTAGCTGAATGGTTGTGAACAGCCCGCGTAGAGTGGAAGATAGTGGTTCAAATCCAGGCTGTGGCCTTTTTAAGTTCTCTGCTACGTTACATATTGTTGAAAATTTACATTAATATTTGCGTTTACAAATTATCAAAACTTAAATTCCAATTACCAACTTTGGTGCACCCAAGCATATGGTATTACTCGCTATGTAGTGGAATGTGCTGTTAAATAAAGTTCCTATATACAAAAGTGTAGAGAAAGTCATGTGAGTGTAACATCAGATATTTTCCTAGTATATTAATAATGATGTGCGTGTTTATTCGTATGTCAGAATTGTTAAGTACTTCGTGAAGTTGGTGTAGGATCCGTGGAATGAAACTCATGTGAATTTTAATGACAGCGGAGACATATTTCACATAAAACTGTATTAAACACAAAGCCTGAAATATATCTATATGGAATTACATGTGTTATGCCCCTCCCCCCCCCACCCCCGCATATAAAACAAAAAGCCGTACTAAGAGCTTAGCCATGACAGCTGTCGGCCATGTTGTCTTTTGAAATAATAATCTCAAAAGCACACGTCGACGTGATTCCTTCTGTACTTTTGCCGGAATAAATTTGTCACGAGTGAAATGAGTGATTTATGTGATTCACTAGTTTACACTAATCCTTTGTCCTGCGGGTTGGCCGGCGTTGTTCGATATTTCACTGGGCGCCCAACTGCATGCTGCCAAACCTCTGTATCTGTTTGTTTGCACCGGAAAAATCTGTGTTTTTTTTTTTTTTTTCGTTACGGAGATTATTCTGTGTCTTTAGCAGCAATATTAGGTTCCCAGCCAATTTCTCTCATCTGCTCTGCCCTCATAAAAATATGTAAAAAGCTGTAGCACATGCACTTCAAAACAGATTTTTCAAGTCACTCTTCCATTACCTATTTCTAAAAATCTCATGTGTTGCAGAAATAGCTGCTCATTACGTAAGGTTTTCCAAAGACAGAAGCTTGGACACCCCTGGTCTAAATTAACACTATGTAATACCAATGGATTCCAACCACGATTTCAATACTTAAAAGCTTCTGATTAATAAATACAATCCTGAACTGTTCTTTAATGAAATATGTAATAAAACCATGTATACAAAAGTTTATCGCGCTTAAAATGTAGTAGATAGAGGAATATACACTTGTAAGAATAGTTGGTGTAGCCCACTGGAGCTTGCTCTGATTGAATTGACAGTGTTTATGAGGACTAGTGATAGTATAGCTTGTTTTATAGCACTGAAATGTTTAAATGACAGTGTTTATGAGGGCTAGTGATAGTATAGCTCGTTTTAGAACACTGAAATATTTAAAAGACAGTGTTTATGAGGACTAGTGATAGTATAGCTCGTTTTAGAGCACTGAAATATTTAAATGACAGTGGTTATGAGTATAGCTCGTTTTAGAACACTGAAATATTTAAATGACAGTGTTTATGAGGACTAGTGATAGTATAGCTCGTTTTAGAGCACTGAAATATTTAAATGACAGTGTTTGTGAGTATAGCTCGTTTTAGAACACTGAAATATTTAAATGACAGTGTTTATGAGGACTAGTGATAGTATAGCTCGTTTTATGTAGAACACTGAAATATTTAAATGACAGTGTTTATGAGGACTAGTGATAGTATAGCTCGTTTTAGAACACTGAAATATTTAAATGACAGTATTTATGACGACTAGTGATAGTATAGCTCGTTTTAGAACACTGAAATATTTAAATGAGGGTGTTTATGAGGACTAGTGAAAGTATAGCTCGTTTTACAACACTGAAATATTTAAATGAGGGTGTTTATGAGGACTAGTGATAGTATAGCTCGTTTCAGAACACTGAAATATTTAAATGAGGGTGTTTATGAGGACTAGTGAAAGTATAGCTCGTTTTAGAACACTGAAATATTTAAATGAGGGTGTTTATGAGGACTAGTGATAGTATAGCTCGTTTTAGAACACTGAAATATTTAAATGAGGGTGTTTATGAGGACTAGTGAAAGTATAGCTCGTTTTACAACACTGAAATATTTAAATGAGGGTGTTTATGAGGACTAGTGATAGTATAGCTCGTTTTAGAACACTGAAATATTTAAATGAGGGTGTTTATGAGGACTAGTGAAAGTATAGCTCGTTTTAGAACACTGAAATATTTAAATGAGGGTGTTTATGAGGACTAGTGATAGTATAGATCGTTTTAGAACACTGAAATATTTAAATGAGGGTGTTTATGAGGACTACTGATAGTATAGCTCGTTTTAGAACACTGAAATATTTAAATGAGGGTGTTTATGAGGACTAGTGATAGTATAGCTCGTTTTAGAACACTGAAATATTTAAATGAGGGTGTTTATGAGGACTAGTGATAGTATAGCTCGTTTTAGAACACTGAAATATTTAAATGAGGGTGTTTATGAGGACTAGTGATAGTATAGCTCGTTTTACAACACTGAAATATTTAAATGAGGGTGTTTATGAGGACTAGTGATAGTATAGCTCGTTTTAGAACACTGAAATATTTAAATGAGGGTGTTTGTGAGGACTAGTGATAGCATAGCTCGTTTTAGAACACTGAAATATTTAAATGAAGGTGTTTATGAGGACTAGTGATAGTATAGCTCGTTTTACAACACTGAAATATTTAAATGCGAGTCAAATACGTTCAGTAGTAGTATATATTTTGGAGTCAATATGTAATCAAGACATAATTGAGAGTTGCTTTTCTGAAATCTCATATTTTGCACGATCATGTCCTAGCAACTACCGTGAATCAAAGACTAAAATCCTAGCTCCTAGGACGCAATTGTTCCGAGTATTATGCAGCAGATGTTGGCGTTATAGTCAGTACAACGATGATCAGTGAAATTGAAAATGACGATTAAGAGGCAGAAGAGGTAGGGGAATAAGAAAGGAATTTAGTTAGGAGACCAGCACTAATATGAGGATTATGAGTGCTGCCCCTGTTAACCATCTTATTGAAAAACTAGATCAGAAAAGTAACACAGGCACAACTTCCCAAAATGTGTAAGTTACACAAATGTTAGCACATACATTAAGTAAATCAAAACCAGATGAAATTGCTACTTTCATGCAGATAAATCGTGGCTTTTATTCTTATCTTAATGTCTTAATGACAATTTGGGGGGGGGGGGGCGACTTAGCACCTCAACCAAAAGGCGCTGTTTTGTGCCTATGCCCCTAACGGAATTCTCGGGAGGCTGGATGAGGCGAAAGGACCCTAAGGGCGGCCGGAATGTTGCTACGACAGAACAGAGGACAGGACCCTATATTTTCACAGTTAGAATCACCCCGGCGGAGGCTGGCTCAGCCCGGTCCCCCTCCTTCCCCTTAGGGTTCTAACTCCCAAGGGTGGCGCGGGAGTCGGAAACCAGCTCCCCTTCTCCCTCGGGGGGCCCGGAAACCAGTGGCTCACCTTTCAATTCGGGGGATCAGATATCCAGGGCGTATTTTTACCTCTACCGTGATCCTGCTGCGACGCTCGCCGAGGCTTTCAACCTTGAAAGAAACCTAACGGGAAGAACGGTGAAATGTAACGAAATAGAGGGACAGGAAATTTGTAGGACATGGAAATCCTTTCCAGCATTCGCCTAGCGAACCGGGGCTGTCGGCGAAAAAACGTACGCGTCAGGCAGTTCGGCAAGAGGATTCGAACCCGCGTCCTCCCAAGTGCGCGCCACAGACCTTAACGCCTGAGGTATCCTGCTCGATAAAGCGTAGAATAAGTTTGAAACAAATACATTTACCCAAAAAGCAGCTTTAGAAAATTTACGTCGCTCCAAGGAATAACATTAATATTCCCTAATCCACTTTGACATTTCAAATTTGAACATTTCTGTATGTTTGAACCGTTAAAGAAGCTTATCTATGTCTCGCTCTGAGGTAATAACCGCTTCACCTTGGCTCTCTGATACATTACATATTTTCGAGTAAGAAAATATCGTCTGGAAGATGGTGCGGCACTCAAGGGAGTATGGAGGCTGTTCGACATAGACGTTATAGTGGTGAAGCCGACAGAGTGACAATCCCCCAGGGCGTGAAGAAACCACCAAAGTAATATTTGTTTCCACCCCTTAACTTTTCTCGGAGTTCCTATTCCTCGCACAAGAACTTCGATTGAAAAACAATCTTATATTTGCTATCTGCTCCCACTGAAGATGTTTTAAAAGGTTCCAATTGTGTTTTACCACACCCTGTCAAATATACGACAGCCGAAAGTGTAAAATACAGTAGCTGGAAATATTATGTTATGATATAAGCGGTTTATAAATGGAAAACGTTTGGAATTTTTCTCTTTTCGTGTTTACCCTCTACTTATGTAGGACTTGCAAGTCAGTGCCAGAAGCTGCTAACAGTAAAGTGTTACTATCATACCTTTCACACTAATCTAGATTGCCTAGACTATCCATAAATCTTAATGGTGAAGTGGTTGCAATACAACGAGCATTAGAACAGATATACTACACGACTGACATAAAGGAAAATATAATAGTTGTTCTGCCATTCAAGTAATTGAACGATACGACAGTCCATATGAATCTTATAATATTAAGGACGTTATTATAGATTACTGCAAACAAAATTTCAACAGATAATATTACAATGGATACCAGTACTGAGGCTACACACTTTCTAGTAAAAAAGGGTGCTTGGTTACACTCAGAACCTATAAGGTCCTGGGACTTGATGCTTGCAATTATATGTTGTAAGTGAAACACTGAGATCACTCACAACACACACTGAACCAAGAGTCCCTTGAATGTAATCATTGAGCATATAACTAACCTTTCTTCTGTCATAATGCCTGTCCACTGTCCATCTTTTACACTAAGCGCCTAGTGCTTCACATCTGCTAATGTTCAGCATATCTTTGAAGCTTATTTAACATATAGGCAACCGCTTTGTTCAAATATTCTTCTTCTGTAGTTCTTAATCGTCTGTATGTCAAATACTTGGGTAGATTAGCAAATAATGAGGGTATTGTACAAGGTTTTAGGTTAGGGCAGCTTCTTGGAAAAGCTTTTATTTCCGCATGAGCTACAAATGTCTCTGTTGTTATCACAGTCCGTTCATGAAAGTACTTCTCACAGATATCAGGCTTGTGAAGTTGGTAAGAATGCTTCTGGCCACTTCCTAAGTTCATCTTTTGGTAAGGAAAATGTAGACATTTTCATGTCGTGATTTATAATTGCTTTTATAGCCAGCTACACTTCAACACTAGGTATTTTGGAATTCCTGAAATAATTAACGAATACTTCAGTAGTGTTATCATAGTCCATGATACCTAGAAGTAATTCCCACAATATCTGTTACAAATCAGTTTGCTGGCTGTTGAGGTTATGGTATTTTGTAGGTTAAATAATCTCACATAGCGATTTGCTATTGCATTACTATTATATCATTAACAAGTTACAGTGAAATTGCGGCAATCTCTGTCGACCATGTTGCCTGAACGAACTAGAAAGAGTTTTTGTTTCATGTTGACAACAATGCAGCTCAGCAGAATTAGTGCACATTATAATATGTTAGCTTTAAATACTTAGCCTTATTCTTCACTTCACACTTATGGAATGTAAGTAATTGCACAAAACTGTGTGAAAAGCACATTCCCTTAATGAAAACACCGAGTTACAAGAGAAACCTCGCACACGCATCATAAGCTTTCTTCCTCGCTCGCTCATGCAGTGTGAGCAATCTACGTCAGCTTCATGGTTTAGGCCGTTTCAGCCTGTTCCATCTTTTGTTCAGACGTCCTATGTTGCAACTGGTATCCTGTTTACTGGCATTCTTCCCAAGTGTTTCCAATTGATTCTGTATTCTGTTATCCTTTGGTTTAATCCTTCGATTTTTAACTTTTGTCTTATTTCATGATTTGGTTTTTTATCCAGTGTTGGTATCCTGCTATGGCTCTGTTCAGCTGTCTGTATTCTTCGTTTATTTTGTGCGCTCAATGCCCATGTTTCAGACCCAGCAGGTATGGCTATTGCTTTATACAGTTTTATTCTAACCTAACCTAACCTCCAAATACAAGCAGCAGAAATGAAATCTCTCCGAGCAGTAAAAGGATGTACAAGACAAGATCATATTACTAATGAAGAAATAAGGAAAGAATTACACATATTTTCGTTACGAGAAAAGATGCGAGTAAGTAGAGAGTAATGGAAAGGTTTGCTTGTGGTATTGAAACAATAGGAAGATGAGAAGGATTGTCCTAAACCATGAAGAGATGATAAACAACGGGGGCCAGTATTCCTAGTAGGCAGTGCTCCATTGAGCAATGACGTGCAACTTCGCGTTTCAACTTTTCCCACTCAACCTTCACTTATTTCATATTCCTTGTTTATTCACGATGCGCCATTTTGTCTGGTTGTGATTAGCAGTAGTAATATTTCATGATTCTTCAAGAGAAGTAGAAGCAATAAGACAGTTGTGTGATACTTGAAGTGATCAACTTGCAGTGTACAAGAACCTTGTGGACCTGCTTCTCCTTACTAAACAACCATGGCGTTTGAAAGGTGAGTTGAAATACTTAAATATTGCGCGATTGTGTGTTCAATAATTTATTGCATTTATTGGACGACGCTGGTAATCCATCAGATTAACATGTATGTATAATTACCGATAATATTTCAGCATTGGGCTGCTAGTCCCTTGTGGCTAACATTCAGTGTGGCAAACTTGAGAACCACTTTCGTACTTACGTCACATTTACTGCGTGCCAATTATTCAACACGTATGTAGACATTGAGTACTTTCCCATCTCCACGTTTCCATGTAGAATTCAATTAGGGAATGAGATCGCTTTGGAAATGCAAGGCTCAAACAGAAGTAATTCAAGCTTCTATGTTGGTCACTTGCCTTATGTTGCCGAACCTGTAAATAAATGTTTTGTGCGCATTTTTTGAGGTTAGAGAATATTATCGGAAGAATATACTGTGAGATTATAAAGACAATAAAAGTGACTGTTGTATCTTGTTACATCGCTTTCACAAAGGAAACAAAATAAAATGTATTATTTGTTAATATAAATGAGTTTTTATTTTAAACCTATTACAACATTTTGAAATATAATGAACTATTTCTCTTTATATCGCTATAGAACAAACTCTTCATTCTTCAAAAGTATTTTCTACTTGTTATAAAAGCATGTCTTTTTTAAATCTATAATTTATTGTACAGTAAGATTTGGTCTATCTCTTACGGTTTACCAGTTACGCAAAAGCCATCAAGAGTAAACAGCTGTACAAGGGCTATAGCCACAAAATTCGAAATATACATTTCATTTGTCATAAAATAACCTTAAAAATATGGCATTTTAACAAAAATCTTTAAATGTATTTTCCATAAAATCAATATTTTCGAAAAATGTTCTATGTAAGGGGTAGTTTATACCTAAGGATATTGAACTTAATTACAAATTTGCTCTTTGACCGACTTTTCGTTTTTGAGTTATATTTTTCAGATACACCCAAACGAACCTTTTTCTAAAAATTTTCTTCATTCATCGGGACCTCAAAACATATATTTCCTGTGAGATCTAGACATCGAAGTTTTGGATGGAATACAATACTTAAACTACTTACTATAGGAAAAGTGAAAAAAAAGTCTGATGTGTTGCACTCACATGACTTTCTCTACTCTTGTACTAGCCATTCTTACAAACTCTTATTCCTATATCTTCTTCGTATTAGTAGAGATAAACATTTGTAGAAATTATCTTATTGCTTATTTCCTTGTAGGTACAAAGGGAATATTAGAATACAGTAGGCTTTGTGCGATAGTCAAATCTTTTAAAGCTTTGAGATTCCGTTCTCTTTGCACACTTGACATAAAAAATTAACAACGATGTTCCATTTCACGAAAGTTCGAAACTCACACACATAACAAGGAATATCTCCGAAATGGTTCACCCTACAAGAAAATTTATTGAGACATAAATTGTGTATTTTAGCAAGATCTACATTTTTTGTAGAGTATGATTTGGTCTATCTCTAACGGTTTACCACTTATGCAAAAGTCGTCCAGAGTAAATACGACTACAGGGGCTATAGCCAGAAAATTCAAGATATACATTTAATTTGTCATAAAAATATCTCAAAGATATGATATTTTAATCAAAATCGTTAGAGCCATTTTCAAGAAAATAAACATTTTCGAAAGGTTTTCCATGTAAATGTAGTTTGAAGTGGAGTAATTTTCTACAAAATTTTTGTGTCGCATGCTTGAAAGACAGTAAACTTAAATACCAACTTTGGTTTTTAACCAAATTTTCGTTTTTGAGTTATGCTGTCCACAGACACACACACACACACACACACACACACACACACACACACACACACACACACACACACACACACACACACACACACACACACACACTCACGGACGTTTTTCTAAAAATGCTTTTTTGGTTTCAGGAGGTCTCAAAACATATATTTCCGGCGAAATCTTGACATCGAATTTTTGGACGGAATACATTACTTCATCTACTTCCCATACGTAATAGGGAAAGTAAAAATAAAATAGTTAAGTTTTAAAATTAAGCCTTATTTGAGTTTGTAACAATGTTGAGTGTTGCTCTCGTGTATTTTTCGATGAAATAACATTGTTGGCGTGTGACCTTCATTTGCTACTAAAGTTTAACAAGCAGGAGTCGTGTTGAAACGAATATTTAAAATTTGCATGGACATTGTTCCAAGCAAATAAAGGTTGGCGCTATTCATCAAATTATACAAATGTGTGTCAGATACCTTATTAAAAGCTAGACATGCCGCGCATGCGCCGATAGGTCCGTTTTTGTTTTTTCTCTGTGTACATATGGCGATGCATGAAGCGGATTACTGCTTCGCTGAGCAGACCAGTGCAAAACCTGACATATGTTCTATGTCACACATGTGCGTCTGGGGTGCTCCGCCCCTTCTACCCAATACTGCAGCGAATCATTATACAACATAGCTTCTGTTCTATACAACCACTAGCATTACATATAGACGCTGAACACTCAAGTGATATCTCAGCCTTTTTGGTAAAAAAATCGACATTTGAATTATTATGGCAAAAAATGCAGTATACCTTAAAGAATATATCTGGAAACTTTTAATCCGCTCCTGGGAGGGGGGGGGGGACACATCCTTTAGATGCCATGCGCCTCTGCCTTTTGAATGCGCATGCCCACATACCACTTCAACTTTAACCTCATTTTTCTTGGAAACAACTTTTACTTTCTCTACTACTACGTATAGTAAGTAGATGAAGTATTTTATTGCACCCAAAAATTCTATATCGAGATTTCACCGCAAATATATGTTTTGAGGCCCTATGAATAATAATAAAAAATGCATTTTTAGAAAAAGCTCCGCGTGTGTCTGACAGAGTATAACTCAAAAACGAAAAGTCGGTTAAAAACCAAAGTTGGTATTTAAGTTTAATGTCTTTCAAGGATGCGACACGAAGATTTTGAAGAGAATAGCTCCACCTTAAACTACTCTTTAGATGGAAATATTTTCGAAAATTATGATTTTCTTGAAAATAGCTCTAACGATTTTGATTAAAATATCATATGTTTGAAATATTTTTATGACAGATGAAATGCATATCTTGAAATTTCTGGCTATAGCACCTGTAGTCGTATTTACTCTGGACGACTTTTGTATAACTGGAAAACCGTTAGAGATAGACCAAATCATACTATACAAAAAATGTAGATCTTGCTAAAATACACAATTTATGTCTCAATAAATTTTCTTGTAGTGTGAACCATTTCGGAGATATTCCTTGTTATGTGTGTGAGTTTCGAACATTCGTGAAATGGAATATCGTTAATTTTTTATGTCAAGTGTGCAAAGAGAACGGAATCTCAAAACTTTAAAAGATTTGACTATCTCTGAAGGTCTACTGTGTTCCCATATTCCCCTTGTACCTACAAGGAAATAAGCAATAAGATAATTTGTACAAATGTTTATCTCAACTAATACGAAGAAGATATAGGAATAAGAGTTTGTAAGAATGGTTAGTACAAGAGTAGAGAATGTCATGTGAGTGCAACACCTCAGATTTTTACTATAGCATTACTAGTTTTACAGACAAATAAACATGAACTTCACATATTTTTACATTGCGAAAATAGGTTTCCTCATCTACCTTTAATTGTTTAAATGGCTTTAATTCATTTCAATTGAAACAGAACCTCAATATGAATTGTTTTGTTACAAAGGAGTATCAGGGCATTGAAAATATTACATTTTGGAAAATAATAGAGTAAATACACTGATAGAATCGAAAGTAATGTCATAAAAATGCGATAAACAAAGAGTGGATATTCATGAACGCCCGTCCATGTATTTATTTGCCTTATATGGTAATTAACAGAAATAGTTTACATAAAGCGACTTTTTAATATGAATGGAAGCATAATTCTGCGCGCACATAGCCATCTTTGTTTCACAAATGAGGGAGGGGATCGGAGCCGATATTCAACTATTGTTTCATTTATTTGCTTGTTTACATTATTCATAATGACTACAAAAGGCATTAGGTTAACCAAAGGTTTTGCTTTCACAAATAATGCGTCGTCCCAAAAAACGCTACTTTGTTCCTCCATTGACATACAGTTCAGTGATTATTTAATCCCCTTGCATATAGCCATATGTTGTACCTACTCGCTTTCTGTTTGATTTTCCCCGTTTAATCCTTTAATATTTATAGAACTGGCAATGCGCGCAAAGAAATTGCACAATAACAGGCGGACACTGCACATGATACGAAACATTTGAATTTTAATCCTTTGGGGATATTGAAGCATTATGACCTTCTCTACCACGTTGAGAAACTACTGCATTCCACTCAAATCTCATCATAAATACATGTTTTGACTTCCTCTGAAAATAAAACATTTTTACTTTCTCTACTAGTATAGTAAGTAGGGGATGTATTGAATTCCACCCAAAAATTCGATGTCGAAATTTTACCGGAAATATATGTTTTGAGGTCCCCTCAATAAAAAGGAAACTATTTAGAAAAAAGTCCTTGTATGTTTGTGTCTGCCAGTCTGTGGACAGTATAACTTAAACATAAAAATTTGCTTAAAACCCAAAGTGGGTTTAAGAGGTAGAACTGGAACTTAAAAATTCAATGCCACAACTGGGATTTGAACCACAGACCTTCCGCTTACCAGGCGGCTGCTCTAACCATTGAGCTATTATGACAAACTGATGTGAGACTGCCTTTGTGGTTTACCAGGAGAAATACGAACTGGTTTGAGAATTTAATGTCATTCTGGCAGTTTCTCACAATAGCTCAATGGTTAGAGCAGCCGCCTGGTAAGCGGAAGGTCTGTGGTTCAAATCCCAGCTGTGGCATTGGATTTTTAAGTTCCAGTTCTACCTATCAAACTTTGCCCACACACGGCTTGTGTGTTTAAAAACACCAGCAGTAAGTTTGTTGGCATAAATAAATAATAATTACCCAAAGTAGGTATTTGAGTTTAATATTTTTAAGGATGCAACACGAAGATTTTGAAGAAAATTCCTCCGCTTAAAACTATTCTTTACATGGAAATGTTTCGAAAAAATTCAGTTTTTGAATAATACCTTGATACGGAAATTCATTTGACACCGGTGGTCGACGCACACTCGTTTGACGTCGGTAGTCTGGCTTCTTGGCGTTGGCTCGAGGGAAGACCAGGCCAACAATTAGTGTGTGCTGCGTAGAAGCTGAAGTTTCTGTCTTAAGCAACGGTCGACACACCTCCCTTGATGTCATTGAGTTATGTAAGTATTAAAACTCATAAAATAATCAGTTTCTGTATCTTCTTCTTACCAGCCCACGCATACCCTGACGACAAAGCTCATTACCTCTCCATTTTAGCAGCCGTGGTAAACAAATCCAACAGTCGACCAACACAGGAAAGCAGAGCATAGTTTACAACAAACGTCGAAGAAAATAGCAGCATCAAATTGGCGCCCACAACGAGGGACCGACCACCTATATAATTCTGCATCAAGCTCTAATGATTTTGATTAAAATGCTATATATTTAAGATACATATTTTTTTTAATTTTTATTTTATTTTATTAATCTGTAAATTTTTTGAAGTGTATATTTGTTTTATATTTGTAATAAAATAATAAAGATCTGAATATTGACCCCGGTTTAAGAAATTAGGTGCCGAGGTCCAGTATGCAAATTTTTTATTTTTATTTTTTTATATATTTAATATATTGTTATGACAAATGAAATGTATATTTTAAATTTCCTGGCTATAGCCTATGTATTCGTATTTACTCTTGCAGACTTTTGCATAACTGTAAACCGTAAGAGATAGACCAAATTCTACTGTACAAAAATGCAGATCTCCTTAAAACTCAGAATTTGTATTCAAATACATTTTTCGTAGAATGAACCATTCCTGAGATATTCCTTGTTATTTGTGTAAGTTTTGGAGAACTTACACTTCTGTCAAATGGAACATCGTTGTTCATTTTATATATGTTAAGTGTGCAAAGAGAGCGGAATCTCAAAGCTTTAAAAGATTTGACTATCGCTCAAAGCCTACTGTATTCCCATATTCCCCTTGTACCTACAAGAAGATAGACAATAAGATAATTTGTACAAATGTTTATCTCAACTAACACGAAGAAGATATAGGAATAAGAGTTTGTAAGAATGGTTAGTACAAGAGTAGAGAAAGTCATGTGAGTGCAACACATCAGGTTTTTTGTTCGGACCGCCTTTGAGTATATTATCTGTATTTCTTGAACTACACAGTTATGTGTAGATTTGTCTTGAATTGATTTTACTGCACTTAGATTGCAATACATTTAGAAGGGCTTCTTTAATAACAAATAATTGGCAAAAAGATATAGTGACGTATGGTGGAGGGCATTATGTGAATCAGATATATCACAGCACAGGCATTGCCAACTCTAGATGTGGAACCTCTGTAATACTTAGGAATTCTCTGTTATCATAGATTATAGACGACGTTGGACTCATATTATAGTCCGCCAAGTTTGTGTTTAAGAGGTGCCAGGTAATGAAGTATAAACCACGACCCTCAAGATATTACATAAGTAATAAAGTTCACTTTATTAGTGCTGCACTCTACCGGGAAAATCATCACGTCTTGCAACTTTCAAACAAAAATGAAACACTAGTTGGGTACGGTGCTGTTGCTATTTTCCCTATAGTTTCAACTTCTCCTACAAAGTTTCAACTTACAACGACGTGCATTTCTTTTTGTTTTGTGTTATGCAGGTTTGACGTGCCTCTCCCTTCCCACTCCCTCTCTGCTGTGCAGGGGCGGTTCTTGCTACTGGTCACTTTGTTACATCAGCGGTGCGCCAAGAAATGTTCCAATAGAAATTGTGCATAAAAAAGTAAACCAGACTTTTTTATCTGGTCTTATATTTATTCCTTCCTGTTTTAACAATTGTAGTGTATGTAGTAACGAAGTGGGGACACCTGGACCTATCGGGACCCCGACATGGATCTATTGCGGGTACCGCCCTTCAGGGGAAAGGGATGAGGCGAAGTGAGACCGGAGACTTGTCAGAGAGCGGAGCCAGCGGAGCCCAGAGACGCACAGAAGTCACTACCTAACGCACAACCGAAGTTTCCTATACCTAAGGAGGGCGAGGAAGTTACAGGAGGGCTAGGAAGTTACAGGAGGGCTAGGAAAGGGGTTCCAGATCGCAAGAAACCGTGCTATCTGTCCGAATTCGCCGGAACGTACCGCGCTACCAACCAAAACTGGGGAGGAAAATGAGGAATGGAGAGAAAGGAAGAAAATTCTAGTACTCAATATAACGCAGAGAAATTTGTAATTTGCATATTCTTTACTACTGCGTACTTTCAAAAAAAAAAAAAAAATCTTAGAAAGATTTCAACGGAATAAAATGAGGCTTTTAAGAAAATTCAACAACTTAAGTTTATATAAAAAACGATCTCAAAAACTCTCCTTGACCGCCCCGAAACATAATGATAGTACCTCTCCCTCTAGCACGGGGAGGGGGGGGGGGTCGATCCCCGAATCCGCTGTGATGAATTTTCTTCCATTGACAAGTTCGTTTCGGAGTGCACTCAGCCTCATGATGCCAATAGAGTAGTTATTCTGATGGAAAGTAACAATCTAAAATATGAATCAGTACTTACCTTATGGTCAGGGGAGCTGGCATGCTGACCACACTCTGTACTTCAGCATGGGTAGAGGACGCAGCGGCCGGGCGATAAGCCTACCCCTGTAAAGAGCATATGTCCTAGAGATTATCAACCAAGGTGGTAACCATTTTGATTGAAATACCATATATTAAAGCTACTTCCATAACAAATGAAATGTATAAATTTAACTTTCTAGGAACAGTCTCTGAAGTTCTCCTCATTCTCAATGACTTTTACATAACTGGTAAACTTTAAGACATAGACAAAATCTTACTACACAAAAATGTATATCTCATTAAAATATATGAGTTATTTCTAATTTTTGAATAACTTTTTCCGAGATATTCCTTGTTTTTTTGTTTCCATTTAAAAGTAATTACATATTTTCAAAGAGAATTGAATTTCAAAGCCATCACATAGAGATAAGCTTTTTGATTATCAACTAAAATCTACTGTATTTCAATATTTCCTTCGTATCCACAAGAAAATTAGCAGTAATGCCATTTTTAGAAATCTTTATCTCCATTAACATAAAGTACCTATGAGTAGTGAAGGTGCTATTAATGTAACTAAATTTTGTTTTCTGCTGGTCAAGCAAAGAGTATAGAGTTCCAAAGCCATCAGCTAGCAACTCTTTGTGCGGGTCCAAAGCCGCCCTTAAACAACTCCAAACCCTCTCTGCTCCCCTCCTCACCACCAACCAAACTCTACACCTAGAACCCAACTCCCATCCATCCAAGAGGGAATAACAAAAAGAGCCTGCATGGGCGTGCATTAAATCTCCGCGATCGCCAGCATCGGCAAAGGCGAGCCGAAACACATAAAACACGCTAGAATCAAAATGTATCATACGTGACCCAAAGATGTCCTGGGTTGGTACCTGCCGCTACTTCATTTTAAGTTATGCTTCAGTTTATCATCAAACAGTTAAAGTCTACGTATTCATACACCTAACGCTTTCTGTTTACGCTTTCGATTAAGGGGCTTGATTATAGCCTATTTTTAGTGTTATGTGTTTCATATGCATGTTCCTGATTCTGAACAATAATTAAGTGTAAGAAGGCAAAATTGTTATGATATATTCTTGGATATGTTTATAAAGTTTTAATAACAGTACCTACTCGTATGTTTAAAACGATTTTTTTAATTTTGTAGAATTTTTAAAAATTGTCTTTCATAAAAAATTTAAGATTTTAAACAAAAATGTTTATTTTTGAAACTAATTTCATAATTTATGAAAACTTGTCTTAACTGCCCCATATACATGTAGGAAATACCTAGTAAATATTTCATTCTTATACTTATCATAGGGGCTGCGGAAAAAAAACCACAAATTCGATAAACGATAGTTTTCAGGAAATTGTTCTTAAAATGGAAAAACATATTTTAATCATTAAAATTGCCTATATACAGGTACTTTTCCCATCCCCCCACCCCCAGAAAAATATTACGTGCATTGACGTAAAATTTAGCAATTTTAAAATGGTTTCCCGGAATTTCAAATATAGTATTTTGAACATTTTCTTCACATATTCACTGCCATTTTCACACACATGGTATATTGTTAAAATATAAATATACTATTAAATCATGTAAAACGTTTTAAATATTAAGTTCATCGTTTGACAATGTTCATATTTTTGACTTAATCAACTTCGTTAAGCAGATAGAAAATGACATCCTCTAGAAATAGGTTTAGAAGAGACAAGAACAGTGGTCTAATTGAAGTTATCAACTATTGTTAACTTTATATATGTGATAAAATATTGGTTATTGTTCGATTGTGAGCAGGAGCCGCCACTGCCTGCTTGATCTTGTTTGCTTTATTTTCCCCCTGCCATCTTGTGCGCCCTTTCGGCTTTAGCAAAAGGTGGAGTCGGGAAACGACTTTAGAAGCTTAAACGTGTCTTGACAGAGGATTCACAGAAGTCCAACAGGGATCTTCTTCCACTCGTCACTTTTATCTTCTCTTTTTTTCATTACTCTCTTGCTGTGTTGGACATTTATTAGCTCTTCTGCTAGAAAGATGACTCATGGATATCTCAGGCTTCGGTCGCCAGGAGACGTGGCGATCGGCATTTGTCTGTCTGTCTGTCCCTGATGTGTGACATAACCTCACTCTGTTCTTAAAACTGAAGTATGAGTGGTTATTTATATAACTAGTGTAGAACATGACTGATTGTGACACGAGTCTGAGTGAGTGAGTGAGTGTCACAATGACATACATACATACATACATACAACGTTTATGTAATTTTAATATTAAAACACCTAAAATAACTAGTAAATTTGCTAAATGTACAATTATAATCCATCAGAGATGTATGACGTAATACGGTGGCTAAGGAGCTCTTGTTTCATTTATTTCAACACTTATACAGGAAAATGGAAGGTAATGATAAAACTATGGAAAACAAGGATTGTATTTCTCTTGACATTCTGAACGAAGCCAAGAGTTGTGTTGTTGTGTTTAACGCCCGCTTTTACTACTACGGCACCGCAGGCGGTGACACTGATGACACATGGAATGAATATGGAGCACCGGTGGAATGAGATGGCGGGGGAAACCGGAGCATCCGGAGAAAACCCGCCCTGACGCTGCTTCGTCCACCACGAATACCACATGCGGGTCCCTGGGATCGAACCCGGGCCGCCTAGGTGGTAGGCGAGCGCGCTAACCGCTCGGCCACGGCGCCGCCGAAGCCAAGAGTGCTAAGAGTTTATTAATTCCAGAAATCATAAAAAAAACTGTTCAAAAAGAATATGAAAAGTTTTGTGAATGAAGAAACGGGCTGATCCTTGTGTCTACATGTTGCTGTACTTGCAAGACTGACGATTTCAGGTTTTCTTACAGGCACACACTGGAGAAAATTATGTAGTGGCGATGATGACGTCATTGCTGTCTTGTTTCCATGATAATTACGTCATTCATTTTCTGTCACTGGTCCCAAAAATGGGTAATTTTGTGCGATTTATGCCGTCATTAGTTGTTTTAATGTCATAACTACCACGCCCTGCTGTGTTGTATGCCTGTGAAATGAGACTATACAGCCGGTGATATAAGTATCATTTATAGGAATACAAATAAATACATCAAATATAGTGTTAAATAGTAAAGTGTTAGATCAGGGGGGAATATTTATTTACTTGGGTTGTAATGTGACATTTAGAACAAATAAATAATAAAGTAAGTAAATTCCAATATATTTGTAGAGTAATAGCTTTTGCCTCGAAAAGGATACAAATTTAAAATTCTCTAAGACAAGGGCCGTTCCAGTTTTACTGTATGGATCGGAGACATGGACTATTGAAACGAAATATTGGAGTCAGATACAAGCGGCAGAAATGAAATATCTCCGATTAGCAAAATGTTGTATAAGACACCATCATATTAGACATGAAGAAATAAGGAAAGAACTGTATCTTTTTTCTACACCGGCGGTAGCTGCTCTTCGATTGAACGTACAGAATTGTGCTTTCTTCCTATTGGTGGAAACCTGCACTTTAATGACTATATTTTGGCACGTATGAGCATAAACATTTTAATCCCTCATTGTCATTATTTGTAGCAATTAAAACATATAATTTCCGAAGAGCGGAATGTGTTTTTAAGTTACTAAATCTCTCATCACAACGCAAACATGACTTTCAGCTCAAAGTTCTAGAAACAAGTCGTATTCTATATAGCGTTTCACTCTTAGAAGACAGTATGGAGTTAAATGGGACATCTCTGTCTCTATCTAGCGCATACAAGTTGCCATTAGCCGCGTCCTTTTCTACCCTCGCTCTGTTGCCACAATCCTAATAGCATGGTATAAATATTCATTTGTTATAAATTTCAGGTTTGAACACATTATCCTATGCAGAATTTTTTTCTCTATCAGGTTATATCCTTTTCAGAGTCATTATACATTTCTATAGGTCCAAATTTCTTCAGAAAACGTTTTTTTTTCAATAGAAGTCCGATATTTGCTGTTTCTACACTCATCACGCACTAACTAACAAACTAACTGCTAGAATGCATCTATATTTTTTTCATAGGTAGAGTAAACCATAGTGCTACTACCTGCCTACTTTGAATTCTCTATGTTTACCCAGTTAAGGGTTATAATTTTTAAAATTAAATGTTTTCGGAAAATTTTATATATGTCCACTGCAAAAGTTACGCAGTGTGAAACTTTTTTGTTTTTGAGTTTACATCAGGGAACCAGCGAGAACAAATGTTGAGGAAGGTTGGAGAAAGTTTTTAAAATAAACCAAAAGGCAGTAACCTCTTTCTTTTATCCAATAAGGCAAACAAAAGGTATTCATCTATTCAGCGTCAGGCCTGACACAGAAGATAGTATAAGGAGCAGCACTAGCATTAGTTCGAAAGAAGCCGTGTGTGTAACTGTGAGCTGTTATTGCGTTATTTGTTTAATATTTTTGTAAATATTTGTAGTTATGGAGGGGGAAGCTAGGAAGAGACGATATGTTGCTAAATTAAGAAGTAAGGAACGCCAAATAATTATGAATGTGTTAGATTATTTTTGAAGTAAAATGCGTGTAAGGCAGTAAAAGAAACAGCTAAGGCTATTGAGTGTTCAGAAGCAGTAGTGTGTATGATTAAATAAATTAAATAATGGAAGGACCTCTAAGAACGCCATCGAAAAAGAAAGCAAAAAGGACGGGACTACACAAAACGCTAGGTTAACGCAATAAGATTGAATAGTGCAAGGTGGAGTGCGGCGAATTGTTCATTCTTTACTGTTTGCAAATATTCCACCCACGCTGAATATAATTTTGTCACAGTTCAACAGTGATGAGACCCTACCAAATTTCTCAAGGGCCACTCTGATTTGGGGTTCGAATATGAAAGAAAGGGTAACAAGTGCATATTAATAGAAAGAGACGATATCGATATCATCAGATGGCGACATAAATATCTAAAAGACGTAAGAGGTTTAGGGACCAGGGGAAATCAGTTATTTATACAGACGAGTCATTTGTAAATTTAGGTCATACAGTAACAAAGGCGTGGAGGGATACCAAAGTTAAAAGTGTCCGTCTCGTCAAGCAGCAATTGAAGGACTAAGTACAGGACTCGGCCACCTCGGGGTCGCGCGCGGAGAAAGTACATGTTGCAACACTGCGCTCCATTTAACGTGTACTGTCTTTTAAGGGTGAGACGCGCTTTATATTTAAAAACTTTGTCTATGTAATAGAGAAAATAATACAGTTATGTACTTCATTTGTTAAAGTGATTCTTGGAAGTTATTGTCATCAAATGTATTAAATTGCCGAGGTCGGAGAGAGGAATATCCTTTTAAAGGATTAACTATATCTATTTTGTGTGTTGCTTCCCTGCAAGTCCCTAGAATACTTACACCACTTTCCTTGTATAACTTGACAATTACTGTGAACTACCTTACTCAGTTTCATACAAGTTTTACTTGCAGGTGTTGGTATCTCGCATATTAACAAGGGAAAGCTTTTGGCTTGAACTTGCTTCAGGCACAGACAAAAATCGACCAACATTTCCCTGCAATACACAAATGTATCAACGTAATATTTGAATTCATAAAATATTATCAGAGACAGGAGTATCTCCTTTATATCAGAACAATAAAACTCAGATTAAAATATTAAATAGAAAACAAAAAATTAGATGTGTGGCACTCACATGACTTTCTCTACTCTTGTACTAACCATTCTTACAAACTTCTATTCCTATCTTCGTGTTAGTTAAGATAAACATTTGTACAAATTATCTTATTGCTTATTTCCTTGTAGGTACAAGGGGAATATTAGAATACAGTAGACTTTGAGCGATAGTCAAATCTTTTAAAGCGTTGAAATTCCGTTCTCTTTGCACATTCAAGATATAAAAAGATGAACAACGATGTTCCATTTCACGAAAGTTTAAGTTTTCCGAAACTCACACACATAACAAGGAATATTTCCGAAATGGTTCACTACACAACAAATTTATTTAGTCAATTTGTGTGTTTTAGCAAGATCTACATTTTCTGTACAGTAAGATTTGGTCTATCTCTTACGGTTTATGAGTTATTCAAATGTCATCCAGGGTGAACAGGACTACATAGGCTATAGCCAGAAAATTCCAAATATACATTTCTTTTAGAAATGGTAAAGTGACACTTAAAAATTGAATACATTACCAGGATTCGAACCATGCATCTACCGGTTACCGTCAGGTTGCTCTACCTGTTCCAATCCTATGCTCCTCACACCTATAGTGCGAAAGAACATTAATTACATGTTTTATTTGTCATTAAAATATATGGTGTTTTAATCAAAATCGTTGGAGCTATTTTCGAGAAAATAAGTGTTTTCCATGTAAAGGGTAGTTTAGGGTGGAGCAATTTACTTCAAAATGGTCGTCTCACACCCTTAAAAGATAATTTAAATACTAACTTTTATTTTTAACTGACTTAAGACGCCATAGAGTTTATTATATTTCGTTATTGAGTTATGCTGTTGAAAGACTGACAAACACACACACACACGCGTGCGCACACACACACACACACAGGCGCGCGCGCGGGGTTTACCTACATTTTTTGTTTTTGATTCAGGGGGCCTCAAAACGTATATTTCCGGTGAAATCTCGACATCGAATTTTTGGGTGGAATACAATACTTCTATTTACCAGCAGAGAAACTAAAAATGGCATTCAAAGAATGTTTCCCCCTCCCTAGGGGATTAAAACTTCGCAGATATATTCTTGAAGGTATGGCACATCCTTTGCAATAGAATCCAAAAATCGAATGGTTAGAACAAACAGGCTAAAATGTCACTTTGGTGTTCCCTTAATAAGGATTTCGAATTATCTCGGGCCCTAATGACCTAGTTTTCGACGGGCCCTTAAACAAAACAAATAAACAAAACTCACTCGAATTATCTGAGTTGCACTTTACTAAATTTAGCCATACTGAACTACAATAAAAGTGGTTTAACTTCACTGTAAATGTAATGAGCCACATAGCAATGCCGCAGTAAGAAGCTGTGAATTATTTACTTCCTGTCAGGCACGTGGGAATATCAAACTAACCTCACCCTTGCTGGTTTTTAATCTTGTCGGTAGTCCTCTGAGCAGCACAGGATGCTGAGGAAAAAATTGATTTGTTATTCACGTAGGCATCAAAGCAGATACGATTTGAAACAAATGAAGGGGGGGGGGGGTGGTTGAGATACCAATAGCCAATAACGGGCCCAGCAAAGCGCTGTTCAATGAAAACCGCGCAGAGTATAGTCCATCATGACGTAGTCAAAGAACCTTTATTGCACCTTCCCCCCCCCCACCCCTATCAACGTGATATTTTTCCCTTCTTGTTTACTGCCGTTCCAATACCATCCATGTTGTATATATGCACAAAGGATTTTCAAACAAATGTTATTTTTAGACACATTTCTCAGGAAAGAAACTCTAACAGCAGAGAAAAATATACACATAACTTTCTATAATCGATATCCGTTATATGCATACACAGTGGTAATGTGGGGTGAGCAAGGCAAGTTCAATCGCTACCTCCCCCTCGTGCCCATGCCTGTCCTACAGTGTTTCGAGATATTACAACTCACGACTGTTATCTTCTTGTGGCCTTGACACATTTCTTTCACTGTCTTCAATTTCTCTGTCTCTACATCCAACGATACAATCACTCAACACTCATTAAAACTTCTTCACTTCAACGTGACATATTTTTCACAACTGTCACACACTGACCATCTCAAAAACAGCCCGCCTTCTTGCGCTTCAGGAGCTTTTATACCGGCGATGACGTAGGAGATCCTTCTCGGGCATCCCCAAACAAGCCGATCGCCAGACATTTCTCAAATGAGCTGGACGTGTTCACGTGTCGCGCTCATTCTTGTCACGTGAAGGCTGTGAGGAAGCTTGACCTAAAGCGCCTTTTTTGATCGCCGGTCTGGTATGTAGTGTGAAGTCGCCTGGCCTCGACTGTGTTTTTAAACAATAAACGTCATTAAATATAGCTATTTCCTAGATTTTTAAACAAGTGCATGAAATAGTTTTTGAATAACTGTGCTGGAAAAAATGCTCGGTTTCCAAAATGTAACAAAGTTTGGGATTTATGCTTCAAGAATACCAAAAACTAACTCGCTGCCCCAAATGCCCTTTCTGGACCAGTGACCCCGATCGAAAAAGATGTGGATAACACATTCATTAGTTTTATTACACCTACATATTTTAAAGATTGTAATATGAGGTAAATAATGACAGTAAAAGAAGAAGGAGCAGATATTATAGAGAAGAAAGCACTACAGTGGTATGGGGGCGTAAAAAGAACGCCAGAAGAACGCCTGAAATGTACACCAGAAGAAGGAACAAAAGGGGGACGTGCGATGACAACTTGGATGGATAATGTATAAGCAGCCTTAGGGACCCAACACAATGGAGAAACAGAGAGGCATGGAGTTTGGCTTCCAGAGACATGATATTGCAACAATATTATTTAAAATATGTGTTTAACTTTCTAAATGTTAAAGTATTGGGTTTAATAAGTCCCATGCAACGCATAGACACCAAAAATTAAAGCTGCCCTTTTAAATGGAAGCTATTTCAGCAGATATTATAACCAATCTCACGTAACACAAACGAGAAATATCTGTCGCTTCTGACAGCGCGCTTCCCCACGTGCTGCGCGGACTAATACATTAGCGGCGTTAATTTCTTTATGCCGGAATTACCATAGAACCAAATTTTTATATGTGTAAACATCTCAAAATGACATTTTTAAGAATTTTCGTCAGTTTTCACCTCTTGGTCATTTTAAGATCTGAATGATAGTTTTATTGTTCTATAATTTCCGTGGTTAGAATCTATGCATAAGAACATAGCATTTATTACGAAGATGATAGTCATAAACGATGCACTTTAGGACATGAAGTGAAGCAATTAGGTTAAGTAGGGTTTACGATGGACCTGAAATCAGATATCCATATCTACGTGGAGAGTGCGGGTACTGAATTACTAGAGGATATTCTGAAAATGACACAATCAATGATATTCTCGGAATCGTAGCACTGAACCTGGTAACAGAGGCGTTTAGGGACCCTGGGACTCAAATTTGAATTTTCTGTATTTTCATAGATATAAAAGGACATTCATGTTATAATACCGAAGGGTATTGGTGTTATAAACTACCACACAGTTTGTTTTACAGCTACAAACAAATTAATTAATCAGTTTATTCACATTGCAAAATACCTTCATATTTACAATATTCCATGCGCACCAAAAATTAAACTACTTCATGCTTTGAGCGATAGTCAAATCTTTTAAAGCTTTGAGATTCTGTTGTCTTTGCGCACTTAACATACAAAAAAATGAACAACGATGATCCATTTCACGAAAGTTCTAAGTTTTCCGAAACTCACACACATAACAAGGAATATCTCCGAAATGGTTCACCCTACAAGAAAATTTATTGTGACATAAATTGTGTATTTTAGCAAGATCTACATTTTTTGTAGAGTATGATTTGGTCTATCTCTAACGGTTTACCAGTTATGCCAAAGTCGTCCAGAATAAATACGACTACAGGGGCTATAGCCAGAAAATTCAAGATATACATTTCATTTTTCATAAAAAATATCGCAAACATGTTACATTTTAATCAAAATCAAAATTTTCGAAAAATTTTCCATGTAAAGGGTAGTTTAGGGTGGGGCTATTTTCTTCAAAATCTTTGTGTCAAATCCTTGAACGACATTAAACTTAAATACCAACTTTGGTTTTTAACCAACTTTTCGTTTTTGAGTTATGCTGTCTACAGACTGACAGACTGACAGACTGACACACAAACACACACACGGACCTTTTTTCTAAAAATGTTTTTTTTTTTATTCAGGGGGCCTCAAAACATGTATTTTCGGTGAAATCTCGACATCGAATTTTTGGGTGGAATACAATACTTCCCCTACTTACCAGTAGAGAAAGTAAAAATGAACAACGATGTTCCATTTCACGAAAGCTTTCAGTTTTCCGAAACTGACACAAATAACAAGGAATATCTCCGAAATGGTTCACTGTACAACTTACCAGTAGAGAAAGTAAAAACATGAGCAAAAATGTTATTTTCTGTGTTAACCAGTTTTTCAATTTTGCTCATATTGTACATATATTATTAAACAGTTATAAACTGTTGGTGAAATGCTCTAAGAGACCTCAGATAAGTAAAAATGCAGGTAGGATGATGATTTAAGGTGTGAGTTTTTTGAATGAGTCAACATTTTGTGTGGTCTTGTGCAATTAGCAGCCAGGAGATGGATTATTGGGGCGAGGTAAACAGTGCGGAGTTGGCTGGCTGGCTGGCGATTCTCCTGGATTTCGCGCCGAGTTTGTGTTCGCTTGCCATTAGATGCCGTAATTACGGAACATCTAACATCAGGCTGATTTGTAGTTAGCACTTGTTTGTCTAATGCAGTCTTGGTTTGCAGAAGTTGACGCCGGCCGTACCACCTGTCTGTTGTCATAGCAACCTTGATGTTCAACTAATCTTGCACCTTGAAACAAACATTCACTCACTTCTCTGTAGCTACGAGTTCACACAAATACTTCCAGGACATCAAAGTCGTTATATTGCAACAAACTGCAACCCGAACTTTGTCTTCTAACATTTTACCACCAATACACAGTTTTCTTCCCGCTAGTACGTAAGTAGAGCAAGTATTGTATTCTACTAAAAAATTCGATGTCAAGATTTCATCGGAAATATCTGTTTTGAGGCCCTCAGAATACAAAAAAAGTGCATATTTAGAAAAAATTCTGTCTGTCAGTCTCTGGAACCATAACTCAAAAACAAAAGGTCGGTTAAAAACCAAAGTTGGTATTTAAGTTATATCTTTCAAGGATGCGACACGAAGATTTTGAAGAAAATAGCCCCACCCTAAACTACCCTTTACATGGTAAATTATTAGAAAATTTTGATTTTCTTGAAAATATCTCTAACGATTTTCATTAAAATGTCATATGTTTAAAACATTTTTATGGCAAAGGAAATGCATATTTTGAATTTTCTGGCTATAGCCAATGTAGTCTTGTTTACTGTGGATGACTTTTGAATTACTCGTAAACCGTTAGAGATAGACCAAATCTTACTATACAAAAAGTGTAGATCTCGCTAAAGCACACAGTTTATTTACAAATAAATGTTTTTGTAGAGTGAACCATTTCGGAGATATTCCTTATTATGTGTGTGAGCTTCTGAAAACAAACCTACGTGAAATGGAACATCGTTGTTCATTTTTTTATATGTTAAGTGTGCAAACAGAACGGGTTCTCAAAGCTTTAAAAGATTTGACTATCGCTCCAAGTCTACTGTATTCCCATATTCCCCTTGTACCTACAAGGAAATAGGCAATAAGATAATTTGTACAAATGTTTATCTCAACTAACACGAAGAAGATATAGGAATAAGAGTTTGTAAGAATGGTTAGTACAAGAGTAGAGAAAGTCATGTGAGTGTAACAGATCAGATTTTTGACGTCTACCCTGAGTTAAAGATGCCCTGGTTTACTGCCGTTGCAGCCGACTTGGCGAGGCGAGACGAGGCGGTCAGTATTTCATCACGTGTCTGCGGATGAGGTCCCATGTGTGTGTGTGTATGTGTGTGTGAACCCAGCTTACACAAAACACACTCGATCAATGTTCAATTGCAGAATAACAGTCCCCCTGCCTGCCGTACAATAGACAGTGTCGAGTTGTACAAACACACGCTTACCCGCCGCACAACAAAGGCTCTGATCAAAGCCTTGCCAATACCCACCCTCCTCCCTCAAATAGGACTAAGACGGCGTGGCGGCGGCGGCGGCGGCAGCTAAACCCCTCATTCATATCAAATATTACCCACAGGTGGTCGGTCCACACTTTCACTACATCAACTGCAACATACCTTTTAAACTTCCTTCAGCAAACAGCTCAATACATGTTTACGTATGTATTTAAAATGTTCGATATGACAATGTACGAAAATTCCTCCAACACAAACTATACTTTACATGAAAAATATTTTCTAAAATTTCGACTTTCTCTACTTCCATCCAAATGTTTAGTTTTCACCGGAAGTACATATTTTTGGAGTCCTAAATCTAAAATATCAGATGTGCTACACTCACATGACTTTCTCTACTTTTGTACTAACCATTCTTACAAACTCTTATTCCTATATCTTCTTCGTGTTAGTTGAGATAAATATGTGTACAAATTACCTTATTGCTTATTTCCTTGTAGGTACAAGGTGAACATTGGAATACAGTAGGCTTTGAGCGGTAGTCAAATGTTTTAAAGCTTTGAGATTCCGTTCTACTTTGCACGCTTAACCTATAAAAATGAATAACGATGTTCCATTTTACCAAAGTTTTAAGAACAAGGATATCTCCGAAATGTTTAACTCTAAATATATATACATAAATTGTGTGTTTTAGCGAGATCTACATTTTTTTGTGCAAAAGTCGTCCAGAGTAAATACGACTACAGGGGCTATAGTTAGAAAATTCAAGGTATAAATTTCATTTATTATAAAAATATCTCAAACATTTAACATTTTAATCAAAATCGTTAGAGCCATTTTAAAAAAAAATAATATTTTTTTAAAAATGTTCCATGTAAAGGGTAGTTTAGGGTGGGGCTATTTTCTTCAAAATCTTCGTGTCGCATTCTTGAAAGACATTAAACTTAAATACCAAATTTGGTTTGTAACCTACTTTTCGTTTTTGAGTTATGCTGTCCACAGACTGACACACACACACACACACACACACACACACACACACACACACACACACACACACACACACACACACACACACACACACACACACACACACACACGGCCCTTTTCTAAAAGTGCCTTTTTGGATTCAAGCCCGGACGATAAGCTTTGGACCCCGAAGGGCTGGTCCGTTGGGGGTTATGTTGCAAGGAAATTAGCAATAAGATCACACGTGGAAATGTTTTTCTCTGTTGAAAACAGAATAAGAAGGAAGGCAGGGTAAGAGAATGGGCGTGCTGTTCGATATAATATCGAAGGATGTTGGTATTAAAAAGGGAAGGTTGAATGGTAGAAAGTGTGGTGGGGAGGTAAGACAGGATAAGTTGGGTCGGTCGGTCGGTCGGTCGGTCGGTCGGTCGGTAGCTCGGTCCGTAGCTCGGCTTGCGCTAATCCTATATGTCTGGACACCTGTTCGCTAGATTTAGCGGTGCCTAGGGCATGCTAGAAGCAACGGCCGCCGGATTATTCCACACCATTTTGGGGTAGGGGGGCAGGGGTTCGGGGGGAGACGAAACATTCCGAATCCGTCAGCAGGTGTGCTTAGATGCGTTCATGGATTAACCCAGAAACAGTTCGCCGCTAAATGTGCGGAAATACGCTAAATACCCAGCCACCTTACTTTGCCTCAGGCTTTAGAACCACGTCGTAAATACTCAACAAGCGACATCGTTTCAAATGGCATTAGGTATATCCAGAAAAAAATCTGATGTGTTGCACTCACATGACTTTCTCTACTCTTGTACTAACCATTCTTACAAACTCTTATTCCTATATCTTCTTCGTGTTAGTTGGGATAAACATTTCTACAAATTATCTTATTGCTTGTTTCCTTGTAGGTACAAGGGGAACATTAGAATACAGTAGGCTTTGAGTGACGGATGGCTCTAAAATTCTCTTCTTTTGCATGACTAGGAGGGAAAAAAACTTCCCATAAAACATAACGATTTTAAAATGGAAAAGAAAATTCTTAGAAATTAACTGTACAAAGAATATTGGTTTGCGAGATAGAGAAAGATGAGTAAGTGTTTTTACATCTTATCTTATATATTTAAACAAGCAATTCTTGTATATATATTCCGCGTAACTTGGAAACGGCTTAACGATTTCCATCAAATTTTGTATTCAGATAGGGTTTTGCTTTTTAAGTTCATCTATATAGGTATAATTCCCGAAAAAGCGCGATTTTACATATACGGCAACAAATTAAAATCAATAAAACTGAACAGTGGGAAAATAAAATGCTGAGTACCACCCATTCGGACTCTTCTTTGTGGAAATTACCTAAGGCTTTCAAAGTTTCCACGAGCGTCAACTCCGCAACTGAGGCGCTGTACACTCAAAGCGGCTTGCACTTCTCCGAAAAGCAGAAAGCCGAGGTCTTCTCTGACTGTCTCCAAGGCAGATTCACCGAAAACCCAGCGACCAACCGTGAAATAGAACGGGAGGTCCAGACATGGGTACAAACCTGGGTGGCGCAGAAGCAAGAGCAACAACTACCCACCATAACACCGCAGGAAGTTTACAAGCTCATTAGGAAATTACCTAATGGGAAAGCTGCCGGCCCAGACAAAGTGACTAATGAGGAACTTAAGCATCTCCCGAGAAAAGCTCTGGTGCAACTAACAAAGATATTTAACGCCTGTTTGCAGCAAGGCTATTTCCCCTCCACTTGGAAACGAGCTAAGGTTATCATGCTCCCAAAGCAAGGGAAAAGCACCAGACAACCGCAAAACTACCGCCCTATTAGTCTTTTGTCTACTATTGGTAAATTGCTCGAAAAATGTATCCTTTCTCGACTACAAAAACAAGTCTCGGAAACACATGAACTATCAAATTCACAGTTTGGCATTAGAAAAGGACATTCCATTGAACTACAGCTCTTCAGACTAACTGATGACGTAACAGAGCAATTTAACAATGGGGCTTCAACGTTGGCGCTATTTCTGGACGTAGAAGCCGCATTTGACCGGTGCTGGCACAATGGCATAAATTTACAAATTGCACCACAATTTCCCGGCTATACAAAATTACCTGTACCTGCTGCACAACTTCTTGGAAAACCGACACTTCTACGTCCAAGTGGGACGCTCCTCCTCTCGGGAGCGAGTGATGCGGGCTGGCGTTCCACAAGGGGCAATAATGTTCCCTTTCCTGTACATATTGTTCACTAATGACTTCCCAGTGGACGCCAGATGCAAGGTCGCCATGTATGCTGACGACACTGCAATATACAACCACCATAGAAATCCACGTTTCGGCCTTGCAGAAATGCAACGTTATGTGAACAACTTCCTCTCACGGCAACATGACTGGAAAATCAAAATTAATCCCGACAAATGCCAGCTGATTTATTTCTCAAAGCGGCATCACACTTTGGCAATGGACCTAACGGTCGGTGGTCAAATATTGCACTGCTGTCAGCAGGTTAAATACTTAGGTGTCACCTTGGACCGCACAATGTGTTGGTCCACCCACATAAAAAATAGCGCCAATAAAGGCAGACAGTGGCTAAAGTTGTGCGCCCCCATCTTCCGTAGTAAACAGTTGCGACTGAAGTCAAAACTGATACTATATAGGTCATTTATTCTCTCGGTGGTCCTGTATGCATGTGTGGCCTGGGCTAATGCCTCCAAATCCGCCCTGAAACAACTTCAAACCCTCCAAAACCTCTCCCTCAGAAAAATCCTCTCTGCTCCACTCCTCACCACTAACCAAACTCTTCACCTCGAAACCCGGATCCCGTTCATCTCGGAGGCAATAGAAAAAAGATCAATGGCGACATGGAGGCGCATTAGGAATCATGAAAAAAGACGTGATCGCCAACATTGGCAAAGGCGAGCCGAAGCACCGCAAGCATACCAGGATAAAAATGTTCTAGAAGCGGCTCGGCTCGTCGACTAATGCGCGGCCACGCAGCCTCGTTCCTAGGCCAAATACATGTTCCGGCAGAGGCCCTCGCCTCGGAAAATATTCAGGAGCTGCCACTGCGGGACAGTGTGAATACTGTAAATAGTGCAGTGCGTGAGCTGGGACGCATATTTCTGGTGTGCCCAGTGAAGATGTGTGTGTATGTGTGTGTGAGTGTGTGCATGGGTGAATGCGTGCGTGTATGTGTCTGTATATAATGTAAATATGTACACATGTGTTTAACGCAAAGACGGAACAGAACTCAAAACAGACAAAAATAAACTATTCTCGGTGACCTAATGATGGTCACCGTATGGGTTTTTGTATATACCACAAAATATGTAAATATGAACAAAGCCAACTGCATATAGATGTAAATTATAGCCTGTAAGCCGGGCCCAATGTACCAGCACCAGGCCAATACTTTTTAATAAAATAACTTGAACTTGTAACTTGCTAGTCGGCTGGCCCCTGGACTGGAACTTTGAGATCGACTGCAGCTGCTTTGAAGAGCCCTACTAGCTTGGTTAAGCGAGAAGAAGGGAGCCCGAACGATCTTCAGCGAGCGAAGTGCCCAGGCCGCCACTCACGCTCAGACTCACCCGGGGATCACCGCTCCGAATCCCGCTTGCCGGCTGCAGCAACGACCCGCTCCGGAAAGGTAAATATACACTGCAGATTAGACGAGGGATAGCAAGACCACAGCCAACAGTCTTTGACTGGAACCAAGGCGCCCTAACAGGTTTGGTCCTCTGCTAGCCACGCTTCTTAGCACTCGCTAGCTCCCTCTTTCTCTCCTACTATCTCTATTTTCCTCTATTCTCTCTAGTTTTTAAGTTCCCCTGTTAGGCCCCCACTAGACTTTTACTCTCTTCTATTTTCCTCTTCTTAGGTTTAATGTTAAGCTAACTGCCCCCGAGGCACTTCACAAGAGCTAGAGCAAGTTAAAACCTAGCCGTTATCTGTCTTTATAAAGACCAGAAGCAGGTTAAATAAATGATAAATAAGACCGTCCCCCTTTTAAAAACACACTTAAAACCACTCACCACTCACCACTCACCTCTTTCTCTTCCAAGGCTAAGTTCTCCCAGTTAGGTCTCCGTTAGGTTTTCATTCACACATGCACACATGCACATAAGCACAGACAACACACACACGCACACCTACACAACCATCTCCACACACACACACACACACACCACCTCAAGACCTCATCGACATGAGACCCTCCCCCAACCCCAAAGCACACTCTCCGATACCAGAGACCTACGCCCAAGCGGCACAGACACAGGCTAGCACAAGTTCCACCCATTCCACACATTCAGGGAGTTCAGGTCCGATTTGGAACCAATCTTCGTACACAAGCGCCAGACAACACCCATACACACAATAACCCACAGCTCCGATACAACATGCAAATATCTATATTGTAAGTACACAGTCAGGTTCGCGCCACGCTCCGGAGACTACGAAGTTAAGCTGTTCCCTAGGAGGGACTACAATGCTTTTGTAAAACACCTCAAAAACCAGCAAATACACTTTCACCTCATGTCAGAACCCACCGAAAAGACCCTTAGATTTGTTGTCAAAGGTGTATAAGCCGAAGTCTCCTGGGAACACATTAAGTTAGAACTGGCCACCCACAACCTTGAGGTCATTAGGGCTGCCCAGATGCACAAGCGTGACAGGGCACGTGCCCTGCTCCCCATGTACCTAATTGAGCAACCAGCAGACACCCCAGCTAATAGAAAAAAATAGAGACCTCATGTATTTACCGCACTTTAAAGTTAAAGTCGAGGAATACAGGAGAACTCCAGCACCAAAACAGTGTAGAAAGTGCCAACTATTTCATACACATTAGTTCGTGAGGTCCCAGTTAATATATGCGCCAAATGTAAAGGCCCTCACCTCCCTTATTTATGTACGGTTCCTCCCCAGGAACGACTGTGCGCACTGTGTAACCACACAGGCCACGGGGCAACATGGCGCGGTTGCCCAGTCTACCATACGGCACTACACTCAAGGCCAAGGGAACAGCCAAATAGGGCCCTCCCCCCGACCCCAACCACATAGATAAATAGAACTCAGGCTGCTCCCAACAATAATGAAGGGTGGTTCATCCAGGACCGTCGCGGCCGAAACAGGCCAGCCCCAGAAACCCCGCCCTTCTACTGCCAGGGAAGACCATGGCACCACCTGAGCGCACCCAACACACTAGTAGTAGGAACACTGCACAACAACGAACACACACACAAGCACAGACACAGAGAACTCAGTTAACGCCCTGGAGTCAATCGCAGCACCAAAGAACTGAACTCCAAAATGGAACACATGCTCGACGAAAACCTCAAACTAAATGGATATCTATGGGGGAGGCCTGCGTCCAGCAGTAGACGTTTTACAGCTGAAATGATGGTGTTTATGAAATATTTGTATGTATTTCTATATCTCTTGTAACTCAGAAATGACTCAACAATTGCGACAAAAATTTCTATTTAGTTAACGTTTTGCGTATCTTCTGGCACAAAAAACGTGATTTCACAAAAACAGAGGGGAAAAACGCCGAGCAAAGCTAAGTGGCCCAGGTACTGTATGTGTAAAGAAAGCCATGCGATTTTTCTCCGTGTTATGTTTTAATATTAAAACGGACGGACGGACGGGGTAGGAGCCTGCAGCACAGGAAGAAGTAAGTACTTGAAAGCTCTTAGCAAGTTTGTTAGAAACTTTATAACATATCTTGTTCAAAAGATTTCTAAGTTGTTGGAAGTTTCCATAAACAAGGCACTCTGCCCTAATTGTTGTCGCTATCAGGTTTCCAGTGGGCGGAATGACGAAGCCTGTTATCACCATAGCAACCCCCCCCCCCCCCCAGTGTCACTTCTTCGGGGTAGGTATTAGCGTTTTTCATTTGTTGCAACAACTTCTTGGCTTCTGGCTTCTGGCTCCTGCTCCTGCTGGAGGGTGTGTCTATGCAAATAAAACACTAAACAGCAAGATCTTCAACATTCACATGAGATTCTCTAAACAATGTTGTCCATTACTACTGTATTTCCCACACGCCCCTCACCACCAAAATCAGCGGTGAGGAGATGCCACACGAAGATAAAATCTGATTTGTTACACTCATATGACTTTCTCTACTCTTGTACTAACCATTCTTACAAACTCTTATTCCTATATCTTCTTCGTGTTAGTTAAGATAAACATTTGTACAAATTATCTTATTGTCCGTGTAGATACAAGAGGAATATTGGAATACAGTAGACTTTGTGCGATAGTCAAATCTTTTAAACCTTTGAGATTCCGTTCTCTTTGCATACTTAACATATAAAAAATAAATAACGATCTTTCATTTGTGTAAATTATAAGTACTGCACATCTCACACAAACAACAAGGAATATCTCCGAAATGGTTCACTCTACAAAAAAATTTATTTGGACATAAATTGTGTATTTTAGCGTGAACTTCGTTTTTTGTAGAGTAAGATTTGGTTTATCTCTTACTATTTACGAGATATTCAAAATTCATCCAGAGTAAACAGGGCTATGTGGGCTATAGCCAGAAAATTCAAAATATACATTTTATTTCCCATAAAACTATCTTAAACATATGGAATTTTAATGAAAATTGTTATCACCATTTTCGAGAAAGTCAAATTTTCGACAAATGTTCCCTGTAAAGGGTAGTTTAGGCTGGGGCTATTTTCTTCAAAATCTTCCTATTGCAACCTTGAAAGACATTAAATTTAAATATCAACTTTGGTTTTTAACCGACTTTTCATTTTTGAGTTGTGCTGTCCACAGACACACACACACACACACACACACACACACACACACACACACACACACACACACACACACACACACACACAATTTATCATTTTTCCTTAAGAATGTTTAACCTCCAAAAGCCTACAATCTCTACGTCATCTTGCCGGGGAAATTGCGCCGAAAATGTTGGTGTAAATGAACTGGAAAAAAGCCATGAAAGTGCAGCCAACTTAGACAGCTTATAGCAGTAATCCAGACATGGAGTCCGTTAATTTAATTCCATTGCACATGTAAAAGAAGAATCCGATATTTCGCTGCAACGAATGGCTTTGTTAAACTCATATGCAGCAATAAAAAGAATTTCGAGCTCCAATTTCAAATTACAAAATAATTTTATCCCCTGTCCGTACCTCTTCTCCCCTATTTAATTTTATTTTACGCGCGCCGCCTTTTGTTCCGTACATATCTCGGACCATGTTAATTCATTGTCCATTAAAGTTTTCCAGGTACCTGCTGGCGACAGACGGAAAATTAGCATGAATCCACACCGTCAAACGGGTTTCTAATGGAGTGCACAGCGGGCCAGGCAGGCACTCACTTGCAACCGCCACCGCCGCCCCCGCCGCCCCCGGCAGGGCACCGCACCTCTAAGAAACTACCCAACTATCTACGTGTCCAATCAGAACACACAACACACTTTAATACGAGGCTGGAATTAAAGAAAGAAAAACTGCGACCTATTACTTCCACTTGCCTGTTTCTAACCATGTGTGTGTGTGTGTGTGTGTGTGCGTGCGTGTGTGTGTGTGCGTGCGTGTGTGTGTGTGTCTTGCCAGTCTGTGAACTCAAAAACGAAAAGTCAGTGAAAAACCAAACTTGGTACTTAAGTTTAATGTCTTTCAAGGATGCGACACGACCATTTTGAAAAAAAAAAAAAATAGCCCCACCCTAAACTACCCTTTACATGGAACAATTTTCGAAAATTTTTATTTTCTTGAAAATAACTCTTACGATTTTGACTAAACTGTCATATGTTTGAGATATTTTTATGGCAAATTAAATGTATATTTTGAATTTGCTGACTAGAGCCGCAATAGTCGTATTTACACTCCATGACTTTTGCATAACAGGTAAACCGTAACAGATAGATCAAATGTTACTATACAAAAAATTTATATCTTCCTATAATACACAATTTGGGTATCGATAATTTTTTTGTAGAGTGAACCATTTCGGAGATATTCCTTTTTACCTGTGTTACTTTCGGAAAACAAAACTTTTGTAAAATGCAACATCGTTGTTCATTTTTTCTAAAGAAAGCGGCATCTCAAAGCTTTAAAATCTTTGACTTTTACTCAAAGTCTACTGTATTCCCATATTCCCCTTGTACCTACAAGGAAATAAGCAGTAAGATGATTGGTACAAAAGTTTATCTCAACTAACACGAAGAAGATATAGTTCGTAAGAATGGTTAGTACAAGAGTAGAGAAAGTCATGTGAGTGTAACAGATTAGATGTTTCATGACTATTACCCCTTTTTCTCTATCCGATTATCCTCCCGGCATGGAGAACTTGCACCCCCTACGACTTACAAGTCAGCCCTCTAAACCTAAGGTTTCAAGGTTCAAAAGGCAAAATTGAGTGAAAACTCATTGCTGCACTGAAAATCTTAAAAAGTGGGCGTGGCTCATTACATTGTTTAGGATTATAATTTTTAATAGCATTTGTAGTTCGAATTTCAAAGTAAATCTTTTTGGAAAATAATCCCAATTATATGTACTTTCAAACAGGCAAATAAAAATATTTTCTGATTTTTTTTCATAATTTCTGCCACCATCTCCCCTTAAAGTAGATATCACACTCCGTTGCTATAAAATACACTAGGAGTTCATGTAGATAGTCCCCCGGGCTAGATCGAGCAATCGAGGCCTTAACCTCAGGGTAAGCGCAGGTATTTCGAAACATGACAACAGATACACTGTCTACAAACTTTAAAATAATAATCCACTGTCAACTCATAATCTATAATCTCTTCACCTATCTTCCGTTTTCAAAAACAAATTTCTTAAAGCCACTCGCTATATGAAGGCTTTAAAAATTCATTCACTTTGTGCGGACAAGAGATAATGAAGTGAAAACCACCTTCGATTTGAGAAAAGTTTAAGTATTGCAAAACTCATGCAGTTACTAACAAGGAATGTCTCCGAAATGCTTAATTCCACAAAAAATCCATTTGGACATAACGTGTGTTTTGACGAGTTCTACATTTCTTGTACAGTAAGATTTTGTCTGTTTCTTACGGTTTACCAGTTATACAAAGATCCTCAAGAGTAGACAGGGCTACAGCCATAAAATTCAAAATATACATAAAAAATATCTTAAACATATGGCATTTTAATCAAAATCGTTAGAGCCATTTTCGGGAAAATGAAACTTTTGGCAAAGTTTTCGAAGTAAAGGGTAGCTTAGCGTGCTAAAAGGCAGTTGCAATATGGAATCTTCATCCTTTTCCTTCAAGACGTAAAGTTGCGCTGTGCTTTTCTATTTTCATTTTTTGGCAAATTATAATATAGCCTGGGGTTGCAATAACGGGAGAGAACCCAGGCCATACATGCTGTGATATAGCGTGACTTGAATACGCTGATCGATAACGTTTGCACTTTTATTTCCTTATAATGAATATATGAATAAAACACTCACATGACTTTCTCTACTCTTGTACTAACCATTCTTACAGACTCTTATTCCTATATCTTCTTCGTGTTAGTTGAGACAAACATTTGTACAAATTATCTTATTGTTTATTTACATGTAGACACAAGGGGAATGTGGGAAAACAGTAAACTTTAACTTATAGTCAAGTGTTTTGAAACTGGTTTCTATATGAGGGCTTTGAAACTCCGTTCTCTTTGCATGGCCAAGGGAGACAAAAGGAATTAAAAATTCCTATTTGAAAAGGCTAAATATTGGAAAATTCTGGCCAATACCTGTAAATTGTTATTTCCACAAAAAATTATTTGACATAAATTGTCTACTTTAACGAAATCTACGTTTTTACTTTCTCTACTGTAAGTAGAAGTATTGTATTCCACCCAAAAATTCGATGTCAAGATTTCACCGGCAAAATATGTTTTGAGGTCCCCTGAATAAAAAAAAATTACAGTTTTAGAAAAAGGTCCACGTGTGTGTCCGTCAGTCTGTGGACAGCATAACTCAAAAGCGAAAAGTAGGTTAGAAACCAATGTTAGTATTTAAGCTTTATGTCTTTCAAGGATGCGACAGGAAGGTTTTGAAGAAAATAGCCCCTCCCTAAACTACCCTTTACATGGAACACTTTTTTGAAAATTTTGATTTTCTTGAAAATGGCTGTAACGAGTTTGATTAAAATGTCATATGTTTAACATATTTTTGTACGACAAATGAAATGTATATCTTGAAATTTCTGGCTATAGCCCCTGTAGTCGTATTTACTCTGGACGACTTTTGCATAACTGGTAAACCGTTAGAGATAGACCAAATCATACTACACAAAAAATGTAGATCTTGCTAAAACACAATTTTTGTGCAAATATTTTTTTTTTTTTATTGTAGGGTGATGCATTTTGGTGATATTCCTTGTTATTTGTAACAATTTCGAAAAACTTAAAACTCTGGTGAAATGGAGCATCGTTGTTTATTTTCTATATGCTAAGCGTGCAAAGAGAACGGAATCTCAAAGCTTTAAAATATTTGACTATCACTCAAAGCCAACTGTATTCTGATATTCCCCTTACACCTACAAGGAAATAAGCAATAAGATAATTTGTAATTATTTTTATTTGCATTAAGCGTACATGGTGTGTATATATGTAGAAATAAATCAGTTTTGAGAAGCAACAGGATGCGATGTAGAAATGGTGGGTGATATGAAGAATGGCAGAAAGAGAGCAGAAAGAAGGCACTTGGAGAATAATATCCATTTTATGCGAGAGCTTTATCTTCGCGATACAGAACAAAAGAAGTTATAAGTTTTTTCTCCTAATCCCATTTTCATTTGTGGCTGTTTTCCTGAGGCAATGCGCGAGGGAGGCGAGCTCAGTAAATATTATACTCTTATTTATAAATCAACGACAAGTTGAATCATTAATTCTGCTGCTAGGAGTGGGTGGGAGTGACCAGTGTATCATCCCCTTAGTAAGCCAGCCGCCTTTAGACAAAGATGGGGTTGCGATATATGAGATTGTCGCCCCCCCCCCGCCCACCCGCCAGGCCGGCCTTAAAAGCCTATTACTAAAAGTAGCTAACCGATGTTTCGGGAACCCATTTGGTTAAAATAACTGCTCCGTATCAGAATAACGGTTACTACCTATGTTCCATTTTCTAAATTGCTGCCATCTGCCTGCAACTTAGTAGCAAAGTCTTACAACTTTCATTTCATGTGTTTTAGGAAAAGTTGTAAATGAGAGCACCAGCATTTGCGTGCTGATATACGATATTTGAAACTTTTCCTTACTTTATTGTGCTTGTTTTTTGTTGTATAGTAGTGCCCGAGCGGTTAAAGCGCTTAACTCTCACCAAAGCGACCTGGGTTCGATCCCAGGATGTCTGCTGGACACACCCACACCCATCCTGGTTCCTCTGTATGATTAACTCTGGTTACGAAGACTGGGGGGTGCTCATCACGTTCCACTCCCCACCACTGGACCCCACTCATGACGCTTGCGGGCAGAGGCGGCGATCCAGCGGCCGGGCGGTAGGCAAAGGCTACACTCCACGGCCACGATAGGGCATACACTAAAGGGAGAATTTCTTCTGTTAAGGGAATGTTCAACTTAAATTTATTATAAATCTTGCAAAAATTTATATTTGTATTTCTTGAACGATTTTATGTTTGTCATATAGTACGATAAATGAATAAAATGGGTGAAAAGATGATCAAATGAGTCCGAGGCTCATAAAGCTAAACGTTTCCCGACATTCATCTTCTCGGGATAAGGGAAAAAGTCGGGAAAAAGATACTATATACCCTAACAGAGACACGAACCTGGGACCTCTTTAATACGATACAGACACGCTACCACCAGACCAAAGAGGTGGGTTTTCCTTAAATTTAGAAACACTTAAAAGACCATAAATTGAAAATTTATTTTGACTTTTCATACTATAAGTACCTATTTACATGATATAGGTTAACCGGTAACCCCGGAGCACAGGAGTCCATACGGGCCAAAGCCTACCGCCCGACCGCTGCTTCCCCCACCTCTATCCACCATAGGCGTCATCAGTGGGGTTATATCATATAGGTTAGGAATCCAAAATAAATGCATTCAGGTTCTTTTTTATATCCTGTTCACCACATTCATATTTTCAAATTTTTCCACTAGAGCAGTTTTCATCGAATTCTTCTGAAATTTGTTATATAGACTTGCAAAGCACAAACAATTAAATCTGCCATATAACTTTGTTTACTTTCAAACGAGTTATGAGTTATCAATTTTTACATGGAACTCCAGCATTGCCCGTGGTTTAACGATTTAGCCCTTCCTAAAAAAATATTAATACGCTTAAAGTCTTAGGATACCTTAAAGAACAAAAACTTAACAGAAAAAAGAAATAAAAACTTGGGTAAGGCAGTATACAAACACACTGTGAGACAATCACAAGTAGTAGAGGAAGAAAAGTGAGCAGAGAAAGCCGTGTGAATGTAATACGTTGCATTTATATTTCAATCACATAGAAAACTGTATGAGTTTTTTTGTGGAAGAGAGAGTAAAGGACATGTGAATGTGTTATGTAAAAGAAAAGCACGTAGAGAAAATCATGTGAATGCAATACGTTGCAGTTATATTTCAAACATATAAAAATTGTATTAATTGTAACCTGAAGGGCGAGTAGAGGATATGTGAATGTAATACGTAAAAGAAAACCGAGTAGAGAAAACTATCTGAATGTAATAAACTGCATAGAAATGTATAGCACACAAATATGTGAAAGAACTTAAAATTTCAAATCAAAGAACGCTGTAATTCTTGCAATATTTGTACATAGAGTTTTACTATCGGTAACTGGGTGACAAAGTATAGAGAACATAGAAAGTGTGCTAGTTGCTGTTTCTTCACAACTACATTCTTTATTTCTGTCATGATCAATATATGAATTTAATAAATACTGAAACGACCCAAAACATTTAGCAAACAGTTCCTTATTGACACTTAAATGAAATAGTTCATTAAAACATTGATATTAATAAGTAAACCGCGGCAGAGCGGGATATTTAGTGCAAGTTATGTGTGCCTGGACTGTTCCGTGGCGAGCATAAATAACCTTGCGGGGAAGCAGCTCTCAGGCGTACAGTCCTGACTATATGAATAACAATAATCCTACATTTGGCAAGTACGAACCTAATTGATGCGATGTCGACGGCCCGCAATAAGATACAAATATCTTACCTTTATTTATCCAAATGGCCTCAATGCGCTGGTTTCTCACATTAGTAAATTTAAAAGAAAAAAGAAAACAATTTATATTTTACAAAATTAGTGAAGAACCAAGCCTACTCGTGAGTTAATTCCAAACAAAAACTTAACACTAATTAGGAGAAATGCTATATTTGACCCAAAAATTCAATACCCATATTTTAACGGACATCCTGAATTAAAAAAAAATACTTTTGTAAAAATGTTTGTATGTCTGTCTCAGCAAATAATACAAAAACGGAAATTTGCTTGAATACCAAACCTTGCATAGAATTTTTGCGTTTTTGGAAGGATACGCAAAGATTTCCAAAAATCATCGGCCTCCCTCAAACTTAATTTGTGTGGATTATTAGCAAAAAGAAATTATTTCAATAGAAGTCTAACGATATTGAATAAGTACCGCATAGGGAAGATATTTCTAAGGCACATGAAATGTATATGTAGAGTTTTCTGGGAAGTCTCTCAAGTGCTGTTCATTCTGGATGAATTATTACACAAAAATGAAGATTTCATTAAAATACAAAACCTTATGTTAAATGAATTTTTACTTTCTCTACTGGTAACTAGGGGAAGTATTATATTCCACCCAAAAACTCGATGTCCAGATTTCACCGGAAGTATGTTTTGAGACTCGTTGAATCCAAGAAAAGCATTTTTAGAAAAACGTCCGTATGTGAGTGTCAGTCTGTGTGTGTGTCTGTCTGTCAGTCTCTAGACAAAATAACTCAAAAACGAAAAAAAAAGGTTAAAAGCCAAAGATGGTATTTAAGTTTAATGTATTTCAAGGATGCGACACGAAGATTTTGTAGAAAATAGCCCCACCCTAAACTACCCTTTACATGGAAAATTTTTCAAAAATTTTGATTTTCATCAAAATGACTCCAACGATTTTAATTAAAATGTCGTATGTTTGAGACATTTTGATGACAAATTAAATGTATATCTTAAATTTTCTGGCTATAGCCCCTGTAGTCGTATTTACTCTGAACGACTTTTGCATAACTGGTAAACCGTTAGAGATAGACCAAATCATACTGTACAAAAAATGTAGATCTTGCTAAAATACACAATTTATGTCTGAATAAATTTTCTTGTAGGGTGAGCCATTTCGGAGATATTCCTTGTTGTGTGTGTGAGTTTCGGGAAACTTAAATCTTTCCTGAAATGGAACATCGTTGTTCATTTTTTATATGTTAAGTGTGCAAAGAGGACGGAATCTCAAAGCTTTAAAACATTTGACTACCGCACAAAGCCTACTGTATTCCAATATTCCCCTTGTATCTACAAGGTATAGTTAGTATAAGAGTAGAGAGAGACATGTGAGAGCAATACTTGGGGTGTTTTATTCTGGGCCAGGAACACGTAGTTTTGACGCAGATGTCAAGCTTGTCCTGTGGTTTCAGAATACACGCACACAAAGTAGCTTGGAAAAACGGAAATAAATGATAGCAGGAACGTTAAAGGCGCGCGCGCTCCTTTGATAAGCATATTCCAAGGAAAGATAACATCTGGAGCAGATCAAATAACCCCTTCTTTGTCTGTCTGTCTGTCTACTGTTCCATCAAATTCAAATAAGAAAGAGGCCTTCTTCTTCTTCTTCTTCTTCTTCTTCTTCTTCTTCTTCTTCTTCTTCTTCTTCTTCTTCTTCTTCTTCTTCTTCTAACATCAGATAGCACTTTCACCCAAATTACTGGAGCTGTTCGTGGGCTGGTTCATTGTTCACAGATCGCACAAAGACAAAGGAATGCACACATCGAACAATCTCCCTTTCTGGCTGCACTAAAAACAGGCAGGCAGGCACGCAGGCAGGCAGGCGTGAGAACAACTCAATTAACAAAAGTTATTACATAGCAACCCAACAAACGAAAACTTCCTTTCTCTGAATTAATATCGCAAGGGGAGAGAGAAACATACAGTACTGCCAACTTCTATCTCGCAATAAGACGACACAAGAAAATGTAATGTATTGCATTTGCATGATTGTCTTTCTAGACGTAGGTATAGTAAACTACAAGTGTTGTATTCCATCCTAAAATTCGATGTCGAGATTTCACCGGAAATACATGTTTTGAGGTCCCCTAAAACCAAAAACAGAGTAATTTTTTTAGAAAAAGGTGCGTGTGGTGTGTGTGTGTGTGTGTGTGTGTGTGTGTGTGTGTGTGTGTGTGTGTGTGTGTGTGTGTGTGTGTGTGTGTGTGTGTTTGTCAGTCTGTGGACAGCATAGCTCAAAGATGAAAAGTAGGTTAATAACCAAATTTGGTATTTATACTTAATGTGTTTCAAGGATGCGACACGAAGATTTTGAAGAAAATAGCCCCACCCTAAACTACCCTTTACATGGAATATTTTTCGAAAACTTTGATTTTGTTGAAAATAGCACTAATGATTTTGATTAAAATGTCATATGTTTGAGATATTTTTATGACAAATGAAATGTATATCTTGCATATTCTAGCTATAGACTTTGTAGTCAGGTTTACTTTGGATGACTTGAATAACTGGTAAACCATAAGAGATAGACCAAATCTTACTATACAAAATGTCCGAATAAATTTTTCTCTCGACTGAACGATTTCGGAGATATTCCTTGTTATTTGTGTCAGATTCAAAAACCGTGAAACTTTTGTGAAATGGAACATCGTCGTTCATTTTTTACTCTTATATGTTCACCGTGCAAAGAGAAGGGAATTTGAAAACACTAAAGGATTTAGCTATCGCTCAAACCCTACTGTATTCTAATATTCTCCTTGTACCTACAAGGAAATAAGCAATAAGATAATTTGTACAAATGTCTATCTCAACTAACACGAAGAAGATATAGGAATAAGAGTTTGTGAGAACTCCAGTGTGTTTTATTTAAGCACGAAATGTCTGTAAACCCCTTTTTAAAGTAACTAGTGAAAAGATGACAGTAAATTTGTCTATTTATCTGAGTAAAGAGGAGCCTATTTTCACAGATTTTTCTGAGGACTTGACGAAAAGAACGAACATGATCTGGGCCGATTGATGCGAATCTCGTTGACCGGAGACGCTTGCTTTGCTTCTCAAAATGAAGAGAACTAAATTGAGTGGGGTTATGTAATATGTATTGAAGCAAAACACAAAAGCCTCAGTGAATTTACTCTCCCGGAGATTTACACGTATCTCCTGCAGGGGATACACGAGAAACAATACACTTGATTAAAAATCTCCCCTCCTTACGCCCCTCACAATTAAATACCAGCAAAATCTCTCAACTCTTCCCACGGAAAATTAGTTTTTATTCTCCAGACCACAAAGATGCGCGATCTCCTTGAGAAATTTGAAATAATGATAGCTCGTTCACTACAGGTATTGTGACAAACTGGCAAAACTTCACTCCAGTTAAATAAGGAAAATTGAAGCTATTAACAGTGAAGCAACAAGTTTTAATCCTTTTGCACATAAATTTGCTGTTTTCAATAGTTTAATTTATAGGTTAATAAATATACCCCTTAATAAAGATGAATTTGACATAGAATATAAACACATTATTAACACTGCAGTAATTAATGGTTTTAATACAGATTTTATATATAAAATTTTAAGTATTAAAAAGCTGTTAAAGAAGTTTCAACCCTTAAAAAATAAAAGATAATTGTATTTTTAAAAGGTTTACTTACCATCCATGGGCCAATAAAAAATTTGCAATGATTTTTAAAGAATATGGAATAAATTTGATCCCTCAAAATAAATTTAATATACAAAATTTACTTAATTTTTCTAAAAAAGATAAAATACCAAATTATAAAAAATCTGGCATTTATCAATTTAGCTGTTTAGATTGGGATAAGGTTTATATTGGTAAAACTAAACGTCATTTATAAACCAGAATAATAGAAAATTTTAGAAATATTAAATACAAACAAACTGATAAATCAGCTGTGGCAGATCATTTTTGGTCATTTAATCATGAAATTAATTCAGAAGTTAAATTATTAAAACAATTAAGTGGTCCGATAGATTTAATTGTTTCGAAAAAACATTTTATTTTAAAAAGCAGGAACCGTGTTATGAACTTCGAATTACCATCTATAGATTGTATTTATAAATTTTTGTTTCCAGAGATTGGTAAATAAAAATTAGATATCAGTATTTGTTTTTGTTTTCAGAAAAAAAATGAAAGATTGTAGCTTTGGTAACGAATTTGTTTGTATAGCTTTGAGAATGAGTTGGAGTCAACTTGAAACCCTGGGTCACTTTGTGCAAAACGTTTGTCTTTCGTGACACTACAAGTTACAAATGTTTTCTTCTCGTAGCCTTAACTCAGTCCTTTCAATGCCTGTCTTCACTTTCTGTGTCTGTCTCTCAAACACTAACGCTAACACACTCTCACTCACACCCATTAAACTACTTGATTTTGACGTGACGTATCCTTCACGACAAACATACACACAATGACACAATGACCGACTCATATATGTAACTCTCTCTTCTGCTGTTTCCTCGCCTCCTTATATAACAGGGATGACGTCACACGGTGCTCCCTGGAAGTACTACAACCACGGCGATCACCAGATACCTCTCGAAGTTTCCAGCAATCCTTTCTTATGCGCCGCGCTCATGAATACCTCTTGGAAAGCCTGAAAGAATACGACCCCTCCCCTTGTTACTTGCAGTAACTGATTACAACTACACAAAGTCTTCTAAGGCTGGTCTAGTTTGCAATTTCACTCGACGCAGTGCGTACAGTAAGTAGGGGAAGTATTGTATTCAATCAAAAATTCGATCTCGAGATTTAATCGGAAATACATGTTTTGAGGCCCCCTGAAAACAAAAAAAAAAGCATTTTTAGACAAAAGGTTCGTGTGTGTGTGTGCGCGCGCGTGTGTGTCAGTCTGTGGACAGCATAACTTAAAAACGAAAATTTGGTTACAAACCAAAATTGGTATTTAAGTTTAATGCCTTTCAAGGATGCGATACAAACATTTTGAAGAAAATAGCCCCACCCTGAACTACACTTTACATGGAAAATTTGTCGAAACTTTTGATTTTCTTGAAAATGGCTCAAACGAATTTGATTAAAATGTCATATGTTTGAGATATTTTTATGACAAATGAAATGTATGCCTATCTTGAATTTTCTGACTATAGCCTATTTAGTCTGGAAGAGTTTAGCATAACTGATAAACCGTAGAGATAGACCAAATATTACTATACGAAAACTGTAGATCTTGCTAAAATAGACAATTTATGTCGAAGTAAATTTTTTGTAGAGTGAACCATTTCGGAGATATTCCTTGTTATTTGTGTGAGTTTTGGAGAGCATACTTCTGTCAAATGCAACATCGTTATTCATTTTTTATATGTTAGCCATGCTTATTCTTGAAGGAATAAGTATACGTAAGAATAGTTTATACAGAGGTACATATCGAAATGTTAATTGGAATGCAATAGTTCGTTTACATGGTGTAAGGGGGTGGTACAGAGAGTAAAAATGTTGCTCCTTTGTGTGAGTTGGTATTATTAGGTAAATAATAAGGAAGTGGGGTCCCTTGTGGGAGGCAACATCTGCAGCCAACACCCGCATAGCCCACAGCTCCTCCCCAGAATATTCAGAGGTAGAACAACCCCTAAGGGATTCCCCTCAAAGAAGACCCCACGTTTAGGCCGTGAATAAATAACACCTCTGACGTGATTGTATGTTTTTCTCTCTGACGTGATCATCCACTGACCTAGGAGCTGGGTCTATAGTTCTAGGGTTGGGTCTTCTCCTACCTTTTGAGCTTGTGGTTAAAGGAGGAAACCAATCCGAAACGTGAGAAGAAACAGTAAACGCTTCTGGGGCCAAGAGTATCGCGCATCGACTGAAAGAAGCGCAGGAAACCTATAGGCCAAAGGTCTCAACTACTTCTAGTGTTAGAACTACCTGATAAAACGGAGAGGTCACTTTGGTTAATCTAGGGCGCGCACTTTATCTATCTTACTATGCCGGAACTATTGAGAGGCAATAAATAATATTTCCATATAATTATTGAAAAGGGTGGAGCACAATTTTGGACCTCTTTAATAATCCGTTATTGCAGTGTATGTCTGTGTCAGGGTGTTTGTTAATGAAAGCCTTAGCGTAGTTTTATTCCTCGCGGCCTAGCGTCAGTCGAGGAGCTTGAAGTTTCTTATATTTTAAATCGAACGGCTAGTACGAATGTATAATATTGATGAAAGAATCAAGATTACTTCCGAGAATGTCTTAAACACTTATTTGCACACACAAATTGCCAGCTTTCATATAAATCATTTCGCTAAATAATGGCGGACTTCGTCTAGGCACAACCATTCAACAAATGCAGTCAGCCTACGCCGCCACTATTCTCACAGGGCTTTGTGTTACCTCTATTTCTCTAGTTGGAATAATGTCAGAGGGCTTACACAAAATACTCCCTCAAAGGCAGAGAGAAAAATCCCAATTGTTGCACTCACATGACTTTCTCTACTCTTGTACTAACCATTCTTACAAACTCTTACTCCTATGTCTTCTTCGTGTTAGTTGAGATAAACATTTGCGGAAATTACCTTATTGATTGTTTCCTAGTAGGTACAAGGGGAATATTAGAATACAGTAGGCTTTGAGTGATACTCAAATGTTTTAAACCTTTAAAATTCCGTTCTCTATGCACGCCTAACATAAAAACATTAAGAAACATGTTGGATCTGACGAACTTTGTTTTCAGAAACTGACACAAGAAGGAATAATATCTCTGAAATGGTCTACTCTTAAAAAAAAAAAAAATAAAACAAAAATCAGATATGAATTATGTTTTAGCAAGATCTACATTTTTTGTACAGCAAGATTTTGTCTTTCCCTTACGGTTTACTAGTTATGCAAAAGTCATCCGGAGTAAATAGCACTACGTGAGCTACAGCAAGAAAGCTCAAACTATACATTTCATTTGTCACACAAATATCTCAAACATATGGCATTTTAATCAAATTCGTTACAGGCATTTTCAAGAAAATCAAAGTTTTCGAAAAATTTTCCATGTAAAGGGTAGTTTAGGGTGGGGCTATTTTCTTCAAAATGTCTATGTCGCATCCTTGAAAGACATTAAACTTAAATACCAAGTTTGGTTTTTAACCGACGTTTCGTTTTTGAGTTATGCTGTCCACAGACTGGCAGACACACAGGGACCTTTTTCTAAAAATGCCTTTTTGGATTCAGGGGGCCTGATAACATATATTTCGGTGAAATCTTGACATCGAATTTGTGGGTGGAATAGAATACTTCCTCTAGTATACGTAGTAGAGAAAGTAAAAAATAATTCGTTGTTTAACGACGTTGTGAATTGCCAGATCACATCAGCTTCGCCGGTGTTCCGAAATTTTGTCCCGCAGGAGTTCCTTTACATGCCAGTAAACCTACTGACATGGGGCTGTCGTTTTTAAGCACACTTAAAAACCATCGGTCTGGGCGAATTTGGACCCGCGACCTTGGGATCAGTAGACCAGCACCTAACCAACTGAGCCACCCAGACCGACACTGTAAGTAGAGAAAGCTGTGTTTCGATTTTCTCTCTGGCGACTTAAGTCCAAGAAGAGAAAAGTGTGAGTTTTTTCCAAGCAGGCGGCGACTCGACTCGACTCGACTCGACTTGCAGTAAGTGAATTATTAACAAACAGTGAAAACAAGAGCAACGCTGCAGCTGACATTCTGTGTGACGGTTCACTACTGGTACAGTCTCAACCGAAAACTATCATAGCGTCTTCCCCAACTAGAGGAACACTTCTTCTGAGAATGCTGCAAACATCTCTACATTTCAATGTGTGTGTGAATACACAACATGCGAAGGAGGGGGACATTGGGTTTACCTCCTTCCGCTATACGCGCTCTTAGCGGAAGGCAAAGAACATATAAAGGATTATCCGTCCAAACCTTATAATATATCAGTGGTATCAAGTCTAGTTTTGTTTAATAGCCATAACGAGTTATTAGTAATACACCTGCGCAAACCCTGAGAACAATATTTATTCAGAGAATCATAACTTCAAGGATAGTAAACACAAACAGTAATGAAACTTCGTTGATACTATATAGCGTTTCACTCTTAGAAGACAGTATGGAGTTAAATGGGACATCTCTGTCTGTAGCGCATACAAGTTGCCATTAGCCGCGTCCTTTTCTACCCTCGCTCTGTTGCCAGATTCCTAATAGCATGCTATAAATATTCATTTGTTATAAATTTCAGGTTTGAACACATTATCCTATGTAGAATTTTTTCCTCTATCAGGTTATATCCTTTTCAGAGTCATTATACATTTCTATAGGTCCAAATGTCTTCAGAAAACGTTTTTTTCAATAGAAGTCCGATATTTGCTGTTTCTACACTCATCACGCACTAACTAACAAACTATCTGCTAGAATGCATCTATATTTTTCTTTTAGGTAGAGTAAACTATAGTGCTACTACCTGCCTACTTTGAATTCTCTATGTTTACCCAGTTAGGTGTTATAATTTTTTAAATTAAATGTTTTCGGAAAATTTTATATATGTGCACTGCAAAAGTTACGCAGTGTGAAACTTTTTTGTTATTGAGTTTACATCAGGGAACCAGCAAGAACAAATGTTGATGAAGGTTGGAGAAAGTTTTTAAAATAAACCAAAAGGCAGTAACCTCTTTCTTTTATCCAGTAAGGCAAACAAAAGGTATTCATCTATTCAGCGTCAGGCCTGACACAGAAGATAGTATAAGGAGCAGCACTAGCATTAGTTCGAAAGAAGCCGTGTGTGTAACTGTGAGCTGTTATTGTGTTATTTGTTTAATATTTTTGTAAATATTTGTAGTTATGGAGGGCGAAGCTAGGAAGGGACGATATGTTGGTAAATAAAGAAGTAAGGAACGCCAAATAATTATGAATGTGTTATATTATTTTTGAAGCAAAATGCGTGTAAGGCAGTAAAAGAAACAGCTAAGAATATCGGGTGTTCAGAAACAGTAGTGTATAGGATTAAAAAGGAACTAATGAAAGGACCTCTAAGAACGCCATCGAAAAAGAAAGCAAAAAGGGCGGGACTACACAAAACGCTAGGTTAACGCAATATGATTGAATAGTGCAAGGTGGAGTGCGGCGAATTGTTCATTCTTTACTGTTTGCAAATATTCCACCCACGCTGAATATAATTTTGTCACGTGTCAACAAGTGATGAGACCCTACCAAATTTCTCAAGGGCCACTCTGATTTGGGGTTCGAATATGAAAGAAAGGGTAACAAGTGCATATTAATAGAAGGAGACGATATCGATATCATCAGATGGCGACATAAATATCTAAAAGACGTAAAAAGGTTTAGGGACCAGGCAGTCATTTGTAAATGTAGGTCATACAGTGACAAAGGCGTGCAGGATACCAAAGTTAAAAGTGGCCATTTCGTCAAGCAGCAATTGAAGGACTAAGTACAGGACTCGGCCACCTCGGGGTCGCGCGCGGAGAAAGTACATGTTGCAACACTGCGCTCCATTTAACGTGTACTGTCTTTTAAGGGTGAGACGCGCTATAGAAAGCAACAATAGATGCTGCCTATCGGACACTACAATTGTTACAAGTCTATTCCTGTAACAATAAAGGGATCGTTTTATGGGAGGACATCAAAGCCGAGGTTTGCTGTGGATAAATGACCACTTCCACGTGGAACTTCAAGACGACGTCGGCTACAGAGAAGGCAAGGTTTAAAGTTGTTACACATGCAAAGAATTTTTGAAGTAAAAAGAAATCTGATGTGTTTCACTCACATGACTTTCTCCACTCTTGTACTAACCATTCTTACAAACTCTTATTCCTATATCTTCTTCGTGTTAGTTGAGATAAACATTTGTACAAATTATCTTATTGCTTATTTCCTTGTAGGTACAAGGGGAATATGGGAATACAGTAGGCTTTGAGCGATAGTCAAATCTTTTAAAGCTTTGAGATTCCGTTCTCTTTGCACGGCTAACCTATAAAAAATGAATAACGATGTTGCATTTGACAGAAGTATGTTCTCCAAAACTCACACAAATAACAAGGAATATCTCCGGAATGGCTCATTGTACAAAAAACAAATTATTGACATCTATTGTGTGCTTTAACAAGGTGTACGCTTTTTGTATAGTAAGATTTGGTCTATTTCGTATGTTTACCAGTTATGCAAAATACCAACTTTGGTTTTTAACCGACTTCTTGTTTTTGAGTTATGCTGTCCACTGTCAGATCTTTTTTTGAAAATGCTTCTATTGTATTTAGTGGCCCTCAAAACATATTTTCGTTGAAATCTCGACATCGATTCTTCGTGTGAAATGCAATATTTCCTCTACCAAAAGTGCTAGCGAAATTAAAAATCCATCGCTCTCCACCGAGTTTGAACCCGCGACCTCGAGATTCCCTTAGACCACGAAATAAGAAAAAAAAATTACTTCTAGGAATATTTATTAGAAGAGTGAGGAAAATAACCGAATGGAAAGCATTAAAAGTTTTCTAACATTTCTTCAGTGTTGAGTACGCTTAAAGTAATTAAACAGGAAATGTTATTTACGTTTGAAGCACGTTGTACCTATAATATCACGGTAGGCTTGCTTCACTTGTCGTAATAAAGCACACGGCGACGGGGCAAAAGGACAAATTGGCAGTATTTCAACGTTAACACTCCGCTAATGCAGTTAACCAAAAAATGGTGCGGCGATTTACAAAGTAAACACTATAGTTAACCCGAACTGTCTACGAAAACATTCATCGTACTCATTAAACAAAACGTACGTACCGTTTAAATTATTTGAACAATTTTGATAACTCGTGTTTGCTGTTGCAAGAGAAGGACTGCCTGAAACTTCTTCTGTGTGCATTAGATATAGAATTTGCATTCTGCACACTCGTTAGTGATCTTTATCTAACCTTGGACAGCTACACAGAGAGAAGAAATATCCGGCGTTGTCCGTGGTTTGATGATTTATCACTACAACATTTAGACTTAGGTTGTACTTGTTCAATAGTCTTGTGTTTCTTTGTTACTAGGTGAAATACCCGACGTTGTCCGTGGTTTGATGATTTATCACTACAACATTTAGACTTAGGTTGTACTTGTCCAATAGTCTTGTGTTTCTTTGTTACTAGGTGAAATACCCGACGTTGTCCGTGGTTTGATGATTTATCACTACAACATTTAGACTTAGGTTGTACTTGTCCAATAGCCTTGTGTTTCTTTGTTACTAGGTGAAATACCCGACGTTGTCCGTGGTTTGATGATTTATCACTACAACATTTAGACTTAGGTTGTACTTGTCCAATAGTCTTGTGTTTCTTTGTTACTAGGTGAAATACCCGACGTTGTCCGTGGTTTGATGATATATCACTACAACATTTAGACTTAGGTTGTACTTGTCCAATAGTCTTGTGTTTCTTTGTTACTAGGTGAAATACCCGACGTTGTCCGTGGTTTGATGATTTATCACTACAACATTTAGACTTAGGTTGTACTTGTCCAATAGCCTTGTGTTTCTTTGTTACTAGGTGAAATACCCGACGTTGTCCGTGGTTTGATGATTTATCACTACAACATTTAGACTTAGGTTGTACTTGTCCAATAGTCTTGTGTTTCTTTGTTACTAGGTGAAATACCCGACGTTGTCCGTGGTTTGATGATATATCACTACAACATTTAGACTTAGGTTGTACTTGTCCAATAGTCTTGTGTTTCTTTGTTACTAGGTGAAATACCCGACGTTGTTCGTGGTTTGATGATATATCACTACAACATTTAGACTTAGGTTGTACTTGTCCAATAACCTTGTGTTTCTTTGTTACTAGGTGAAATACCCGACGTTGTCCGTGGTTTGATGATTTATCACTACAACATTTAGACTTAGGTTGTACTTGTCCAATAGTCTTGTGTTTCTTTGTTACTAGGTGAAATACCCGACGTTGTCCGTGGTTTGATGATTTATCACTACAACATTTAGACTTAGGTTGTACTTGTCCAATAGTCTTGTGTTTCTTTGTTACTAGGTGAAATACCCGACGTTGTCCGTGGTTTGATGATTTATCACTACAACATTTAGACTTAGGTTGTACTTGTCCAATAGTCTAGTGTTTCTTTGTTACTAGGTGAAATACCCGACGTTGTCCGTGGTTCGATGATTTATCACTACAACATGTAGACTTAGGTTGTACTTGTCCAATAGTCTTGTGTTTCTTTGTTACTAGGTGAAATACCCGACGTTGTCCGTGGTTTGATGATTTATCACTACAACATTTAGACTTAGGTTGCACTTGTCCAATAGTCTTGTGTTTCTTTGTTACTAGGTGAAATACCCGACGTTGTCCGTGGTTTGATGATTTATCACTACCACATTTAGACTTAGGTTGTACTTGTCCAATAGCCTTGTGTTTCTTTGTTACTAGGTGAAATACCCGACGTTGTCCGTGGTTTGATGATTTATCACTACAACATTTAGACTTAGGTTGTACTTGTCCAATAGCCTTGTGTTTCTTTGTTACTAGGTGAAATACCCGACGTTGTCCGTGGTTTGATGATTTATCACTACAACATTTAGACTTAGGTTGTACTTGTCCAATAGTCTTGTGTTTCTTTGTTACTAGGTGAAATACCCGACGTTGTCCGTGGTTTGATGATTTATCACTACAACATTTAGACTTAGGTTGTACTTGTCCAATAGTCTTGTGTTTCTTTGTTACTAGGTGAAATACCCGACGTTGTCCGTGGTTTGATGATTTATCACTACAACATTTAGACTTAGCTTGTACTTGTCCAATAGTCTTGTGATTCTTTGTTACTAGGTGAAATACCCGACCTTGTCCGTGGTTTGATGATTTATCACTACAACATTTAGACTTAGGTTGTACTTGTCCTAGTCTTGTGTTTCTTTGTTACTAGGTGAAATACCCGACCTTGTCCGTGGTTTGATGATTTATCACTACAACATTTAGACTTAGGTTGTACTTGTCCAATGGTCTTGTGTTTCTTTGTTACTAGGTGAAATACCCGACGTTGTCCGTGGTTTGATGATTTATCACTACAACATTTAGACTTAGGTTGTACTTGTCCAATAGTCTTGTGTTTCTTTGTTACTAGGTGAAATACCCGACGTTGTCCGTGGTTTGATGATTTATCACTACAACATTTAGACTTAGGTTGTACTTGTCCAATAGTCTTGTGTTTCTTTGTTACTAGGTGAAATACCCGACGTTGTCCGTGGTTTGATGATTTATCACTACAACATTTAGACTTAGGTTGTACTTGTCCAATAGTCTTGTGTTTCTTTGTTACTAGATGAAATACCCGACGTTGTTCGCGGTTTGATGATTTATCACTACAACATTTAGACTTAGGTTACACAATATCAGCACACAGATGAATGAGTTTATTCATTGGAAAATTAAGTCGCTTAAGTGAAATGGAAAATACTATAAGAGTGCGCTACAGCCAATAATTGAAGCCTGAGAATCACCGCCCGTCGTTTCATACAGGGAGAACAAAGTTCATTCGCGCCACTGTCGGCCGCTTCATAGGAATTGAGCCGTTGAGTTCAACTTTTTTAATGCACGAATGGTTTGCCCAATGCCGGATGAAATGAGCCACCTGGTACATATATTGTTCTTTGACTGCTTTAATCTGTCTGCCTTGTTACAGTAGTTATAGCATATACACCATTAAGTTATGTTATGACTTTCTCCACTATAAAAATTCGATGTCGAGGTTTCAGCGGAAATATAGGTTTTAAGGCCCCCTGAATCCAAAAAAGTATTTCTAGAAGAAGGTCCGTGTGTGTATCTCTCTCTGTGTATGTGAGTGTGTTTGTGTGTGTGTGTGTGTGTGTGTGTGTGTGTGTGTGTGTGTGTGTGTGTGTGTGTGTGTGTGTGTGTGTGTGTAAGCCTGTGGACAGCATAACATAACGAAAGTCGGTTAAAGAGCAAAGTTGGTATTTAAGTTTAATGTCCTTTAAGGATACGACTCGAAGATTTTGAGGAAAATAGCCCCACCCTAATCTACTCTTTACCTGGAACATTTGTCAAAAATGTTGATTTTCTTTAAAATGATTAACGATTTTGATTAAAATGTCATAGGTTTAAAATATTTGTATGACAGATGAAATATATATTTTGAATTTTCTGGCTATTGCCTGTGTAGCCCTGTTTACTCTAAATTACTTTTGAATTATTCGTAAACCGTAAGAGATAGACCAAATATTAATATACAAAAAATGTAAGTCTTGCTAAAACAAACAATTTATGTCTGATTTTTTTTTTTTTTTTTTTTTTTTTTTTTTTTTTTTTTTAATTCGGTACAGTGAACCATTTAGGAAACATTCCTTGTTATGTGTGTCAGTTTGTCAGTTTCGGAAGAGTTAAAACTTTAGTGAAATGGAACATCGTTGTTCACTTTTTCATATGTTAAGCGTACAAAGAGAACGGAATCTCAAAGCTTTAAAAGATTTGACTATCGCACAAAGCCTACTGTATTCTCATATTCCCCTTGTACCTACAAGGAAATAAGCAATAAGATAATTTGCACAAATGTTTACCTCAACTAACACGAAGAAGATATAGGAATAAGAGTTTGTTAGAATGGTTAGTACAAGAGTAGAGAAAGTCATGTGAGTGCAACACATCAGATTTTTTATTTAATTTCTCAGATTAGAATCGAGCAATACTAAGACACTACTTTTGCATACACACAGAGACAGACGTGTTACTTAGACGGGATTATCCTAGCACACAATGGGGCTAATATCCTGCAGCTGCGGCGGCGGCGGCGGCGGCGGGAGTATGAAGACAGTTGAGCATCGCCCATTGTTGCTATTTCCATGCAGTATTCTTGAGCACGTATCACTACACGAAAATCCACTTGGAGTAACTCGGATTATATTGTACGTCTCAACTTGGTTCCTTGGTCTGCATTAATAATTATAGAGAGTGCCAACATTACAACCTTATTTTCCCTCTTATACTTGCTGCACAGTACCCGAGTCCGTCTCACAGTAAAGCCTCACTGTTTTAATTACAATTACATCGATTTGATTGATAACTTTATGTATTGGATATTGATTTTGTGTTAAATTTTGTACGAAATTGAGGCGGTCGACGTAAAAAGGGCACATAGACTTATGGGCCCATTTTAAGTAGATGATGAAATTTTCAGTAGGATATTTTGAACAGTAGTGTTGGTATGTACAATATAATTTATGTGCTATATAAGCCTTTTCTCACATGAACTATTAATTTCAGAACTAATTATTCCAAATAATAAGGAAGACTGTGACATAGGGGAAGTGTGGTATTCCAACAAAAGATTGATGTTTGAGAAAGCAAAATTTTCTGATGAATTACTTGCGCCTGGTCCGCCCGACCCAGCGCTGACTTTATGTGTGGTCAGCGGGAGCAAACAAGAAGCTAAATTATCAATTTTATTCTATCGAAAAAGAAAATCAGCACCTTTTTTTCTGAACGTATGTAAGCAAGTAGCATTCCTTTTTGCGTAGCATAACCAATGGATAAGCTATCCTGGCTTCCCCCCGTGGCTAGGAGCATGTGCCTTGGAAAGCATTTAAAGCCGACTGTAGTCTGGCTGCAATCGTCCTTTGTTGTGCGCCGCAACCGGCGTCACAATAATTTCTGTAAATATTTAACTCCATTAACATAAAAAACATAGACAACTGTAAGAATAGTTTACACTAGAGTGGAGAAGGCCATGTGAGTGCACCACACCAGATTTTTTAGATTGTTCAGTATAAACATGTGAGTAATGCCACTTTTACAATCACATGATCTTCTCGGGAATAAGCCGTAGTGTAGAATTACAGTGGTAATTCTGTTCTGAAAGTATTAAACAACCCCTGGCGAGCGAGCGAGCGAGCGAGGGCTGATTTAATAGCGAAACTTTCTCTGTGAAATTCAGCCGCATGCTGCTGTTGTTGTATTGATACGCCTATCAGAACACTACACGTAGGTAGGTATTTGTGACATTTGTGTCGGAAGGGAGTTGATTCGTATCAGACCGAAACTTTCGCTACGAGTCTCTAATTTCCTAACTGCCAACAAAACATGTCATTATTATATTACTTTCTCTCTCTTTTTCTTGCAATTACGGCGCGCGCGTGCGCGGTCAGCCGTCCAAAGAGAAACAAACTTTTAACTACTGTTTTTAAACTCTCTATGTGTGAAATCGCCAGTGTATTGTTTCTAATTCTCATTTCAGAACGTCACAAGGAAAACTGACACTGTAATTCTTTCGTTAAAATGTAACTGAGGTATTAACTCTGTTGTGAGGTTGGTGCGATTTTCCTGTTTGCTTCTCTCCCTATAGCAAACACAGAAAGTTGGAATTCTATTTAATGCAGAAAATACTATGACAAAACGCTGTCCAGTCACTTTTCTACCTCTTTATTTTTACTATCTCTGCTACGTTTACTAAATAGGGGAAGCATTGTATTCGACCTAAAATTTTCATATAAATATTTCAGTGGAAATGTATGATTTGAGGCCCCCTGAATCCCAAAAAAGTAATTTTAGAAAGAGGTTTGTGTGTGTGTGTGTGTGTGTGTGTGTGTGTGTGTGTGTGTGTGTGTGTGTGTGTGTGTGTGTGTGTGTGTGTGTGTGTATGTGTGTGTGTGTGTGTGTGAAAAGCATAACTCAAAAACTAAAAGCCGCTAACAAACCAAACTTCGTGTTTAAGTTTAATATCTTTGAAATATGCAGCACCACGATTTTTAAGAAAATTCCTCTCTCCTAAACTGTCTTTACATCGAAAATTTTCTAAAATTTTGATTTTGATGAAAACGTCATAGCTAAGATCTTTTTGTGGCAACTGAAATGTAAATTTTGAATTTTCTAGCTATAGCCTATGTAGTCCTGTTCACTCTGGAGGGCTTTTGAATAACTGGTAAACCGTAAGAGATAGACCAAATCTTAATATGCAAAAAATGTAGATCTTGCTAAAACACACAATTTATGTTCCAATAAATTGTTTTGCAGAGTGAACCGTTTCGGAGATATTCCTTGCTATTTGTGTGAATTTGCCAATACAACTTTTATGAAATTGAAGATCGTTATTTAATTTTTATGTCTTCGCAGTGCAAAGAGAACGGAATTACAAAGCTATCGCTCAAAAGCTACAAGAAAATAAGCAATAAGATAATTTCTACAAATGTTTATCTCGAGTAACAGGAAGAAGATATAGGAATAAGAGTTTATAACTAGAATTAGTATCAGAGTAGAGAATGTCATGTGAGTGCAACACGTCAGTTTTGTTTATTCTGTTTTTTTATCATATGTCTTATCTTATTTTCCAGTATTTATCCTTTTTTAAATGGGAATAGGTTCATTTTTGTCACTTTGTCATTAAAAGCGAACGAAATCACTGAAAGTCTACTATATTCCCCTTGTAGCTACCAGAAAATTAGGAATAAGTCCTTCTTCCTTATTGCCATAGTAAAGCCTGAGACAGGTATAACTACATAACATCAGTTATGAATAATTCGAGAAGGAAATGGCATTTTCGTTTCCAGGAAGTCGTCTTTGAGAACATTTCCTGATCTACATAAAGCCCCCACTCACTCACATCCACTCAATTTTTCCTTGCAATTTCGCATCGTCTTTTTTTCCCTTCCTTTCCGTGGGATCACAGGCCAATTGAGTTCGTCAAACCAGCAATCGGAGGCAGGCAGGCAGACAGGCAGGCAGGCAGACAGACGCAGGGGTGTGAGGGTTAATTGAATGGAGATAATCCTATCCCAAACAACATTACTACGCCCCGCAAGTCGATATCGGAGTCTAGTGAAACACAAGACGTGATTAAGTCTCCTGCAAGAACTTTAATCCTCGGGAGGTACAACTCCATCCTATATCCTGTCTCTGAAAATTTTAAAATTAGTCTTTTCATTACAGATAATACCATAACCTCAATTCTGTAACAATTAGTCATTAATATATTACCAAGCAGTGTTCGATATAGGGTAAATGGACAGATTAAGAGACCTCCTAAATACAAAAAAAATGTATTTTTAGAAAAAGGTCCGTGAATATGTGTGTCTGTCAGTCTGTGGACAGCATAACTGAAAAACGAAAAGTCGGCCAAAAGCCAAAGTTGGTATTTAAGTTTAATGTCTTTCATGAACGCGACACGAAGATTTTGAAGAAAATAGCCCCACCCTAAACTACCCTTTACTTGGAAAATTTTTCTAAAACTGATTTTCTTGAAAATGCATCTAACGATTTTGATTCAAATGTCACATGTTTAAGATATTTCTATGACAAATGAAATATATATTTTGAATTTTCTGGCTATAGCCTATGTAGTCCTGTTTGCTGTGGATGACTTTTGAATAACTTAAGAGAAAATCTTAATATACAAAAATAGTAGATGTTACTAAAACACACAATTTATGTCCAAATAAATTATCTTGTACGGTGAACCATTTCGGAGATATTCCTTGCCATGTCTGTGAGTTTCGGAAAACACATTCCTGAAACGGAACACGTTCTTCATTCTTTTATATGTTAACCGTGCAAAGAGAAAGGAATCTCAAACATTTAAAAGGTTTGACTATCCCTCAAGGTCTACTGTATTCTAATATTCCCCTTGTACCTGTAAGGAAATAAGTAATAAGATAATTTGTACAAATGTTTATCTCAACTAACACGAAGAAGATATAGGAATAAGAGTTTGTAAGAATGGTTAGTACAAGAGTAGAGAAAGTCATGTGAGTGCAACACATCAGATTTTTTATTTGTTTGTAGAAGTCTCACATAACCCTCATTTGTTACGATTTACCTCATGGCAGCTCGGAAATCCGAAAGTAGGTATTCCTTCTAAACAAAAATAGCTTGCTTAGAATAACGCTGCCTATATAATTGTTTTAATTAATTTAATTAATTAAGCAGGGGTTGGTTACTCTGGGGTATTTTCTCTGACAGAAACTCAAAGTTGAGCCGCGTGGGCATACGATACCGTGACCTTTGAAAAAGTCGTGGAATGATGGTGGTTAGTAGAGAATAATAAAGTTTTGATTAATTTTCAAGCAAAAATGCGTTTCTAATTTAGGCACAGAGACAGTGGCTTCACAAGTGCTGTATAAAATAACCCTTCATTTCTCATTTCTGAAAATTCACACACACACACACACACACACACACACACACACACACACACACACACACACACACACACACACACACACTTTACAGGTTCAAGAGAGAGGAGGCGTTTTTCCTCTAGTTATATACGCGAACTTTTACATTCATTAGTGACAAATCTAGTGATACTTTCCAGGAAGAAGGCCAGCTATGTGGGTGGAGTACGGGAAACTTCTAGTCGCTAAGCTGAAACATAAATGTGTGCAAATGTTTATCTCAACTAACACGAAGAAGATATAGGAATAAGAGTTTGTAAGAATGGTTAGTACAAGAGTAGAGAAAGTCACGTGAGTGCAACACATCAGTTTTTTTTTTACTAGTGCTATTCCATTATCTTTCCCATGTTTCTTTTCTCCATTTGTCTAATTCCTTACATTCTTTCATGTCAAGTTCTCCGCTGAAGTAGATAGACGAATAAGTTTGGGTGTGTTTAAGAATGAGTAGAGAAAGTCATGTGATACGCAATGCTATAGGCAGGATATAGCTATAGGCCTAATTCCCTCGTGAGCAGTTAGGCGCAGAAGACGTTGTCCTTATTTATGTTTCTGGTGGCAATATTTGCCATGAGATGTTGTTCCTAGAGTAGACAGACAGACACACGTCTAATTACATTTCTGACCTCCAGGGCCCGCCATATTAGACCGCCTGTTATCCGGCCATCGATTGGTCCGGACAGGAATTTTCTCCTCCAACGTCCAATTTCATCTCCTTTGCCCGAGGGAACAAGAAGAAAAAAAGAAAGAAGACCGAAGAACAGACGCGAAATGATGATACAAATACAGAAGGCAAAAACCATCTGTTGCGTGTGTAGCTTAAAAGAAAATTTCAAATTATCTTTCTCTGAGCTTTCCACAGATATTCCGTGGAAAGGAATAAGTCAATACTGCAGAATTAAAAATATGGCATGGAAATTTGTTTTCGTTCTTCACTGTATCAACTTCACTGGTCGGGAACTCGAATACACCAATATAAACACACGTACAAGCAATATCATTCACTTGGAGATGTCTTATTTATTTATTTATTTAGATCGATCAGCAGTAAATGCATGCTCTACAGATCTGGTAGAACAAAAGTAATCATAATAACATAAGAGTAACATTATAGAGGTAGGGTTGTGGGTCTCCTCTGAACTAATACAAATGTGATACAGGCTGTAATGGTGAGAATTTACATATCACAAAGACAGTAGAAAAGCAGAAGTGGAGCAGTAGATTAGTCGGAGGTAGAGGTGTCATCACTGAGTAGCAGATCCTGTGGAAGTCGTCGCTTCAGTCGTGTTGGCCGGCGACTTCGGACGCCGATGTTGTACGTCACAGCTCCTGCAACGTGGCGTAGATTGGAGAAGAACCGTCGGGCGAGCTGTCGGATGAAATGGTGGAGAGGAAGAAGGCCCAGCTCGTGATGGAGCTGCTGGTTGCGTACAAACCAAGGAGCATTGGTGGCGATTCACAGGAATCGGTTCTGGACGACCTGTAGACGTAAGTTCGTAAGTTCTATGGGGTGTGTATACTATGTAAATATACAAAATGCTATCGCTTACTTAAAACTTTATTTACTGTCATTCATTCTACAACAGAACCTTGTTGCTATGATACAACTCTTCTTTTTTTACTGTCGTGTATACATCCCACAGTTCTACAGCACACAAAGGTATTGGGTTCCTGTTTCTGCCAAGTAAACGTGTGAACTTTTGAACAGGATGGTTCAGAGCACAAACTTCATCACACACTTCCTGGTCAAGTAGAGAGCAAGTAAGATTACGAATGACAACGAAAGTTTTAAAATCGAACTCCGGAGATCAGTGTGAAAATGTGATTTAACACATGTTTTGACATCCTTAAAAACAATTGGTAATTGTGAACGTCATGGACACCGATAGGGGGAATTTTCTTTTTAGCAGCAATAGACGGTGAATCTGTAGTGTCCAGGTAAGGAGTGTCACCTAAAGGCTGGAAGTGGTTGGAAGTGGGTACCGTATAGCTGGGCGTGATAGGCGATATAGAAGCTGGCGCAGGACATGCCCGCTTGGTAGAACTGTACCCCATTAGACTGGTCCGGCGTGGTACTGCACTCCATATTATCGTCGTCTTGAACAGAATTGGTATATGTGTGCGTTATGGGGGTTGGTGTCAACCGAAGAATAGGATTACTCACTGTGATGTTGGTTGCTGCTCCAGAAGTGTTCACTAACGCTTGTTGTGAAGATAATGCAGGTTGTTGATGTGGAGATATTACAGAGCCGTGATGTGCAGTAGGCAAAGTGAAATTAGTGTGAGCTTGTGGAGAAAGAATCATTATAGTATACTGTAAGTAATGCAGAGCTGAAGAGGTAGCCGGTAGCTTCCGCCATTGTAGAGAGGGTCAAATGTAGTGGTAAATACTTCACTACACACACGAATCACCGTATGTAAGAACACTATTTGCAGTGAAACAAAGAATACATTGGCATAGCACTCGTAAACACGCAGAAAGGCAAGCTGACACACATGTACCCCTCGCTGCGCTGCCACCTTGAAACTTTTTAGAAAAAGGTCCGTGTATGTGTCAGTCTGTGGACAGCATAACTCAAAAACGAAGAGTCGGTTACAAACCAAAATTGGTATTTAAGTTTAATGTCTTTCAAGGATATGACACGAAGATTTTAAAGAAAATAGTCCCACCCTAAACTACCCTTTACATGGAAAAGTTTTCGAAAATTCTGATTTTCTTGAAAATGGCTCTAACGAGTGTGATTAAAATGTCACATATTTGAGATATTTTGATGACAAATGAAATGTATATCTTGAATTTTCTGGCTATTGCCCCTGTAGTCGTATTTACTCTGGACGACTTTTGCATAACTGGTAAACTGTTAGAGATAGACCAAACCATACTATACAAAAAATGTAGATCTTGCTAAAATACACAATTTATGTCTAAATAAATTTTCTTGTAGGGTGAACCATTTCGGAGATATTCCTTGTTATGTGTGTGAGTTTTGGAAAACTTAGAACTTTCGTGAAAAGGATCATCGTTCATTTTTTATATGTTAAGTGGGCAAAGGCAACAGAATCCCAAAGCTTTAAAACATTTGACTATCGCACAAAGCCTACTATATTCTAATATTCCCCTTGTACCTACAAGGAAATAAGCAATAAGATAATTTGTACAAATGTTTATCTCAACTAACACGAAGAAGATATAGGAATAAGAGTTTGTTAAAAGAGTAGAGAAAGTCGTGTGAGTGCAACACATCAGATTTTTAAAAATAAGCTTTATAAATGGTTAATTTTAAATCCATTGTATGATATTGATGAGTGCTTTACCATGACCAACATTCTGTGACGCTAACATTCTCTGCAGGGCTCAAGACTACAATAACAATTAAGGCGATGCCAAAAGGTCTACATATTTTGGTTGAAACCTCGGCATGAAAGTTTTCAATGCAATGCAATAGTTTAACTAAGATATTTGAGTGTTTTATTCACACATTATAAAAGAACCTTTAATCTATTTTTCCATCACGTTCTTTTTTGTTTGCTCTCCTTCATTATTCTCAATGGAGCCGTTTCCCAGGCGACTCAAAAGGTATTGATGGATGGTCTGACGAGTGGGAGTTGAGCGATCATCCAAGATCTCGACGGTTCTACTCTGCATGGACTAAGTGGTGCGGCGGCGGTGACGGCGGCGGCGAAATCGGTCAAAAACACTTCGTAGCGTGGAATAATATATAATAATTGATGTGTTTGTTAGATGAGAAAGCCTCAGAAGGTGAAGAAGAAATTTCTGAATTTCTGTTCATATAAACATTTATTACATAACTTCTTGTAGATATTGTAACAAAATTGCCAAATCAGTCCAGTTAATTTTGTATCACTTTATTTTATTCTAATACTTTTGTAAAAAATACAGTTATCTTCTACAGTATTTCATGATATTAGAACTCACAAACGTTTTCTTCTCCTAACCTTGACTCACTCCTTTCACTGTCTTTGTTCACTTTCTCTGTCTCTCATACACTAACTCCAACGATACAATCACTCTACACACAAGACATCTTCACTTCGACCTGACGTATCTTTCAGCTGTCTCACGCTCAGTGATACACTGACCGACCCATGTCTATACCCGTAACGCCATTCAAAGTTTAATTTTTAACAGAGAATTGACAACGTTACGTTAACATTAAGTCGTGAGTAAAATAATTCCAGTTGAAATAAAACTACTCTTCCGTATTGTTCTTTGAGCAAAAGTTCAAGTTTTGGTCGTGTTGTAATACCACGTATGTTCATATCTGTGTGGGATAAGTATCCCAAGGTAAATGTGCATTACCTTTTAGTAGACAGTTGTCGATTCAATTTAGCCCTTTTGTGATTTTTTGTGCTTACACTCTTTTCAGCTTTATCCTGCCTCTTTTTCACTGGGTTTCTGCCAGCATAGGCAGGATCTTCTTGCATCTCCTCTACCGAGGAGGTGCGTCTCCCTTGCTCATGGATACCGGCGAAGATGAAAGCCACCGGTCTCTGTCCATCCCAGAAGAATCCTCAGAAGAGTATCTTCGAGGGAATGAACGCTGGCTCCTCTTTCCCTTTGGTTTACTGGGAGCAGACACGTTTTCTTCTTTGAGGAAGTCAGATCTTACATACTGTTTCTTGAATTTCTTCGGTGAAGCATAATTAATAACGAGTTCATTCTTGCCATTGTTGTAGACTGTTGTGACCTTGTAGAAGTGTTCTTTTCCTTTACGGACTTGGTAGGAGACGTAGATTTACCTTTGGATGTTGAAGGCTTTGGAACTGTTCTTGCTACGAGATTTTTTTCAGAAATTGTGGCCCCGCTTTGATCGCTGGTTTGTGTAGTGATTTCCTACTTTAGAACCAGCCTAGCTGCAACGGAGCTATAGGTACCGGACTTTGAGGTGGGGGCTGTCGGATACGCAGGAGCTTCCGAGGTTCTGAGAAAGACACCTCTTTGACTCGGATTTCCTGGATCACCCTTTCCTCTATATAACGGGGGCATTCTCGGGAATTAGCTGAGTGTTCGCCACTGCAGTTCACACAACTGGGAGGCAATGAACATGGAGCGTCTCCAAAGTTGACGCAGTTAGCTGTTCTGTTACACAGTTCGTTTGTGTGTCCAAAGTGGTTACACTTAAAGCAGCTGAACGGGTTCGGGATGTGTGGCGTTAGTTCTATTGCTTCATATCCTTTGAGGGAGATGTACCCGATCAAAGGTCAGGAACAGGGTACGAGTAGGCCTCAATTCACCGCTTGCTTTGCGATGAACTCGATAAACACTTCTTCATGTAGGTTTTCCTTAATCTCCTCAAAGCTAAGTCCGTCTAATGCACTGGTATGAACCACAACGCGTGAGGAGTTCAATGTTTCATGCAGGCCAACACGTACTGGACAGCAGGACGACGACGACGTGCTACTGGCAGGCTGAGGATTTTTCAGCCCGACGACTTTTGCTGCGTGCCTACCCCTGTTAGGGCTTAACCGCAGATAGGATATTTGGGTAAGGGGTTATGTAGGGTGACTTGTTTTTGGTTTAGGTTGGTGTGGGTTAGAAGGGAGCACTAAAGCCCCTTGACAGCTGTCCTGCAGGATGCAACAATGTTGGCATTCTGACGATTTGAAAAAGGATTTTTAAAAATGTTTTAAAATTGTTTTAAAATTGGTGTTTTGAATTTTGAATTTTGAATTTTGATTGGGGAAGAAATTTTGAAGAGGATCAACTCTCTGTGGAGATCTTTGGAGATCAGCTTTAGCTACTGGTGGATGTTCTCCATGGTTATGGGGCGTGTCCGCAAGCCATGCGGGGTACCCTATACGCCTTGAAGCGGCGTGTTGATGGATCATAGTCCCCTAGAGACCTAACTAGGGCGCTTTGATGGTTTGGCAATTTGGCATATAATTTAGCAGCCCGGCGCCTAATTTCGTCCTCCACGTATGGAAGAGATGAGGCTTCGTGAAGCAGTCTCACTGGGAAGGGTAAGGGGACAGAGAAGATGGACCGAAGTCCTCTGTTCTGAGCCCTCTGGAGCCATAGGAGCCAACTACCTGCAGCCATGCCCCACACTTCACAAGCGTAAAGCATGAGGGGGACTACAAGAGCCCGGAAGAGGTGTAGCTTTAGGCGGACTGGCATCTCGGACCCCAGCATGGGGTACAGGGAGGCAATAGCCCCCTGAGTCCTCGCCGAGAGGTCTCTGATGTGACCGCGGAAAGTCAGACCCCTATCCAGTTTGACTCCTAGGTATGTGATGGAGTTTGTCCACTCGATTCTTCGGCCTCGAAGGTGAAAGGTGGGGCAGTCTGCGGGGGTGTGGCGCCTCGTGAAGAGGATGGCGTGGCTCTTGTCCGGATTAACGGACATTCGCCAGCGCCGACACCACTGTTGGGTTTGGCGGAGGTGTCGCTGTATGGGATTGAAGGCTCTGAGGAGGTGTCGGTTGGTGCAGTATAGCAATACGTCATCGGCGTACTGAGCTATACTGACCTGTGGTTCTGTGGGGAAGTCTGCCATGTAAACACTAAATAGGGTGGGGGACAGAACAGAGCCTTCGGGGACTCCGCCTCTGACTGGCCTAATTGTGGAGGTTCGTCCCGCGACTGTGACTTTAAAAGTCCGACGACGGAGGAAACAGTGTAGTATGTGGATGAGCTGTGTGGGTAGCCCCAGGTGGATTAGCTTGTAAAGGAGCCCTGCGTGCCAGGTCGTCGAGAAGGCTTTCTCCACGTCCAGTGATACCGCAGCAGTGAAGGCACGTTCCTGGAAACCCAGGGCGGCAGCCTCCACCACCCGCAGCAGCTGCTGAGGCGTAGAGTGCCCAGGACGGAACCCGAACTGATGTTCGGGGATGGCTTGAATGTCCCCCAGCAAGGGGGACAAGCGGTTTAAAATCATCCTCTCGAAAACTTTCGAGAGGGTGGAGAGGAGGCTAATGGATCGGTAGTTGGATGGGTGTACCGGGTCTTTCCCGGGCTTCAAGATGCAGATCACCCGGGCCTCTCTCCACTCTCGTGGGAAGTGACCCAGGGCGAGGCACATGTTGAACACCCTGGTCAGAAAGAGCACGGCGTTGAAGGGAAGGTGGCGAAGCATGAGGGGTGTAAGCCCGTCAGGTCCCGCCGCCTTTTTGGGTTTGCGACGCTGGAGTGCGCCCTGGAGTTCGCTTGGGCGTATTACCGGGAGTCGGACCGCGTCCTCCGGGGGGCGTCGAAGAAATCGACGTACATCCCGGCGGACACGTTCCGAGTGGTGGTAGTCCTGGGGGTCTTCTCTAGGACACATGGTACGTTCCAGGTAGTCGGCGAAAACATTTGCTTTGGCACTGGGTTCATAGGCCAGGCCTCGGGTGCCTTGGAGAGGGGAGGTATATTGGCCTCGACGGTTGCGGAGGCTTTTTGCTATCCGCCACACGTCCCCCGACTCAGTGCCCAGGCTGGCCATCTTGTCCTCCCATGCTTGCACTCGGTGCTCGCGTAGGCGGGCGCTGACCAGTGGGCGCAAGCGCCGTAACAGGGCTCTGTTGTGGGGTGTGCGGTGCCTCTGGTATAGTCTCCGTGCCGCCCAGGAGCGTCGGATGAGAACGATGATGTCCAGTGGGAGGACATCCGGGTGAAGGGGTGCTGGAGCTTGGACTGTTAGGTTGAGGGCAGTTCGTGTCACGATGGATGTGAAGGACGAGACTGCCGCCTCAAGGGTAGGGGTGTCTGTGATTCTTGGGTTGGGTGGGATGGAGGTGCGAAGGCAATTGCGCACACCCTCCCAGTCCGTTTCTCGGGTTGATCTCGAGCAATCATGACTCGCAATCCTAGTGTTGATTTCAGTCAACACCGGATTGTGATCTGACTGGAGGGCGTTTAATGATGTGAGGGTGAGGTGAAATGGTAGGTGTTTGATGATCGCGAAGTCGATGACTGAAGGCAGTCCTCGACCTAGCGGGTGATGCGTGGGTTGCCACGGACCCTCAACACGAAGTTCGGGGTCCGCGTCAATGAGTCGGATGATCGCATTGCCTCGAGCATCTGCCCGTCGGCCACAGTGCCAGCGCTGGTGCTTGGCATTGAAGTCGCCGGCCAGGATGGCGTTAGGATACAGGGCCAGGATGGAGAGGTAGTCGTTGGGCACGAACTGCCTGCGTGGAGGGTGATACACAGAGACTATCATGACTTCAGTACCGTCGAGTTCCATGGTGATAGCCGTGGCCTCTAGGGTTTGAAGAGGTGGGAGTTGGACTGGACGGTGGACCACGTTCTGCCTAACGAACACCGCCGTTCCGCCACCAGGACGGCCTTGACGATCTGTTCTGTGGCAGACGTAGCCCGGAATGCGGAAACGGTCATTTGGACGGAAATGTGTTTCGCCGACTAGGATGGCGTCAAGGGCATAGGTACGGGCAAAGTGGGACAGCTCACCCGCCTGGTTACTCAGTCCACACGTGTTCCAGAACGCGAGCCGAAACGAGGCACAAGACCTAGTTTGACCCGCCATTTCGGGCGCGTGCGAGGAGAGATGTCAGGAGGGCAAGCCCCTCCATGGCGATCAGCGTCTTTCCTGCAATGTCGCTGGAGAAGAATCTGGCTAGGAGCTCGCAGATCTGTTGCCCGTGGGTTTGCAGAACTTGCTGCACCCACTCGAGCAGGTCCGCGAGCTGGAATCCAGGGGTTGAGGGTGTGGTGGTTGTGGATATGATGGTTGTGGGTGGGATTGGAGCTGGTGAAGACACCTCAGCCCTGATCTCCCCCTGAGGGCTTTGAGGAGTGGTCGGGCCACTCTCCTCGGCCGTTCGGGGTGCGGTTCTGGGCTCCCGGGTCCTCCGCCTCCTGGGGAGGGGGGTTGCCTGGATGGGTTGGTTTGCCTGGGGCTGGTGTTGTGTATGTTGGGGCTGTTGTGAAGGTAGATCTCGGGATGTCCTCTGAGCCACCGACGTGCGCTGGGAGTATGTCCCCCTAGAGGGGGCGGTCGGTGAAGGTGCCTGTTGCTGACCTTGGGCGCTAGAGGGGGCCGAAGTCCCCTGCGCAGGTTGGGGTCGCCTAGAGGCGATAACACGCTTCCGCGTGGGGCACCTACCGTAGCAAGCCACGTGCTTTCCCTTGCAATTTGCGCAAGTGGGTTCGTCCGTGGTCGTACGAGGGCAGGAATCCTTCATGTGCGCTTCGCCGCAGCGTAGGCACCTGAGATTGCGGTGGCAAAAGTGGCTTGAGTGATTGAACCCAAGACACCTGTAGCACTGAGGGAGCCCAAAAGAGCTCCTCACTGCCTCCACCTTCACCCGGAGGTAGCAAATGGACGAGACCCCGTCGATTTTCATCTCCGGGTTACTCGCCCTGTCCACCACCACCAAGAAAAGGGGGATTGGTCTCTTGGGCTCGCCACTCTCACCCGGCTTTGTGAGTTGCCTCACTAGCCTAGGGGTGATGCCTTGGCGAAGAAGGTCCTCCTCGATCTCGCCCACGGGCGTATCCACCGGAAGGCCTCTGATGATTCTTCGGACGTCCCGAGATTTATCGAGGCCGAAGGTGAAGTATGGGAGCTTTTTCCTGTCCAAAGAGCTCAGGAGAAGGTGATAGTCTTCCACGGTTTTTGCCTGAAAGACGTACCGGCTCTTCCTCCTTGTGACAGGGCACGCCGACGAGAGCGTAGGCATGACTTCCTTCAGGAAGCCTACCATGCCCTTGAAGTCGTCCACTATCACTGGTGGAATATGCCGTCTTCCTTGTTGGCTAATCTGTGGAGCTGGTCCATCAGTAGGGATGTTTTTGGTGACCTGTTGGCGTCTTTTCCGCCGGTTGACCACCTCACGAAATTCTGCCTCGTCCACCTCTGTCGAGATGTCTGAGGAGGAAGCCTCATCCTCGTCCATCCTGGACGGTGCTGACGAGACCATGGTCCCATCGGTATAGTATTCCGCGTCTGAATACGCGCGGGAGTGGTCAGAGTCAGACTCTGAGATAGTGCCTATCCGCAGGGAATTTTCGCGAGAAGCGCCTGCGTTAGGGGGTTGATCATCTAGTGCCAGACGTTTGGCGTGGCCTTTTCCGCCCTGTTGGCGTTTACGGCGACGCCGGTTGGATCCCTCCGGAGCTGGGCTCACGTGAGGGGAAGTGGGTGCGCCAGAAGTACTGGGCATGGGTGGATCCTGCAGAACAGGCATTGGCCTGTGCACGGGAGGGTTGGGGTGGGGTTGGGAGCCTTTAGAGGTAGGCATGCTGCTCTGCACCCTGAGGTGCAGTGCGTACAGGGTCGACTGACTGTCCTCTTACCTGCAGTAGCGGTTGCTGAGAAGCGTAGCCAACAGAGGACCAGACACCCAGTGGATGCGCCTAAAAACCGCCCTAAGGCGTTGGCTGCGGCCTTGTTGGCTTACCGTTACTGTTCTTGCAGAAGCAGCTAGGTTGACTGTTAGTCTGGTATTTCTTGATCATATATCGAAGCTCTGGCAGAAGCTGGTCCTCGCGGGGGAACAGTGTGCCTGGAACAAGGTAGCCAAAGTCCGTACCTCGGGGGAAACGGACCGGCCAGCTCGGAGTAGCTCGTAGACTGGTTGGCTGAAGCTCTGCTGCGATCTTCCTTCTTTTTTTTTTTTTTTTTTTTTTTAATTTTTAAAAAGTATTGGCCTGGTGCCGGTACAGTGGGCCCGGCTTACAGGCTCTATTTACATTGATTTACAGTTGACTTTGTTCATATTTACAGTTTTCGCTATATACAAAAACCCATACGGTGACCATCTGTAGGTCACCGAGAATAGTTTTCTTTTGTCTTTTGTCTGTTTCGTCTTTGGGTTATATATACATATGTACATATTTACAAATTATATACAGACACATACACGCACGCATTCACCCACACACACACTCGTACACACATACACACACATCTTCACTGGGCACACCAGAAATATGCGTCCCAGCGCACTACACTATTTACAGTTTTGACACTATATACACTGTCCCGCGGTGGCAGCTCCTGAATATTTTCCGAGGCGAGGGCCTCTGCCGGAACATGTATGTGGCTTAGGGACGAGGTTGCGTGGACGCGCATTAGTCGGCGAGCCGAGCCGCTTCTAGAACATTTTTATCCTAGTATGTTTGCGGTGCTTCGGCTCGCCTTTGCCGATGTTAGCGATCACGTCATTTTCGTGGTTCCTAATGCGCGTCCATGCCGCCATTGCTCTTTTGTCTATTGCCTCCGGGATGAACGGGATATGAGTTTCGAGGTGAAGAGTTTGGGTGGTGGTGAGGAGTGGAGCAGAGAGGATTTTTCTGAGGGAGAGGTTTTGGAGGGTTTGGAGTTGTTTGAGGGCAGTTTTGGAGGCATTAGCCCAGGCCACACATGCATACAGGACCACCGAGAGAATAAATGACCTATATAGTATAAGTTTTGACTTTAGTCGCAACTGTTTACTACGGAAGATGGGGGCGCACAGCTTTAGCCGCTGTCTGCCTTTATTGGCGCTATTTTTTATGTGGGTGGACCAACACATTGTTCGGTCCAAGGTGACACCTAAGTATTTAACTTGCTGACGGCAGTGCAATATTTGACCATCGACCGTTAGGTCCGTTGCCAAAGTGTGACGCCGCTTAGAAAAATGAATCAGCTGGCATTTGTCGGGATTAATTTTGATTTTCCAGTCATGTTGCCATGAGAGGAAATTGTTCACATAACGTTGCATTTCTGCAAGGCCGAAACGTGGATTTCTATGGTGGTTGTATATTGCAGTGTCGTCAGCATACATGGCGACCTTGCATCTGGCGTCCACTGGGAAATCATTGGTGAACAATATATACAGAAAAGGGGACATTATTGCCCCTTGTGGGACGCCAGCCCGCATCACTCGCTCCCGTGAGGAGGAGCGGCCCACTTGGACGTAAAACTGCCGATTTTCTAGAAAATTGTGCAGCAAGTATAGATAATTTTGAAGAGCCGGGAAATTGTGGTGCAGTTTATAAATAAGGCCATTGTGCCAGCACCGGTCAAATGCAGCTTCTACGTCCAGAAATAGCGCCAACGTTGAAGCCCCATTGTTAAATTGCTCTGTTACGTCATCAGTTAGTCTGAGGAGCTGAAGTTCAGTGGAATGTCCTTTTCTAAAGCCAAACTGTGAATTTGAGAGTTCATGTGTTGCGGAGACTTGTTTTTGAAGCCGAGAAAGGATACATTTTTCGAGCAGTTTACCAATAGTAGACAAAAGACTAATGGGACGGTAGTTTTGCGGTTGTCTGGTGCTTTTCCCTTGCTTTGGGAGCATGATAACCTTAGCTCGTTTCCAAGTAGAGGGGAAATAGCCTTGCTGCAAACAGGCGTTAAATATCTTTGTTAGTTGCACCAGAGCTTTTCTCGGGAGATGCTTAAGTTCCTCATTAGTCACTTTGTCTGGACCGGCAGCTTTCCCATTAGGCAATTTCCTAATGAGCTTGTAAATTTCCTGCGGTGTTATGGTGGGTAGTTGTTGCTCTTGCTTCTGCGCCACCCAGGTTTGTACCCATGTCTGGACCTCCCGTTCTATTTCACAGTTGGTCACTGGGTTTTCGGTGAATCTGTCTTGGAGACAGTCAGCGAAGACCTCGGCTTTCTCCTCTGCGGAGAAGTGCAAGCCGCTTTGAGTGTGCAGCGCCTCAGTTGCGGAGTTGACGCTTGTGGAAACTTTGAAAGCCTTGAGTAATTTCCACAAAGAAGAGTCCGAATGTGTGGTACTCAGCATTTTGTTTTCCCATTGTTCAGTTTTATTGATTTTAATTTGTTGCCGAATGATGTTGCGTAGCCATTTTGCTAGCACTTTATATTCAGGCTGACGGGTGTATCGCCACAGTTTTGTCAAGCGTCGTCTCCGCGCAATGAGTTGCTCTACCTCGGGGTACGTGCAAAAGCCGGGTGGTCTTGTGGTGTATGTGGTAGCATTTCTCTTGGCTGTGTGTAGCGAGGCAGTAAAGTTTTCAATGGCGACATCTATGTCTGCCTCGCTATAGTATGACAGTCTGGGTTGCGCCATCCCGTACATTTCAGTGGTGAACTTATTCCAGTCGGTCTCAGCTCTACTTTGAGGGCCAGAGGCACTGGCTGAAATGCCACCCTGTATGTCGAAATGCACAGGAAGATGGTCGGAGTCCAGGCTGTGATAAACAGTAAAGTTATTTAACAGTGTCGCATTTTTTGTTAGTACGATGTCCAAAATCTCAGCGTCAAAGTGCCCTGATCGATGCCAAAAAGTGGGTTCTGGGGGAAGATGTACCTCAATGTCATCATTATCAGTTATAAATTCAACCAGGAGATTTCCCGCCGCGTTTGCCAGGCGTGAAAACCACCAGGGGTGCCGGGCATTGAAATCTCCTGCAATTATAACGTGCTCCTCTAAAGCGAGGATCTGCTCGAGGTCTTGTGTAAAGTCTGGGGAGTTAGGGGGCCGATAAAGTGCTACCAGCATAACCGTTTTACTATTTACACGTGTTTTAAGTGCTGTGCACTCTAACGCTGCCATTACAGGCAACGTAACAGAAGCATGAGCAATAGTATTTCTAAGCAAAATAGCAGTCCCTCCCCCTTGTCTGCCAATTCTGTCGTTCCGAAAGATTTGATACCCCTGGAGCTTAAAAGTGTGCTCGTGCTTTAATTTTGTTTCGCAGATGAATGCGACGTCAATTTTGTTACGCCGTAGGTAGTTTTCAAGTTCGTGTTGCTTCCTGTGGATGCCATCTGCATTCCACAGTAGTGCGCGAGTTAAAGTTGTGCCTCCCCTTACGTGGGCCATTTATTCTAAAAGGGCTGAGGCAGGACAGCAGGCTAATATATTTGCTGCCTATATTTTAGCTGCCTGGTCTGCTGAATGCGCTTCAACCAGGAGCGTGACATTACGGGATCTAGTGCATGACTTCACCGAACCAGCTATCTTATCCAGACCCTTCTGGATTACCAATGGGCTCACTCACCGATAACAACTTTTTACCTTCCTCAGTTCTAGAAATAACCAAGTAGCGAGGACTACAACACTCGACTACTTTCTTTACACTAACTTTGCTGTTTTTAGTTTTCTTTTGAGTTTTTTGGGAACTCATGGCGATGTTATCCTCCACCATTACAAATGTCTCCGATGGCATGCTCACATCCTGGGCGCCACCCCGGCTTAGGTGAGAGTCCTGGCCTGGACCTTGCTCACCCTAGGGTGTCACCTCCCAGTGTATAGACAGAGGGACCCAATCGCCTTCAGGAGTGCATCAGTTCATGCAATGGCCCGTCCCCGGGACAGACCTTTGTCAGCGGATACGAACACAGGCCCTACATGATAACCAGGGGCTGGGACTTGCGCGGTTACCCAGTCACCCTTTGCGTCACCCCATCCTCCTACAACCCGCGCGTAGATTATCCACCAGACCGTGTACAGGGAGGTATCAGGTGGAGGTCAAACACAAAAGTGGAGTAAAGCTGATTGCGCGTTTGGCAGGTGCCCTTTCTCCCCTTACAAGAACCCAATCGAGAGTATGGCTCGGGGCCCCGGGTACGCCAAACCCGTACCTACAGTAGTAGGTGCCCCTGGGGGAGTCCATAGAGGACGACCTATAGTGTTGCCGAAATAAACAATCAACTTGAAATACAGAAACGCTCATAGCCTCACCGAAGCACTCTGGAGAAGATAGATCCATCACTTTTTAATGTTATTGCTGTTCAAAATATGTTCACAATTATGATTAATGTTTCCCTTACAACAAACTACATTTATAAGTTTTATTTGAGAACAGGAAAGGCCCCACTGGCTAAGAATAGAGTCGTTTTTAAATTGTGAACAGACTATGCCAGTCGGCCAGTAAGGAATATGGTGGCTAACTTATGACTTGTGATAACATAACCAAGTTTTGAGAGCTACAGAAAGCATGGTAAGGTAAAACTTAAAAAGTGGTGAAAAACAAATCGTGTTAAACGTATTTCACAAGCTAATGTGAGTGTGTGTGTACTTGTGAATGATTTAGTAAACTTAACCTCACTCAGAACATACCAGAAACAAGCAGTGTTGTGCATGTTCGTAAGGAACTGACTGTATTAAAGCTTCCTCCCTGTACGAAGAGAAAGAAGCATAAAACAGTGTTAAAAAAGTAGACGATTTTGTGACGTGTGCAATTCGCTTTGAAGTACTTAAATTCTTTTTTGAAAACGAATCACCAGTTAAATTGTTGGCTTTAATACGCCCCATGCATAGACCCCAAAATTAAAGCTGCTCTTTTAAATGAAAGCTATTTCAACAAATATTATAACCGATTTCACGTAACATATAAACGACAAATATCTCTCGCGTTTACCCACGTGCTGCGCGCACTAATACATTAGCGGTGTTGATACACGGAAGAGAATGTAATAAATGGCAGTGAGGAGAGAAAATCATGATCATCATCAGATTTTTTTGCATGAACGCTATAACATGGCACAGGACCCCCCGAGGGAAGGGCACAAGATTGCCTAGACGCAGGAATTGAGAGATTCAAACGAGAACTAATTCAGGCGAATGTTCTTATTTAGGGGAAGTTTTCTTTACATTTATCTTGTCAAGCTAAAGCACTCGGGGACTTGGCGAGTGTTCATTACTCCCTTATCTTATCATAAGGGTGGAGGGAGGGGGCGTGACTGAAGATGTATCGACCTTGCGCACCGTACAAATTACCGCCGAGAATCCGCCAATTAAACTTCCTGCTGGGAGGAAAAGAATAACAAGAAAAGGTAGGCCAATCCCCGAGGTTTGTATCTGATTTATAACTCTCGAGTTTATTAAAAACTTGAAACTTTCTCCTCACTTGATTGTATTTGTCGATTAATGACCCGTTAAACACGGCAGCCGTTTAAAGTTTGTCTTCTGTCGCTCTAAACACGCTAGACAACTCTTAGACATTGCCGTACGACCTGCAATGGTAAACCTCCTAGCTAAAGTCACATAACTTTCTCTACCCTTGTACTAACCATTCTTACAAACTCTTATTCCTATATCTTCTTCACATTATTTGAGGTAAACATTTTCAGAAATTATTGCTTATTTTCTTGTACGTACAAGGGGAATGTTAGAATACAGAAGGCTTTGAGCGATAGTCAAATCTTTAAAGCTTTGAGATTCTGTTGTCTTTGTACACTTAACATATAATGAACAAGGATGTTCCATTTCACGAAAGTTTTAAGTTTTCCGAAACTCACACACATAATAAGGAATATCTCCGAAATGGTTCACCCTACAAGAAAATGTCTTGAGACATAAATTGTGTATTTTAGCAAGATCTTCATTTTTTGTATAACATGATTTGGTCTATCTCTAACGGTTTACCAGTTATGCAAAAGTCGTCCAGAGTAAACACGACTACAGGGGCTATAACCAGAAAGTTCAAGATATACATTTCATTTGTCGAAAAAATATCTTAAACATGTGACATTTTAATCAAAATCGTTAGAGCCATTTTCAAGAACATCAAAATTTTCGAAACATTTTCCATGTAAAGGGTAGTTTAGGGTGGGGCCATTTTCTTCAAAATCTTCGAGTGGCATCCTTGAAAGACATTAAACTTAAATACCAACTTTGGTTTTTAACCGACTTTTCGTTTTTGAGTTATGCTGTGCACAGACACACAGACACACACACACCTTTTTCTAAAAACGCTTTTTTTTGGATTCAGGGGGCCTCAAAACATATTTTCACTGAAATCTCGACTTGGAGTTTTTGTGTGCAGTAGAATAGGTACCTCCCCTACTTATTATACGTAGTAGAGAAAGTAATAAGGGGAAAGTAGATAGAAAAATTCCCGTTTCTAGAATAGTTTATAAAATAGTAAGTAGAGAAGGTAATTTGAATGCAGCACACACACACACACACACACACACACACACACACACACACACACACACACACACACACACACACACACACACACACCATGTTAAAAAACGTGAATCATTTAGAGCATGCCATTAAAATAAAAATGCCTTTCAAAATGCACAGAATGCTGAACATTTATATGTCTCTCTGTCTCTCTCTCTCGGGTTTATCTATTGCCTCGCAATCAGAAAACATTTTTAGCGTTATTGCAATACTAGATGGTTGACCAATATACCGCAGAAGTTAATTGATTTGTACCTTCTCCCTTTGTTATCTTTTTTAGCCTCAAATAATCGGTGCAAATTCAGTTTTACTGGCTTCGTGAAAACAAAGGCTGGTTCATAATGTTCAAATAATGTTCTCAGAAACGGCTTTGCGGCACTTGGTATGTTATAACTGGAATTGCGGCTATGAGCGATACAAACCGGATGTACGTACGTACGTAGGTCACGTGACGTGATTAGCCAACATTGTGGTGCTTTTTTCATGCTCTGATGACGTTGCTTCCATTTTCACTAATGTGAAAGAACATACTTCGTCACACATTAACCTCCAAGTGTTCGCTTCTGAACAAGACGAACATGATAGAGGTGTGGCAACCCTGTGCAGTTGCCACGTTGCGCTTTAGCCAATTGAAAGTTTAGTGAAAACGGTAACAATATACCAAGCATTTGTTTCCAACGTTAGATATAGAACTAGTTGTACACTTTTGATAATAGATATTTTGTTGAACATTTAAAAAGGGACCGGAAACATAGACTTTCATGGCTAAACCTGGCAATGACGCAAGGTATTCCTCTCTCATCCGCACCATCCCCTTACCCTTACTGCTACTTCAAGTCTACCTCTCATACTAAAGTCTTCCAGAGTAAACAAGACTACATAGGCTATAGCCGCAAAATTAAAAATCTGATGTGTTGCACTCACATGGCTTTCTCTACTCTTGTACTAACCACTCTTACAAACTCTTATTCCTATATCTTCTTCGTGTTACTTGAGATAAACATTTGTACAAATTATCTTATTGCTTATTTCCTTGTAGGTACAAGGGGAATATTAGAATACAGTAGCCTTTGAGCGATAGTCAAATATTTTAAACAACGATGTTGCATTTCACGAAAGTTCCAAGTTTTCCGAAACTCACACAAATAACAAGGAATATCTCCGAAATGGTTCACCCTACAAGAAAATTTATTGAGACATAAATTGTGTATTTTAGCAACATCTACATTTTTTGTACAGTATGGTTTGCTCTATCTCTAACGGTTTACCAGTTATACAAAAGTCGTCCACAGTAAATACGACTATAGGGGCTATAGCCAGAAAAATTCAAGATAAACATTACAGATATCTTAAACCTAGGACATATTAATCAAAATCGTTAGACATTTTCAGGAAAATAAAAATTTTCGAAAAAGTTTCCATGTAAAGGGTAGTTTAGGGAGGGGCTATTTTCTTCAAAATCTTCTTGTCGCATCCTTGAAAGACATTAAACTTAAATACCAACTTTGGTTTTTAACCGACTTTTCGTTTTTGAGTTATGTCAGGCTGACAGACACACACACACGGACCTTTTCCTAAAAGTGCTTTTCTGGACTCAAAGGGACTCAAAACATATATTTCTGGAATCTCGACATCGAATTTTTGGGTGGAATACAATACTTCCCGTACTGACTAGTAGAGAGAGTAAAAATGTATTGATTACACCAGAGTTCTTAAGCTGAAATGTCCAAATGTTGAAATGTTGGTTGTTAACGTTCAATAAGTTGTGTTTCAGCGAATTTACGAAATACAGTTGGCTATTCACACTGAATAAAGGTAGTATTAGAGGAACGACGACGACGCTATCTGGCAGGCTGAGATCAGCCCGAGGTGTGTCATACGTGTACCTGCCCTTTTAGGGCTTAACCACTTTATGACGGGATGTAGGATTTTGCAGGGTGGCGGGTGAAGTTTGAGGTAGTAGGTTTAAGGAGGCAGCAAGATTTTGCTCCTCAGCGGCTGCTTAATCAGTGTGCAACTTCCGTTGGGCACTGCTGGTGTAAAGGTCCAAATATGGAGGTTTATTTAATTTTGAATTTAGAATCCAAGCTTGTCTTGGAGGACTGTGATGTATTCAGCTTTCGCTGTTGAAGGGATGTCTCCTTCGTTACCGGGGATGCCCGCAAGCCATGCGGGGAACCCGGTGTCCCACACGCGTGCGTTCAGTGGGGTTGTAGTCCCCAAGAGACCTAATCAGGGCACTCCTATGTTGAGGAATTTGGTCGTAAAGTTTTGTTGCCCGGCGCCTAATTTCGTCCTCCACATACGGAAGAGACGAGGCTTCGTGGAGTAGTCTCGAAGGGAATCCGCGGCATACAGAATAGATTATCCGAAGTCCTCTATTCTGTATACGCTGCAGACGCAGGAGATGGGAATCTGCGGCCATGCCCCAGATTTCACAGGCGTATAGGAGGAGTGGGATTATGAGTGCCCGAAAAAGGCGTAGCTTTAGGGGAACTGGCATCCCCGACCGCAGCATGGGGTACAGAGAGGCAGTTGCCCCACGTTGATGTGTTCCCGAAAAGTAAGGCCCTTATCGAGCTTCACTCCCAGGTAGGAGATAGAGTTTACCCATTCAATCCTTCTTCGCAGATAGGTGAATGTGGGGAGATTGGCGGGGAATCGGCGCTTAGTAAAAAGTATGGCGCGGCTTTTCTCCGGATTAATGGACAATCGCCAACGCCTGCACCATTCTTGGATGAGGCGGAGGTGTCGCTGTATTGGGAGGAAGGTTCTGTTAGGATGTTTGTTTGTTGTGTAGAGCAACACGTCGTCAGCATATTGAGCTATGTTGACGTTCGGCTCTGTAGGTAGGTCGGCCATGTAGACGCTGAAGAGCGTGGGTGATAAAACAGAACCTTCGGGGACTCCGCCTCGGATTGGCCTGCGTGTGGATTTATTCCCCGCCACTGAGACCACAAAGGATCTGTGTCTAAGGTAGGAATGTAGTAGATGTATAAGGCGTGTGGGTAGCTCCAGTTGGATGAGCTTTCGTAGGAGACCGGCATGCCAGGTCGTAGAGAAGGCCTTCTCAACGTCCAGAGATACCGCGGCGGTATAGGCCTTGTCCTGGTATCCCAGGGCGGCAGCCTCCACCACCCGCAGCAGCTGCTGGGGCGTTGAGTGGCCAGGCCGGAACCCAAACTGATGGGGTGGGATGGCTTGAATGTCCCCTAAGATAGGGGACAAGCGGGCTAGTATTAGTCTCTCGAATACCTTCGAGAGAACGGGTAGGAGGCTAATGGATCGGTAGTTGGCGGGATGGACCGGGTCTTTCCCTGGCTTCAATATGCAAATCACCCGGGCCTCTCTCCACTCACGTGGGAAGTGGCTGAGGGCGAGGCACATATTAAAGACCTTAGTCAGGTAGAGCACGGCCTTGAAGGGAAGGTGGCGGAGCATGACAGGTGTTATCCCGTCAGGCCCCGCGGCCTTTTTGCGGTCGAGACGTTGGAGTACGCCCTGGACTTCACTGGGTTTGACGACAGGAAGCCGATCCGCGTCGTCAATAGGTCGTCGAAGGTATCGACGTACCTCCCCACGAACACGGTCGGAGAAGTCTAGGTCCTGCGGGTTATCTCTCGGCCGCATGGTCCTCTCCAGGTATTCAGCAAACGCATTTGCTTTGGCTTGGGGTTCATAGGCCAGGCCTTGGGTGCCATGGATTGGAGAGGTGTGTGATCCACCTCGGTTTCTCAGTCGTTTGGCAATCCGCCACACGTTGCCGTCACCTAGGTTCAAACGAGACATCGTGTCCTCCCACGCGCGCACTCTGTGCTCGCGCAGTTGGAGACGCACCTCGTGGCGTAGACGCCTTAGAAGCGCTAGGTTATGGCGTGTGCGGTGCCTCTGACAGAGTCTGCGAGCCGCCCAGGAGCGGCGGATGAGTAGAAGGAGCTCTAGGGGTAGGACGTCCGGGTGGAGAGGAGCTGGGGTGTGGACGGTGAGGTTGTGGACCGTTCGCTTCACCACAGAAGTGAAGGAAGAGACCGCCGCCTCAAGGGTTGGGATGTTGGTGATGTTGGGGTTGGGAGGGATGGAGCCATTTAGGCAACTCTTGACACAGTCCCAGTCGACGTTTCGGTGTTGATATGGGACCTCTTGGCTGGCAACCCGGGTGTTGGCAGTAGCCAACACTGGATTATGGTCGGAATGAAGTGCGTTGATGGATGTGAGTGACACGTGATATGGGAAATGTTTGATGACCGCGAAGTCTATGACGGATGGCCGTCCTGGACCTCGCGGATAATGAGTGGGTTGCCAGGGGCCCTCGACTCTAAGTTGAGGGTCCGCGTCGACCATGTGGACTATGTCATTGCCTCTTCTGTCCGCGCGGGGGCCGCAATGCCAACGCGGATGCTTGGCATTTAGGTCCCCGGCCAGAATGACATGAGGATGTAGGGCAAGGATGGAGAGGTAGTCGTTTACTACGAACTGCCTCTGGGGTGGGTGATATGCAGACACCATCAAGACCTCAATACCGCCGAGGTGGATACAAGTAGCCGTGGCCTCAAGGGTTTGAAGTGGAGGGAGCTGGACAGGTTTGTGGACCACACTTCTCTTCACGAAGATCGCTGTGCCGCCCCCACGGCGGCCGACGCGGTCCGATCGGAGACAGTGGTAGCCCTGGAGTCGGGATGTGAGGTTTTGGTGGAGATGCGTTTCTGATACCAAGATAAGATCAAGTGCATGCTCGCCGGCAAAGTGGTGGAGCTCGTTCTCCTGACCAGCCAAACCACACGCGTTCCAAAACGCGAACCTGAACGAGGTATTTACCCTAGTTCGATTCGCCATTTCGGGTCGCGCTGATAAAGGTGGTAAGGAGTGCAAGCCCCTCCATGGCTATAGCCATTTTGCCGGCTTGGTCGGTGGCAGAAAGGAAACGTACCATCAGCTCGCAGAGCTTCTGGCCATGGTTTTGCAGCAACTGCTGCAACCACGCCATCATATCTGAAAACTGAGGTGTAGGAGGGGTGGGGGTTTGTTGAGGAGTTGGAATGATAGATGGGTTTGTCGGCGTCGGTATCTCTTCGGCCGCAACCTCCCCCAGCTGACGGGCGGGCGTAGGGTTCCCACGCTCGCTCTGAGCTTCAGAGGCGGCAGGCGGCCTTCGAGGATGACGGCGCCTACTCTCCCTTTTTGGACGGGGGGCCGTAGGGGGTGCTGGAGCTTGTGTTTGTGCTTGGGAGTGTTGAGTTTGTGCACGCGGCTTGGGATTGTTACCCCGGCCTGCTTTGGTCACTGCAGCGAACTCTAAACCCTCTGCTGGTCTTGCCGGAGCAGGGCCAGACTGGGGATGGCTGTTCGCCACTGGAGGTTGGACCACTTGGGGTGGTCTCCTAGCAGCTATGATGGCCTTCCGTGTTGGGCAGCCACCATAACATGCGATATGTGCGCCGGAGCAGTTAGCGCACTTGGGGTCGTCCTCCCTGGTTTTCGGGCAGACCTCCTTAAGATGTTCCTCACCGCACCTGAGGCAGCGCAGGCGGCGATGGCAAAAGTGGCTAGAGTGGTTGAACCCTAGGCATCTATGACACTGGGGGGGTCCGCCAGAGCCTTTGGATGGCTCGATGTGTACCCGGAGGTAACAGATGGCTGTTACACCATCAATCTTGGCCTCCGGGTCGTTGGCTCGCTCCACCACTACTAAAAATAGGGGGAGGGGGATTCTGGGTGCTTGCCCATCTGGAGCGGCCTTGGTCAGCTGCTTGACCAATCTGGGGGTGATACCCTGGCGGTTGAGGTCTGCCACTATATCATCCACGGGTGTATCCACGGGAAGACCGCGGATGACCCTGTGGATGTCGCGTGCCCTATCCAGCCCGAAGGTGAAATGGGGAATATCTCTCTCCTTAAGGTAACGGAGGATGAGGGAGTGGTCGTTGGCCGATTTGGCCTGGAAGATGAAGCGGCTTTTGTTCCGCCGCACCGTGCACTCCTTCGCAAGTGTCGGCATTATCAGCTTTAAAAAGCCTACCGACCCCTTGAAGTCGTCCACGATGATCGGTGGAACATGGCACTTCGTGGATTTGGTTGTTTGGGATGGTTGGGGTGGGTTGCGTAGCCGTTCTTGAGCCAAAGCGGTCAAGGCGGCTAGATGCTTGGAACGGCGTGAGACTACCTCACGGAATCCATTCTCTGGGTCGGGGTTCTCTTCCTCGGCAGAGGAGAGAGCAGAGGAGCTGGTTGCCTCGTCTATGGCGAGGGAGGATCTGCAGGAGTACACTGAGGTTCTCCCGCTGTGATATGAATTTTCAGTGCGGACACTGGCACTGTCAGATTCGGAGTCGGACTCCGAAATTTGGCCTACACGGGGAAATTCGCCGCGTGGGAGGCCCTGGTTGGTTTGGTTACGCTTGGTGGCGTCTAGTTTCATGCACTTGCCTTTTCCGCGTGTGCGTTGCTTGGCAGAGCGCTTTCTTGCCTCGGTGGACGAGGCCTTAGGTATGGCACCAGTGGAGGTGCTGGCAACGGCTGTTGCAGGCTGGTTGGCAGGCCCGTTGCGGGACTTGCCGGGGGAAGAAGGAAGGCTGGCAGGCCCCTTTCGGGACTTGCCGGGAGAAGAGGGAAGAGAAGCCATAGGACAGGGAAGGCCTATGTATCCTGTAGTCAAGGGCAAAGCGTAGACTATCGGGCAATGAGCTACACATATAATTAAAATCAATAGACATGTCGAGGTCTAAAATCGTTTTCATATTTCAGTAATGAAGGTAATATTGAACACATAAGCACTCTTTAGCAGAAGACCGTAGCTTCATACCCTGCTCATGTGTAAATGCTTGCTCCGTCATTACCTCTTGCTGTAATGAATGCAGTGCCATCTGTTTCAACATCAAAGAACCTGCTCTGTAAAGGAAATTTGCTTTTAAGTCTATGGCAATCTGCTTCAAACGGCCGTTTTAAATTTGAATGGAACTGAACGCAAGGTTAATTCTATCTTTCAGTGTTTCTTTCCTTTACCCTCCAAAGTGGGGTAGAGGATGACACAGCAGGGCCCCTCCCCTCCCCCACAATTAGGGCCCCTACGACGTCGGCGGGCGCAAGGTATGCTTTAATTAGCACGAGTTCTTCATTACGGCCCTTTCTTTAACATGCTGAGTGTTTTTTTAAACTTCTCTCTTCCTATTTATCTCTTACTTCAAAGTTTCGCGTAGTGCTCCCTCCCTCACTTGCATTCACATTTGTACAAACTTTTCACTGATACACCCGGTAGGCCCAAAGCTTGTGTACCTCGTGCATCTTTCTAAATTAAACTTGTTAAATTAGAAATAACGTCTGTTCTTTAGCCACATTAAAGATAACTTAAAGGTCCTATGCCACCAATTTTATATATACTAGCTCAAGTACCCGAGGTTGTCCATGTTTTGATGATTTATCACAACATTTAGACTTAGGTTGTACTTGTCCAATAGTCTTGTGTTTCTTTGTTACTAGGTGAAATACCTGACGTTGTCCGTGGTTTAATGATTTATCACTACAACATTTAGACTTAGGTTGTACTTGTCCAATAGTCTTGTGTTTCTTTGTTACTAGATGAAATACCCGACGTTGTCCGTGGTTTGATGATTTATCACTACAACATTTAGACTTAGGTTGTACTTGTCCAATAGTCTTGTGTTTCTTTGTTACTAGGTGAAATACCCGACGTTGTCCGTGGTTTGATGATTTATCACTACAACATTTAGACTTAGGTTGTACTTGTCCAATAGTCTTGTGTTTCTTTGTTACTAGGTGAAATACCCGACGTTGTCCGTGGTTTGACAATTTATCACGAAGAAGATATAGGAATAAGAGTTTGTAAGAATGGTTAATACAAGAGTAGAGAAAGCCATGTGAGTGTAGCACATCAGATTTTTGTGACTTTCTATTCCATAGTTAATTTCCTTTAGTAGTTATGATAATAATAAACACACAATATTTCAAAATAATAGGATTCATCTACGGAGGACCCGGGTGCGATCCCCGGTACCAGCATGGGGATTTTATCCCTTCTGGGAGGTCTTGCACGGGGTGCACTCAACCTCGTTAGGTCCCGGGGGGGGGGCAATTGAGGAGGGACTTGATGGAGAAGTAGCAGCCCCAGATCTAGAAGACCGCATAACTGCCCGGGAGGGCTCGGGGCGCTGACCACGTGCCACCCTCCGTACTGCACCTCACCAATGACGGCTGTAGTGGGTAGGGGTGGGGGACGCAGCGGCTGGGCGGTAGGCCTTGGCCCTTTGTGGGCTGTCGCGCTAGGGTTTAGTTTAGTTTTTAGGATACATCTATCCAGAGAGATAGTTGTTTCTTGTAGCGGATGAAAAAATATATTTTGCAAGTTAATGCCACCTGAAGGAATATACTTTTGTGGGATTAGTTAACAGCAGGGCTACACAATGAAGAATAGTGGGTGGAGAAAGCCATGTGAATGGAATACGTGAGGAAAGGAAGTGATAATGATGGAAAGAAAGCTAAAGGAAGCCTGTGTTTCGAGCTAGGTCGCTGCACTGTATGGTTGGTTGAATCCCCGCATATAAAAGATTTCTTGCTATATGACAAGTTTGTGTTCAGTCTTTAATTAAAACACAACTCTCTCAGCTGCAACACATTGGTGCCGAGATTAAATTTGTTCACCGTGTTGCTTTATTGACACATTTGGAGCTGGAGTTGCAGGTTTCTGGCATTCGCGCCTTCTGACCCAGATTCTAATCTCTGAGACAATCAACTTATCTCATTAACTGTCTGCTTTAGAAAACGATTCCATTTTTATCAATGCTTCCCTTACAGCCAGGGATGTTGTTATAACCAGAGCTCCGGCCAGTGTACCAAGCGCTTCAAGTTATGCACATATGTACGAATGACTGTATTGTGTAGCTCGCAATAAGGTGCCAGTCATAGCAGGACACAAAATAAGTGGCAGATCCCACTCCTGACACCATGTGACAAAGTATTATATCAGTCCCGTTACTTTTTTATCACTTCATTATCTTAAAACTGCACAAATGCACAGTGCTCATCTATTGATATTAATGCATTCTACAGTCTTTCCTAATATTACAACTTACAACTGCTTTTTCTTGCAGACTTGACTCAGTCCTTTCACTGTCTTTCTTCACCTTCTCTGTCTCTCATGCACTAACTCCACCTATACAATCATCCAACACTAATTAAGATTTCTTTACTTCGACGTTACGTATTTTTCACAGCAGTCTCGTATTTACTGACACACTGACCGACTTAATAACTATTTGCCTTGACGCGCTCGGCAAGCTTTTATGCTGGCGATAAAACCGCTGCATCGCACGTAAGAAATTTGTTCATAAATTAAAAACGAAGCTTTAGCGGCAAATAAAACTTCCAAAATCGTAATCAGCAATAAAAACTGCATCTACTGCACTAGGTTTCATTCGTTTTCTCGAGCGGCCGATTTTGTGAACATTTACCTTTTTTAAATTTAGATATTCGTATTAAATATTTTTATATCAAAACAAAATCACAGTACAGACCTGTCCTACTATCAGTTTTTAGTTACATTGTGGAAAAGCTTTAAACTTGTGGGTGTATTACTTTTTGTGCAATATGTACCTAAACGTTGAGGTAGCTAGTTTGGGGTAGAGGAATTTTCAGTAAAATACTCGTCTCCCATTTTTGGAAAATTTGAATTTAAATATCAAAATTGCTTTTTAACCAAATTTTCGTTTTAGTGATGGTACTCACAGCTTTTTTCTAAACATACTTTTTTTTGCGTTCAGGGTTCCTTGTGGTAAAAAAATACTTCCTTTACCCACTCTAAGGAAAGTAGAATTAGTAGAAGCACTTCAGAAGATCTCAAAACGTGCATTTTCAATGCAATCTCAATACCTGAAGTTTAGATTGAAATTAAATGTTTTCTGTAAGCACCACACGGGAAGCGGAAGAGGGTGTGTATATAAGAAGCGCACAGTTCATTTGTTTATTTTGCCGTCGTCTTGGTTACCGACGTAAACAAAATCGCATCACATCTCCAGGAAGTTGTTCTACGTAGCCGATTCGATGAAGTAATCAAGAACGAACATTGGCTGCTTTTTGATATCGAAAAGTCTAGATTAGTTTGCTGGCTTTAATCAAGTAGGATAGAGGGGAGCGAAGAGGGTTGGAAACTGGGGTTGATCACCAACCAACGAGACGAGGGGAGGCGAGTGAGTTCAAATTGACCATACTAAAAACAAGGCGTTGTATGGCATCTTGATTACAGGAGGGTGTCCACAGCTTCCGGTATGTGGTGGGTAAACAGTGGAGCGGAAACCAATGAATCCACGTTCAAAAATCTGACGTGTTGCACTCACATGATTTTCTCTACTCTTGTGCTAACCATTCTTACAAACTCTTATTCCTATATCTTCTTCGTGTTAGTTGAGATAAACATTTGTACAAATTATCTTATTGCTTATTTCCTTGTAGGTACAAGGGGAATATTAGAATACAGTAGGCTTTGAGCGATAGTCAAATCTTTTAAAGCTTTGAGATTCCGTTCTCTTTGCACACTTAACATATAAAAAAATAAACAACGATGATCCATTTCACGAAAGTTCTAAGTTTTCCGAAACTAATACACACATAAGGAATATCTCCGAAGTGGTTCACTCTACAAGAAAATTTATTTCGACATAAATTGTGTATTTTAGCAAGATCTACATTTTTTGTGCAGTAAGATTTTGTCTATCTCTAACGGTTTACCAGTTATGCAAAAGTCGTCCAGAGTAAAGACGACTACAGGGGCTATAGCCAGAAAATTCAAGATATACATTTCATTTCCCATAAAAATATCTCAAACATATGGCATTTTGAGCAAAATCGTTTGAGCTATTTTCAAGAAAATCAATGTTTTCGAAACATTTTCCATGTAAAGGGTAGTTTAGGGTGGGGCTATTTTCTTCAAAATCTTCGTGTCGCATCCTTGAAAGACATTAAACTTAAATACCAACTTTGATTTGTAACCGACTTTTAGTTTTTGAGTTATGCTGTCCACAGACTGACACTCAGACACACACACACACACACACACACACAAACACACACACACAAACACACACAAACACACACACACACACACACACAAACACAAACACACACACAGACATTTTTCTAAAAATGCTTTTTTTGGATTCAGAGGTCTCAAAACGAATATTTTCAGTGAATCCTCGACATAGAATTTTTGGATGGAATACAATACGGTGCGTTAGACCACTGTTGCACTGAGGCCCTCAATTTGTAAAGAGAGCTAAAGTGGGTAGGGAAATCATGTGAATTGTGAACTCGTACTGCTAATAACATCTGAATGAGCAGGTGCCTCTAGTTTATTGGCGAATGGTTGGCAGAATCTCTTCTACTGCCTGCAGAGTTAAAACCTGGATGGAACAAGGAGCGTTTTTCTATTATTTCCTGAAGCATAGCAAGTGCTTGTATTAGGTTACTGCGCATGCGCGTGTAGCACAAACAAGGCAGGCTGCGTTTTGGGGCTCTCAAGCATGATAAAAGGCCTTCGTGTGAAACGGAAGTGCATCCTGGATACAGCACGTGGTAGTTGTTCCGTTGCTAGGCAACTGGAGGCCTGTTTACATTGTAACATATATATCACTACAATAACAAAATTACTGCCTTTGTGGTAGATTCCTCAGCATCCCTACCCGTTTACTGTGACAATAACACGTATCAACATTTTACCACAAAAATCACATTCCAAAAACATATACATAATATCCATGACTCAAACATGAAAAGACTGAAATCCTGAAATAATTGTGCTAGCTTGTAAAATGTATTCCCTATCTGTAACGCAATACATGCATGCTATAGCATAAATGTAATCCATTTTTACTTTTACTGGTAGGTAGGGAAGTATTGTATTCCACCCAAAAAATCGATGTCGAGATTTCACCGGAAATATATGTTTTGAGGCCCCCTGAATCCAAAAAAGGAATTTTTAGAAAAAGGTCCGTGTGCGTGTCTGTGTGTCAGTCTGTGGACAGCATAACTCAGAAACTAAAAGTCGGTTACAAACCAAAGTTGGTATTTAAGTTTAATGTCGTTCAAGGATGTGACACGAAGATTTTGAAGAAAATAGCCCCACCCTAAACTACCCTTTACATGGAAACATTTTCGAAAATTTTTATCTTCTTGAAAATGGCTCTAACGATTTTGACTAAAATGTCATATGTTTGAGATATTTTGATGACAAATGAAATGTATATCTTGAATTTTCTGGTTATAGCCCCTGTAGTCGTATTTACTCTGGACGACTTTTACATAAGTGGTAAACCGTTAGAGATAGGCCAAATCATGCTGTACAAAAAATGTAGATCTTGCTAAAATACACAATTTATGTCTATATAAATTTTCTTGTAGGGTGAACCATTTCGGAGATATTCCTGGTTATGTGTGTGAGTTTCGGAAAACTTAGAACTTTCGTGAAATGGATCTTCGTTGTTCATTTTTTATATGTTAATCGTGCAAAGAGAACGGAATCTCAAAGCTTTAAGAGATTTGACTATCGCACAAAGCCTACTGTATTGTAATATTCCCCTTGTACCTACAAGTAAATAAGCAATAAGATAATTTGTACAAATGTTTATCTCAACTAACACGAAGAAGATAAAGGAATACGAGTTTCTAAGAATGGATAGTACAAGAGTAGAGAAAGTCATGTGAGTGTAACACATAAGATTTTTTTTTCCATTGGATTATTATAAGAACGGACATACAAGGGCCGTACTGACATCACCTCTGCTAGTTGTTCGTCGCTTGTTCCACTATGTGAAGTTGTTGTGTAATTTCTTGACTTGTTCTTTGGTCTCCAAGGATCAGTCTTTCGACCACTTCAATACGCCTGAACTTCCATACATCAGGGTCTACTCACATAACCTATACTTGGGTTTCTTTGTTCACTCTCTATGCACCACTAGGTATAAGTTCACTTTTGTACCACAAATATTGGCAGTTGTCGTACTCCATACAAACATTTGATATCAAAAAATCACTGGAAATACACATTTTGACGTCCCTATAATCCTCTCTGTGTACTTGTGTGTGTGTGTATAAACAAGATAATTCAGACACGAAAACTCGATTAAGTACCAAAGGAGGTACTTAAGTTCAGCATCGTCCAAGGATTGTGAGGTGATGATTTTTAAAATGTTTGCCCCACAACAAACCTTTACGTAAAACATACCTCTGAAAATTCTGATTATCTCAAAAAATGGCTGGAACAATTTTAATTAAAATATAATAGGTTGAAGTATTTTATAACAAACTAAATGTATATTTAATTTTCTGGAAATCTCTTCATAAACCCTCTTCGTTAGGAATAAGAGTTTGTAAGAATGGTTAGTACAAGAGTAGAGAAAGTCATGGGAGTGTAACACATCAGATTTTTGTGGCTGACCTTCGAAATCTCTATTTGTCTTTTATTATTATTACTATTATTATTATTACTATTATGATTATGATTATGATTATTATTATTATTATTATTATTATTATTATTATTATTATTATTATTATTATTATTATTATTATTATTATTATTATTATTATTATTACTACTACTACTACTATTATTACTTTATTATTACTATTATTACTATTATTATTAATTATTACTATTATTATTATTAATAATTATTACTATTATTATTACTATTATTATTACTTTTATTATTACTATTATTACTATTATTAATATTATTATTACTATTATTATTACTATTACTATTATTACTATTATTATTACTATTATTACTATTATTACTATTATTACTATTATTACTATTATTATTATTATTATTATTATTATTATTATTATTATTACTACTACTATTATTACTATTATTATTACTATTATTACTTTATTATTACTATTATTATTACTATTATTACTATTATTATTACTATTATTACTTTTATTATTACTATTATTACTATTATTATTACTATTATTATTACTATTATTATTACTATTATTACTATTATTATTACTATTATTATTAATTATTATTATTATTACTATTATTATTATTATTATTATTATTATTATTATTATTATTATTATTATTATTATTATTATAATTATTATTATTATTATTACTGTTCTCATCATTACTCACACTGTGAGTGCCAGACTAATCATCGAAGGCCCATCCCCTGTGCTACATGTATAAATACAAGCAGAGTTCTTTCTGCTCCGTCTGTGACGAGGAAGTTCTTGACTGTGCTACAAGAGGCTGCTTTTGGAGCAGTCCAAACTCTGATGAAGACAGGTTTAGTTGGGGAAGGAAAAAAAACTTTAAGCTAATGAGGCCATTCATGGCCTTGCTGTCTCCCCGACGCGATGCGAGGCGCGCACCCTCTTTCCAGAGAACGTAGCAGTTTAATCGCTAACAGATGCATAGCGACACCCGCTCTTCAAAACAAGGGGGAAAAGGTTACTAAACTGTGCTGTTTAATTCCTTAGAGGCCATGAATAGGCACAATGTTGTATGTTGTGTCTCTGAAAATTCATGGAAATCGAAAAATTAACCTTGGAGGTTATTTCATAGGATACTGGAGCTATTCCTAGATGCAAAAAGAACATAATTTTCAAGTGAACGCTATTTTTAAATGTTCTTCTACATGTTTAAATATCGTGTGTATCTTTTAATACGAGCTATAGACATCAATGTTTTATGTATTATCTATTGATATTTTGAGTATTTTTGTTCCTGTAAAATGTTCCTTTAGCGGCAGTTTTTTTTTGTATTGCATTAATGAAATTTGCTGCACAAAGGCATAACAAATACAAGTGTGCTAGGTTTGCTCGCATCTAACATCTCATTTATAAATTTCATTCGCCAAGAAGTAACGCGTGACCTGTAATAGATGTCCACAAACACTCCGTGATTCTAAACTATATAAGGAGGTTGGCATGAGTCGAGGCAGAAATCCCTTCCCCCTACCTCACCTGATTGGTAGCTTCCTTCGGGAACGCACTTTTCGGGTGCGGGTGGAGGGGAAGTTGTCCTCGGTCAGACCCATAGCGGCTGGAGTTCCGGAGGGTAGCGTGCTATCGCCGTTGCTCTTTGCTGCCTACATGTCTGACCTACCCGTGGAACCGCATACTGTCACGTGTCAGTATGCAGACGACGTCCTCATACTGGCACAGAACAGAAATGTTCGGTACTGCTTCCCTCGACTACAGCGACAGCTCGATGCCATCGGCAGGTAGAGTGAACAGTGGAGAATGGCCATTAGCCCGCAGAAGAGCCAGGTTCTACTACTGGGCAAAGTTCGAAACTGGCGGCCGGGTGTATCCCTGGCAATGCGGCGGAGAAGAATCCCTTGGGTTAACTCTGCCAAATACCTGGGGCTACTACTTGACCGTGGTCTAACCTTCACTCCACATGTCAGAACAAAGGTCGGTCAGAGACATGGCGCCCTGAGACAGCTATATCCCATACTCCACTCAACCATGCCTACTCACCTGAAACTACTCTTGTACCGTGCGATCGTCCCGCCCCTGATTCTGTACGGGTGCGAGGTCTGGGACATAGCGCCCTGAGACAGCTATATCCCATACTCCACTCAACCATGCCTACACACCTGAAACTACGCTTGTACCGTGCGATCGTCCCGCCTCTGATCCTGTACGGGTGCGAGGTCTGGGACATAGCGCCCAGAGACAGCTATATCCCATACTCCACTCAACCATGCCTACACACCTGAAACTACGCTTGTACCGTGCGATCGTCCCGTCCCTGATTCTGTACGGCTGCGAGGTCTGGGACATGGCGCCCTGAGACAGCTATATCCCATACTCCACTCAACCATGCCTACACACCTGAAACTACGCTTGTACCGTGCGATCGTCCCGTCCCTGATTCTGTACGGGTGCGAGGTCTGGGACATGGCGCCCTGAGACAGCTATATCTCATACTCCACTCAACCATGCCTACACACCTGAAATTACTCTTGTACCGTGCGATCGTCCCGCCCCTGATTCTGTACGGGTGCGAGGTCTGGGACATAGCGCCCTGAGACAGCTATATCCCATACTCCACTCAACCATGCCTACACACCTGAAACTACGCTTGTACCGTGCGATCGTCCCGCCTCTGATCCTGTACGGGTGCGAGGTCTGGGACATAGCGCCCTGAGACAGCTATATCCCATACTCCACTCAACCATGCCTACACACCTGAAACTACGCTTGTACCGTGCGATCGTCCCGCCTCTGATTCTGTACGGGTGTGAGGTCTGGGACATGGCGCCCTGAGACAGCTATATCCCATACTCCACTCAACCATGCCTACACACCTGAAACTACGCTTGTACCGTGCGATCGTCCCGTCCCTGATTCTGTACGGGTGCGAGGTCTGGGACATGGCGCCCTGAAACAGCTATATCCCATACTCCACTCAACCATGCCTACACACCTGAAACTACGTTTGTACCGTGCGATCGTCCCGCCCCTGATTATGTACGGGTGCGAGGTCTGGGACATGGCGCCCTGAGACAGCTATATCCCATACTCCACTCAACCATGCCTACACACCTGAAACTACGCTTGTACCGTGCGATCGTCCCGCCCCTGATTATGTACGGGTGCAAGGTCTGGGACATGGCGCCCTGAGACAGCTATATCCCATACTCCACTCAACCATGCCTACACACCTGAAACTACGCTTGTACCGTGCGATCGTCCCGTCCCTGATTCTGTACGGGTGCAAGGTCTGGGACATGGCGCCCTGAGACAGATATATCCCATACTCCACTCAACCATGCCCACATACCTGAAACTACGCTTGTACCGTACGATCGTCCCGTCCCTGATTCTGTACGGGTGCGAGGTCTGGGACATGGCGCCCTGAGACAGCTATATCCCATACTGCAGTCAACCATGCCTACACTCCTGAAACTACGCTTGTACCGTGCGATCGTCCCGCCCCTGACTCTGTACGGGTGCGAGGTCTGGGGTACGGTGGCTCGTTCCACCATCCGCAGGCTGCAGGCCGTGCAGAACAGGGCGCTTAGGATGATCTACGATACCGACCGTAGGTTTCCATCACACATCCTAAACACTTCCCATACATTGTGGACGTCGTGCGGGACAGGACTCGCATAATGTATGCCAAACTCACACCTCACCCAAACCAGCTGCTGAACACCCTGGGGCAATACGACCATCGCCTTCCTAGGCGGAGAGAGAGCTACCGCTTACCCAAGGACGCCCTTGGCTGGTAGGTACCGCTTTGCCTTCATCATCCTCCAAATGTAACCACACTTGGCACCACCACACCTATCACCTATTCCTCTCGGTTTCCTGTCACTGGCACTGCATTGCTCGACGGCCATGGCTGACGAAGTAATCAGTTGGGTAATGGTCGCTTGGATGGCTAGACATCCAAGATCTGACAGATCCCGCCGCCAGTTACAATATAGGAACCCAACCTGCACCATCAGACATACAAAAACACCAAGGCTTGTAAAACATTGACAAACCTATACCACCTCACGGGTAAATCCGTAATTAAACGGATAGGTACCGTGGCCACTTTACCATCCACCTGGGTTAACCCAGGCGACTCTTACTCACTCCTGGACTCCATGCTAGTCAGTTATCAGATGTGAACGTCAATTTACAATACAGTTGTGGCAGCGGTGTCAAGGACAGTTGCAGATCCTATACATGCAACAGCGGTTTCTGTAATAGTGTCACCACTTCAGTAACAGGTTTGGAAATAAATAAAAAGACATAAAACCTATTTTATCTTTCCGCACATTATATTATTTATTACAACAATTAACAGATTTTCCTATCATTTCTTTATAAATTTAGAGATCTTACCACTTAGTAATTCCAGTATCTTTAGCTTTAATTAAATTCAAGCTTTCAAAAAATTCAAAATTTTACTTGGGCCTGCGCAGCTGCTTTAAAACTTTAGCTTAAGTTATTCCAAACCATAGTTTTTGCTCTCGATGCCTCTTAAAGTTGAACAGGGGACCGTTTTATGCCCCACAGTACTTTATCTAATCATTTAGTCGACTTTTTGTGTTTGAGTTATGCTTGTCAGATAGTGCGTTCATCCCCTCGTTTTAATCTCAGTTTTTAGTAAGAGTAGGGTGATTTTGTATTCAATGTTTGTGTGAAGTACAATAGTTACTCCACAAGGTAGAGGAATGAGGGGCCTCAAAACATTATTTCAGGTGAAATCTCGGTACGTATCCAATTTGAGGGCCAAATGCAATTATTCATGAGCCGCGGGGTTTACACTCAGTGCACGCACCAGAGATCTTGCGTAACTCTGAGAATATCAGCAAACAGCTGAACATCAGGGACCGCAATTCGCTCAGTTATATTAATTTAGTACCTGCCTACCTGACCTTGGATAGGCAGCTTTTTAGACTTCAATATAATTTAATTAATTTCGTTTAATTCCCCCCCCCCCACATTTTTACTTTCTCAAATACGTATAGTAAATAGAGGAAGTATTGCATTCACCCGAAAATTCGTTGTAGAGATTTCACCGGAAATACATGTTTGAGGCCGCCTGAATCCAAAAAAAGCATTTTTAGAAAAAGGTCCGCGCGTGTGTGTGTGTGCGTGCACGCATTAGTCAGTCTGTGGACAGCATAACTCAAAAACGAAAACTCGGTTAAAAACCAAAGTTGGTATTTAAGTTTAATGTCTTTCAACGATGTGACACAAAGATTTTGAAGAAAATAGCCCCACCCTAAACTACCCTTTACATGGAAAGTTTTTCGAAAATTTTGATTTTCTTGAAAATGGCTCTAACGATTTTTTATTAAAATGTCATATGTTTGAGATATTTTGATGACAAATGAAATGTATATCTTGAATTTTCTGGCTACAGCCCCTTTAGTCGTATTTACTCTGGACGACTTTTGCATAACTGGTAAACCGTTAGAGATAGACCAAGTCTTACTGTACAAAAAATGTAGATCTTGCTAAAATATACAATTTATGTCGAAATAAATTTTCTTGTAGGTTGAACCATTTTGGAGATATTCCTTGTCATGTGTGTGAGTTTCGGAAAACTTAGAACTTTCGTGAAATGGGTCATCGTTATTCATTTCTTTTACATGTTACGTGTACAAAGAGAACGGAATCTCAAAGCTTTAAAAGATTTCACTATCGCTCAAAGCCTACTGTATTCTAATATGCCTACAAGAAAATAAGCAATAAGATAATTTCTTTGTAGGTACAAGGGGAATATTAGAATACAGTAGGCTTTGAGCGATAGTGAAATCTTTTAATGCTTTGAAATTCCGTTCTCTTTGCACACTTAACATACAAAAAGAAAAGAAAAAAATAATGAACAACGATGTTCCATTTCACTAGTTCTATGTTTTCCAAAACCCACACAAATAACAAGGAATATCTCCGAAAATGGTTCACCCTACAAGAAAATTTATCGAGACATAAATTGTGTATTTTAGCAAGATCTACATTTTTTGTATAGTAAGATTTGGTCTATCTCTAACGGTTTACCAGTTATGCAAAAGTCGCCCAGAGTAAATACGACTACAGGGGCTATAGCCAGAAAATTCAAGATATACATTTCATTTGTCATCAAAATATCTCAAACATATGACATTTTAATCAAAATCGTTAGAGCCCCTTTCGAGAAATTTAAAATTTCGAAAACTTTTCCATGTAAAGGGTAGTTTAGGGTGGGGCTATTTTCTTCAAAATCTTCGTGTTGCATCCTTCAAAAACATTAAGCTTGAATACCAACTTTGATTTTTAACAAACTTTTTGTTTTTGAGTTATGCTGTCCACAGACTGACACACAGACACACTCTGGATACAGAGGACCTCAAATCTTGAATCTTGACATCCAATTTTTGAGTGGAATGCAATACTTCCTCTACTTACTATAGTATTTAATGAGGCCATGGCTAAATTTTTATTTATTTATTTTTTATTATTATTTTTAAATACTTGCGCACAGGAATTGTAGTGCACATATAACTGTTATACCTACACCTTTTTTTTTTTTGGGTTCCATATTTATATCCCGCCTTTAACTGCGGAGGTCATATCGGCGGCCTTACATGTTGACAAATGCTGTTACACGTTTACGTTGCGTTTTTCTATCTTTGGGGGTTTTATTATTCGAATTCACACACACATTCACACTTTCACTCATACTTCCAGACTCAGGGAAGGATGAGGAATAATCCTTGCTGGAGAAAAATTTCTATCCCCCTGCCGGGAATCGAACCCGGGACCCCTAGCACAGCAGGCAGGTGCTCTACCAACGGCGCCACAGGGCCAGCCACACCTGTTTTGTAACATTAATAATTGTTTTTAAATTATCTTTGCACGTTGTACCCCGTATAATTCTATAACATCAATTTCAGATGCAAGTGACGTGTGATACAGCTTAACAAATAGATACCCAGAGGTTAAACTGCTGAGTGAAACAGGATTATTTGAAAAGCAGATGAACTCTTCGCTCGTCTAGTGTCACGCTAGGCCTTTGTCTTGCCACACAGAGCAGCAAATGCCGTCCTATTGCGTATTCAGTCACCGTTTTCGTATTTCAATTAATAATTAATTTGTAATTAGAATGTTATTCATGGAGTGCAAGTCACAAGGGCCTCACAATCAGAACAGTTTTGTTGTTTGAAGAGGCAGCGTGCTGAAGTGAGCTGGCAGACAAACTTTGACAGCGCGTTCACAAACCCTTTAGAAAGCTTACCTACCGCAAACAGTCAACTTTTATATTCTCTACATACATGCCAATCCATCCAGAAATCAAATGTGTTACACTCACATGACTTTCTCTACTCTTGTACTAACCATTCTTACAAACTCTTATTGCTATACCTTCTTCGTGTTAGTTGAGATAAACATTTGTACAAATTATCTTATTGCTTATTTCCTTGTAGGTACAAGGGGAATATGGGAATACAGTAGGTTTTGAGTGATAGTCAAATGCTTTAAAGCTTTACGATTCCGTTCTATTTGCACGCTTGACATATAAACAAATGAACAACGATGTTCCATTTCACGAAAATTTAAGTTTTCCGAAACTGGCACAAGTAAGAAGAAATATCTCCAAAATGGTTCACTCTAAAAAAAATTGTATTCAGACATAAATTGTGTGTTTTAGTGAGATCTACATTTTTTGTAGAGTAAGATTTGGTCTATGTTTTGGAGTTTACCAGTTATGCAAAAGTCGTCCAGAGTAAACAGGACTACATAGGCTATAGCCAGAAAATTCAAAATATACATTTCATTTGTTATAAAAATATCTTACATATCTCATTTGAATTAAAATCATTAGAGCCATTTTCAACAAAATCAAAATTTTCGAAAGATTTTCCATGTAAAGGGTAGTTCAGGGTGGGGCTATTTTCTTCAAAATCTTCGTGTTGCATACTTAAAAAACATTAAACTTAAATACCAACTTTGGTTTTTAACCGAGTTTTCGTTTAAGGGTTATGTCCACAGACACACACACACACACACACACACACACACACACACACACACACACACACACAGGGACCTTTTTTTTAAAAACGCCCTTCCTGGATTCAGGGGTCTCAAAACATATATTTCCGATGAAATCTCGTCATCGAATTTTTGGGTGGAATACAATACTGCCTCTACTTACCAGCATTAGCTAATGATACAGACCACATTAAAGAACACAACTTATACTAAATACATTTATTTTGGATGAATCGTTTTCAATATATTTCTTATTTGTTTATTTCCCCGTACTTTTTTGAAATGGCAATTCGCATTTTATGTGCTGACTGTACTAATATAATGGAATTTCAGTCATCAACACCATTTTGTATAAATTGTCTAACTATATAGGGATACCGTAGTCTTAAATGATATTCGGATCTTATATCCTAATTTCCATGCGATGGGTGAGAAAAAGAAAAGCAACCCAGAAATCACGACTTCCCATATGAGAAGGTATAAGTATTTGAAAATTCAAATCAATATGAGTAACATCTCAGGTATGGTTAACAATAGAAAAATATATTTGATATTTTCCAAACTATGGTAATTCCGGCGTAAGGAAGTCACTGAACAGTATTAATGTGCAGCTTCAATGTTGGGGCCTATGCGTTGCATGGGGCGTATTAAACCCAACAAAGCTTTTAATTCATTGATTTTCCAAATGTGTATTTTTGATGAAATCTCGATATCGAATTTTTTGATACTATACAACATTTTCTCCACTTACTGTATCTGCGTAAGGTATCAGGTTTTTGAAAAGCGAAGTAGAAAGCAGAAGAAGAGGAATAATTGATATAAAAGTGAGTGGAGACACCTGTGTGTCGGTGCGAGTATTTTGAGGAGCAGAAATCATATATGTGTGTGATACATCGGTATGGAATGTTCGCAATAAACACGGAATGCATCTAGACTAGGTGAAGCCCAACTTCTAGGGATTTACGTCTTCGGTTCCAATAAGTTACCATGGAGACGGAGTGAGTAAGAAGTAATATCACCTCTAACAGGTGTATATGCAGATTCACAAAAACTTTACTAGACCGCGGGTGTTTGGATCCTGAAAACCTAAGTTCTTGTCGAACTTACATCTTGTTTAAGCCCTATAGGTTGTAAAAAAGGTCCTAAAACTACCTTCAAAGCAATTCAAATATTTTATTTATAGCTTAGATGAGTTCCACATTACTAGGATACAAAATCAATTAATTTAAGCCAATTAAATGTTTGAAGCTGTATGAATTATCACTGTTTTAAACATTAAGTCACTTATAAGGACGAATTTATGGGACCAAGAAGTATCTAACGGGTGTCACATTATGAAGTGCGTTCAGAAAGGTCCTCAATTTTCCTGAGTCTAAACTCCCCTTTTTACCTTCTCTACTGTAAGTATTCAATGTCCAGATTTCACCGGAAATATATGTTTTAAGACCCCCTGAATCCAAAAAAAGAAAAACATTTTTAGAAAAAGGTCCGTGTGTGTGTGTGTGTGTGTGTGTGTGTGTGTGTGTCTGTATGTCAGTCTGTGCACAGCGTAACTCAAAAACGAATAGTAGGTTAAAAACCAAAGTTACTATTTAAGTTTAATGTCTTTCAAGGATGCGAGACGAAGATTTTGAAGAAAATAGCCCCACCCTAAACTACACTTTACATGCAAAAAGTTTCGAAAACTTCGATTTTCTTGTCAATAGCTCTAACGATTTTAATTAAAATGTCATACACAAATGAAATTTATATTTTGAATTTGCTGTGTATAGCCTATGTAGTCCTGTTTACTCTGGATGACTTCTGAATAACTAGTAAATCGTAAGAGATAGACCAAATCTTACTATACAAAAATGTAGATTTCGCTAAAACGCACAATTTATGTCAGAATAATTTTTTTTTTTTTTTTTTTTTTTTTTTTTTTTTTTGCAGAGAGAACCATTTTGGAGGTATTCCTTTTTACCTGTGTCAATTTCGGAAAACTTAAAACTTTGCTGAAATGGAACATCGTTGTTCATTTTTTATATGTTAAACGTACAAAGAGAACGGGATCTCAAAGCTTTAAAAGATTTGACAATCACACAAAGCCTACTGTATTCTAATATTCCCCTTGTACCTACAAGGAAATAAGCAATAAGATAATTTGTACAAATGTTTATCTCAACTAACACGGAGAAGATATAGGAATAAGAGTTTGTAAGGATGGTTAGTACAAGAGTAGAGAAAGTCGTGTGAGTGCAACACACCAGTTTTTCAATTTGAATGGGACCGAAGATTTTCCTTAAAATTTTCTTTCCTCCTTTTCTAATGCATCTATTTCTCCTGTTTTAAAGGACCGAGGGTTAGCGGTCGTTACTCCGTACGCTATAACCAGAAAATTCAAAATATACATTTCATTTGTCATAAAAATATCTTAAATCTGTGACATTTTAATCAAAATAGGGTCACTTTTGGGATCAAAATTTGGGAAAAATTTTCCATGTAAGAGGTAGTTTGGGATGGAGGAATTTTCTTCAAAATCTTGGTATCGCATCCTTGAAAGATGTCAAACTTAAATACCAACTTTGGGTTTTAATCGTCTTTTCGTAACACACACACAGACAGACACATACACACACACACACACACACACACACACACACACACACACACACACACACGCTGGCCTTTTTCTAGAAAAATACTTTGTTTTATTTAGGGGGCCTCAAAACATTTCCGGTGATACCTCGACATCGAATTTTTGGGTAGAATGCAATATTTCCTGTTTAGTATATGTAGTAGAGAAATCTTGTTTTTTATGCAAAAGTTTTATTTTTACCATTTTCAATTCTGTAGTCCCTCTGGATATTAGCATTCAATTTTCTTCTCAGAAATAATATTTGTGGTTTATTTTAGGTATTAGTGGTTTTTGTACTCAGTAATAATGTGAAATTAATAACAAGTACCAGGTATATATGTTATACCAGGCCGTGCCGTGCGCCTTTCTGTCTGTCTGTCGGTCTGCCTGTCTGTCGGTCTGCCTGCCTGCCGGTCTGACTGTCTGTCTGTCTGTCGGTCTGACTGTCTGTCTGTCTGTCCCTCTGTCTGTCTGTCAGTCTGCCTGTGTGTCTGTCTGCCTGTGTGTCTGTCTGTCTGACTGTCTCTCTGTCTATCTGTCTGTCTGTTTGTGTGTCTGTCTGTCTGACATAACGAAATGCACTCAATGAAAACCTCGCAATAAACACAAAACATTTGGAAAAATGAATTTAACTTTGTAACGTGTTTGCTAGCTTGCCTGGATAGACAGACAGGTAAACATTTCATGTTAGAGGGAGAGAGAGAGAGGGAGGGGAGGGGGAACAGTTCATAACTAATTTGTAGCGTTTATTATTCAAGCTTTTCATTGTGCTCCTTGTAATAGCAAATTAGTTAGTGCACTTTCTGGCAGCGCTTCTGTCTGTGTTAACAAACCAGCGTGCTTATGTCCAAACATATGAATTAACTAATTTGTTATTTAGAACTCCTATTATTACAGCGTAAACATTAACTCTGATGTGTTGCACTCACATGACTTTCTCTACTCTTGTACTAACCATTCTTACAAACTCTTATTCCTATATCTTCTTCGTGTTAGTTGAGATAAACATTTGCACAAATTTATGTTTCAGCTTAGCGGCTAGAAGTTTCCCGTACTACACCCACATAGCTGGCCTTCTTCCTGGAAAGTATCACTAGATTTGTCACTAATGAATATAAAAGTTTGCGTATATAAGTAGAGGAAAAACGCCTCCTCTCTCTTGAACCTGTAAAGTGTGTGTGTGTGTGTGTGTGTGTGTGTGTGTGTGTGTGTGTATTTTCAGAAATGAGAAATGAAGGGTTATTTTATACAGCACTTGTCAAGCCACTGTCTCTGTGCCTAAATTAGAAAGGCATTTTTGCTTGAAAATTAATCAAAACTTCATTATTCTCTACTAACCGCCATAATTCCACGACTTTTTCAAAGGTCACGGTATCGTATGCCCACGCGGCTCAACTTTGAGCTTGTGTCAGAGAAAATACTCCAACCCCTGCTTAATTAATTAAATTAATTAAAACAATTATACAGACAACGTTATTCTATGAAAGCTATTGTCCAGAAAAGATACTTTCGGATTTCCGAACTGCCATGAGGTAAATCTCAACAAATGAGGGTTATTTAAAAAAAAAAAGTTCTATATAAAAATAAACAAATTATAGCACAGTTTTTAAGAACAATATTGATAGTAACACCAACAGAAAAGTAAATACCGTAATTATTGTTTCTGCTACGGGGAAGTATTGCATTATTGCCAAAAATTCGATGTCTAAATTTGACTGGAAATATGTTTTGAGGCGTTTTGAATAAAAAAGATTTATGTTGCACTCACATGACTTTCTCTACTCTTGTACTAACCATTCTTACAAACTCTTATTCCTATATCTTCTTCGTGTTAGTTGAGATAAACATTTGTACAAATTATCTTATTGCTTATTTCCTTGTAGGTACAAGGGGAATGTTAGAATACAGTAGGCTTTGTGCGATAGTCAAATGTTTGAGATTCTGTTATCTTTGCACACTTAACATATAAAAAATGAACAACGATGATCCATTTCACGAAAGTTCTGTTTTCCAAAACTCACACACTAAACAAGGAATATCTTCGAAATGCTTCACCCTACAAGAAAATTTACTGAGACATAAATTGTGTATTTTAGCAAGATCTACATTTTTTGTATAGTATGATTTTGTCTATCTCTAACGGTTTACCAGTTATGCAGAAGTCGTCCAGAGTAAATACGACTACATAGGCTATAGCCAGAAAATTCAAGATACGCATTTTATTTGTCATCAAAATATCTTAAACATATGATATTTTAATCAAAATCGCTGGAGCCATTTTCAAGAAAATGAAAATTTTCAAAATATTTTCCATGTAAAGGGTAGTTTAGGGTGAGGCTATTTTCTTCAAAATCTTCGTGTCGCATCCTTGAAAGGCATTAAACTTAAATACCAACTTTGGTTTTCAACTTCCTTTTTGGTTTTGAGTAATGCTGTCTTCACATTGACAGACACACGGGGAGTCGAACCGGGCTTGGTATGTCACAGGACCACCATCGCCACATAGCTAAGCATCAAGGGAAGTAAAATCGTTTGGGGTGGAAGTGTGTTCATTACCTTAATTTTTCCCACTGGATTCAAATTCTTTCCCAACTGTTTTTTATGGTAATTTCCGCAGCTGAACGGAGCAAAAGAAACAAAAGTTATTTGTTTTCCTTCCGAATTTCATCTTGCTTGGGATGCGACAATTAGGCGACGCTGGAGTGAAGGAAGTTGCAGGTAGAAAGTGTAGTCTGCTCTCTTTTGTGGGGGCATTTGATGAGAAAGTCGTTAATCGCGGGATCCTACATCTCCTGCATTATTCAGTTACCTACTGCTTTAATGATGCAAACAAAGACAGTATCAGTTCTACGTTCTCTGGTATCAGCATCACAGAGTCTAACAGCAAATACAACCCTGACTTCTAAGCAAGATTAAATAGTAATATAAGCACGAAAAAACGATAAAAATAAGTGCCAAATTAAGTAATAATGAATATAAGCAAACATAATAATAAATATCTTCCAGAACTCTTAGCTGTTAGGTTCATTCTGAGATTAAACTCCTGCGCCTATCAGTGAAAAATTATTTCTATCACGAAAAGGTTCTTACGGCGTCGATTGTAATGTGTAATGAATTATTTTTAGCGATTTAAAAGAATGGACTAGTACTAGCTTGTGCAAACAAAACAAAAGAATCCAGCAAGTCGCGACTCGCATACAGGAGGCTCTGTGTTCAATCCCCGGCGAACGCTCATTCTCACTTGGGTTTCTTTTTGTCATGTTATAGTGCTTTATTTCATACCAAAATTTCATTTTGATCATTTATTTTCCTTCATTCCAACTTTAAGATGTGCTTCCAGGCATGTGCGGATGCCGATGTCGGACAGGTGGCGCGGATGCTTGCGTTTGCAACTGATGTTCCCGGCGCTAGATGGCACTGGGCAGTTTGTGCCCGACGCTTGGTGATCCTGTGTTCCCTCACTTCTAAGGGTGATAGTGGCAATGGACGTCGCGCTGCGCGAGGTGTCCCCCTTCAGTTGTACCCTATATTTTCGATCATATTTGTGACTTGCCGTAGAAGAAATGTTTACGGTCCCTTAGGTAAAGAGGGAAGCACACGTTGGGGTGTTGTGTGCGCTCAGGGGATGATTTTACACCCTGAACCTCTGTCGAAGCTCAACATGCAGACTTATAAATCATAGGAACGTAAGGGAAGGGAAGTTATGATGTGCATGTGTTGTGAAGATATACGGGGCAGTCTGCAAATAAACCTCAGCCTTGAGGCACTTCTGACTTAACTTTTGTTTGCGTGATTTGTGGAACGAGGAAAATTCAAACAAAGGAGTAAAGTGCTGGCAGGTTTTAGGTTACGAAGTCACATCATAAAATCACATACAAGGATACGGTGTGAACCACTTCCATGTGTGCGGAATAAAATATCTAACACGCAAACACAGATTTGATGACCTAAAACACTTTAAATATTACTATAGAATTAATCTGACTTTCTCTGCTCCTATACTAACCATTCTTACAAACTCTTATTCCTTTATCTTCTTCGTGTTATTTGTAACCTGACCGAAGCACTCCGAGGAAGAAAATAGATCCACCAATTTTTAATCTTATTGCTGTTTAAAATTTGTTCAGAATTATGGTTGTTTCCCTTGTAATATACTAGACTTATAAGTTTCATTTGAGAACAGGAAAGGCCCCACTGACTAAGAATTGAGTCGTTTTTAAATTGTGAACAGACTATGCCAGTCGGCCAGTAAGGAATATGGCGGCTAACTTAAAGATTTATAATATGAAAAGAGGTGACACGTGACTCCAGCACCTGCTCCATCTTGGTTTGATATTAATGATCCATCAGTAATAATATGGAGCCATTCGTGTTCTGGAAATCTAGTATAGGTTGTCTCTAATGCCAATAATTTTAGAACACTAGTTGGAGTATCACTTTTCTTAACTTCTTCTGTCAGGTGTAAATAATATGTGATGTCTAATGTTTGTGTCGGATTGACTTTAGATATGAAGTTTTCCTTTGAATTAGGAAGGTATACATTTTTCTTGATGTCTTGAATTTTGGAAAGAAAGCTCTCCTGAGTCTTTAGTGTATGTGTAAAATTTCTCTTGTGCCATGTATTGAATGGGAGTCTGATCAACTTTTCGTGTTGAACTGTTAAAAAATGGTGAAAAACAAATCGCGTTAAACGTATTTCACAAGCTAATGTCCGTGTGCGTGTGTACTTGTGAATGATTTAGTAAACTTAACCTCACTCAGAACATATCAGAAACAAGTAGCGTTGTGCATGTTCGTTAGAAACTAACTGTGTTAAAGCTTTCTCCGTGTACGAAGAAAAAGAAGTCTAAAACTGTATTAGAAAAAGTAGACGATTTTGTGAAGTGTGCAATTCGCTCTGACGTACGTAAGTTCTTTATGAAAACGAACCACCAGTTAAATTGTTGGGTTTAATACGCTCCATGCAGCGCATAGACAACAAAATTAAAGCTGCTCTTTTAAATGGAAGCTATTTCAACACATATAAAAACCAATTTCATGTAACATGAACGGCAAATATCTCTCACTACCGACAGCGCGCTTCCCCACGTGCTGCGCGGACTAATAGATTAGCGGTGTTGACGTTAAATTGCTTCCTTATGCCGGAATCATTTTAATAATATATAAATTATGATTAAATAGTTAATCTTCAAACCTTCATACAAAATGATTTTATTTTCTAAATTGTATCCTTCAGTTTGAGTAACAAATATATTTAAACTGTTCAAAACACTAATTTTTGTGATTGATAATCAAAAGTATACTCTTATAGAATATTTGCAGCAGATTTCATTAACACATATTATTGTAATTATTATTATTATTATTATTATTATTATTATTATTATTATTATTATTATTATTATTATTATTATTATTATTATTATTATTATTATTATTATTATTATTATTATTATTATTATTATTATTATTATTATTATTATTATTATTATTATTATTATTATTATTATTATTATTATTATTATTATTATTATTATTATTATTATTATTATTATCATCATCATTATCATTATCATTATTATTATTATTATTATTATTATTATTATTATTATTATTATTATTATTATTATTATTATTATTATTATTATTATTATTATTATTATTATTATCATTATTATTATTACTATTATCATTATTACCGTTATGACTCAAAGCATCATTTTAAGCAGTCCTTTCAGTAATTTAGGTTTCCCTTGTGGTCGACCGAGAAAAAGAGTCAGTTGGGCAGTTTGAAGTTGTATTAGCGTGTTGTTATGGTAGGTCAGTGGTTAGAAAAGCTGCATAGCTCAGTACTGTAGCGGCTGGCACCAGAGTTGTCTTTTACTAAACACATTTCTATCTTCAATCCATTTATTAATTGCTCATACAAATTCCTATATGACTCAAATACTAATGCAACACGTAAACACAAGGCTATTGGACAAGTACAACCTAAGTCTAAATGTTGTAGTGATAAATCATCAAACCACGGGCAAGGTCGGGTATTTCACCTAGTAACAAAGAAACACAAGACTATTGGACAAGTACAACCTAAGTCTAAATGCTGTAGTGATAAATCATCAAACCACGGACAACGTCGGGTATTTCACCTAGTAACAAAGAAACACAAGACTATTGGACAAGTACAACCTAAGTCTAAATGATGTTGTGATAAATCATCAAACCACGGACAACGTCGGGTATTTCACCTAGTAACAAAGAAACAAGACTATTGGACAAGTACAACCTAAGTCTAAATGTTGTAGTGATAAATCATCAAACCACGGACAACGTCGGGTATTTCACCTAATAACAAAGAAACACAAGACTATTGGACAAGTACAACCTAAATCTAAATGTTGTAGTGATAAATCATCAAACCACGGACAACGTCGGGTATTTCACCTAGTAACAAAGAAACACAAGACTATTGGACAAGTACAACCTAAGTCTAAATGTTGTAGTGATAAATCACCAAACCACGGACAACGTCGGGTATTTCACCTAGTAACAAGGAAACACAAGACTATTGGACAAGTACAACCTAAGTCTAAATGATGTTGTGATAAATCATCAAACCACGGACAACGTCGGGTATTTCAGCTAGTGTTTTATTAAGTATATGAATGCTTGTGTGTATTTATGTGCAACAGGTGAGTCAGTTGAAGCAAAGAATGTAGCTGTGGTGTGGTGTGAGGTTGGAGTCATTAGCGACCAGAGGCAGGCAGTCCGGCCGACCAGCTTGTCGGTTTGTCCCTTGATGTCTGTCTGTGCACTAGTTGCAATTGGGAATCCTCTACACAGTGGCTCCCATAATGTGATACCAAACACAGTTTGTGGCCTGTGTTATGATGATCTGCTGGGGAATTAAGGCATTAATTACCATTTCAGAGTAATCCTGTGGTTAGCATATCTAACTGGGGTCCGCAGCTCGATTCCTGTACCATTGCTTCCAACTCCTATCATCATCAGATCGCTACAACTATATCGTGTGTATGTTTGTGTGTATGTGTGCGTGTGTGTGTGCGTATGTGTGTATGAGTGTGTATGAGCGTGTGTGTATGAGTGTGGTGTATGTGTGTGCGTGTGTTTGCGTGTGTGTGCGTGTGGTGTATGTGTGTATGAGTGTGTATGAGTGTGTGTGTATGAGTGTGTGTGTATGAGTGTATGTGTATGAGTGTGTAGGAGTGTGTGTGTATGAGTGTGCGTGTGTATGAGTGTGTGTATGAGTGTATGTGTATGAGTGTATATGAGTGTATGTGTATGAGTGTGTATGAGTCTGTGTGTATGAGTGTGTGTATGAGTGTGTGTGTATGAGTGTGTGTGTATGAGTGTGTGTATGAGTCTGTGTGTATGAGTGTGTGTATGAGTGTGTGTATGAGTGTGTGTATGAGTGTGTGTGTATGATTGTGTGTATGAGTGTGTGTGTATGAGTGTGTGTGTATGAGTGTGTGTGTATGAGTGTGTGTGTATGAGTGTGTATGAGTGTGTGTGTATGAGTGTGCGTGTGTATGAGTGCGTGTGTATGAGTGTGTGTGTATGAGTGTGTGTGAGTGTGTGTGAGTGTGTGTGTATGAGTGTGTGTATGAGTGTGTGTATGTGTGTGCGTGTGTGTATGTGTGTGCCTGTGTGTATGTATGTGTGGGTGTGTGTGCCTGTGTGTGTGTGTGGGTTTGGGTGTGTGTCTGTGTGTGCGCGCGTGTGTGTGTGCGTATGTGTGTATGAGTGTGTATGAGCGTGTGTGTATGAGTGTGGTGTATGTGTGTGTGCGTGTGGTGTGTGTGTGTGGTGTATGTGTGTGCGTGTGTTTGCGTGTGTGCGCGTGTGGTGTATGTGTGCGTGTGTGCGTATGTGTGTATGAGTGTATGAGTGTGTGTATGAGTGTATGTGTATGAGTGTATGTGTATGAGTGTGTAGGAGTGTGTGTGTATGAGTGTGCGTGTGTATGAGTGTGTGTGTATGAGTGTGTGTATGAGTGTATGTGTATGAGTGTATGTGTATGAGTGTGTATGAGTGTGTGTGTATGAGTTTTTTTTTTTAAAAATGCATGCCCCATTCCATATGAATACTACATGCTTGAATTTATTTATTTACATACAATTTACATTTTATATACATGTACATGTTGGTGATGTTCTATTTGAACATTTACAAAATCATAAACCTGGTACTTATCATATAGTGAAAGGCAAATATTATTATACTCGTAACAGCAGTAGAGTATTGAACTGTGTTTGGACAATGATACTGATTGCAATTTTGGTAAGGAGTAGAAATTATGTATATTTGAACTTAAGTCATTCTATTTCTGTGAATTGTATAGCATTAATGAAGCTAACGAAAGGTTGTATGAAATTGTTTCCAAGTTCTTCTTTGTTTATGGGCCAAGTAGCACCTTTACTTTGTATCTTCCTAATCATTGCGTTTCTCTGGTTGTTTAGTATTTTGCATCGAAATATAAAGTGATTTACTGTTTGGTCCTCTTCTTCACATTTGCACATTGGGTTATCTAAAAATGCAAACCTGTGGCGATATGATCTTAGCTTTCCATGTCCTGTTATCATTGCTGTGAACTCCGGAGATATTGGTAACCGTTGCTTCAATCTTCTTCTCACGGATGGGAAATATTCGTTGGTTACTGCTCCTTTCCTTGATGCTGTCCATTGTTGTTGCCATTCTTCGAGTGCAGTTTCTTTCTCTCTAGTTACTATTGCTTCTTTTGATACTTTGTCATATATTATTTCAGTGTCTTCCGCGGCAGCTTCTTTTGCTAGTCTGTCCACAAGTTCATTCCCGTGTATTCCCGCATGTCCTTTCACCCAGCCGAAATGTAGTGTCCACTTTGATTTTGAAAGTTCAAGGATTTTGCTTTTGATTGCTTCCATCAGCTGGTTATGTTTTATGCTGTTCCTGGTAGATCTAGAGTTATCTTACTGTCTGTGAATAATGCAGCTCGTTTTTCATCGCATTCTCCATATCCAAGCTCATCTAGTTTTTTAAGTGTTTTTAATATTGCCAGTTGTTCAGCCTGGTTATTCGTGCATCGTGGATGCAATTTGAACTTTAATTTGTATGCCAGGTTGCCATGGATGAAGATGATCCCTGCTACCCCAACTTTATCACCAGTTTTGCTACCATCGGTGTACATTTCAACTGCATATTCATTGTTGTTATCTACCTCATCTATTAGGGGTATTTCCGCAGGGTGTCTCCAATACCTGACTTCCAGCGGTGCGTCATATTCTTGATTGTTGACTTTTGTTGCCAGGTAGGTTCTATGGTTATTTGTAGGGGTGGAACGCCTGCTACTACGCATGATGCCTCGTATGAGAGAGTTCGGTAGGCTTTAGCAGTTTTTATATTAATCAATCTTTGTATCCTTTTATATTTTGTTAGATTTTTTATTTTTCTTAAAGCGTCTATCCACACTGGTGAGCCATATGTCATTATTGGGACTATAGCTCCTTCGTATATTGTTTTTAGTGCTTTGTGTCCTAATCCCCATTGTAGTTTAGCTGTCCGTGATAACATGTGGATGAGTGTGATTGATTTTCCTGCAGTGTGGTCTATGTGTGCATTGAAGTTAAACTTACTGTCAAACCATATGCCCAAGTATTTCATTTCTTCAGTTTGGTTAAGCTTCTTGTTGTTTAAGTAGATATTGACGTCCCAATTGTCCGTTCGCTTTCTTGATATGACTAGAGTCTTCGACTTCTTTTCGTTGAATTCTATTTTGTTGTCAGTGGCCCAGTTCTGAATTTTGACTAAATCTTGATTCGCTATGTTT
>CM060961.1:7779772-7947272 GCA_030765045.1 Tenodera sinensis | reverse complement strand
TGTGTGTGGGTGTGTGCCTGTGTGTGTATGAGTGTGTGTATGTGTGTGTGGGTGTGTGCCTGTGTGTGTGCGTGTGTGTATGTGTGTGTGGGTGTGTGCCTGTGTATGGGTGTGTGTATGTGTGTATGTGTGTGTGTCTGTGTGTGTGTGTCTGTGTGTGTATGTGTGTATGTGTGTGTGTGTCTGTGTGTGTCTGTGTGTGTGGGTTTTTTTTTTTTTTTTTTTTTTTTTTTTTTTTTTTTTTTTTTTTGCATGCCCCATTCCATATGAATACTACATGCTTGAATTTATTTATTTACATACAAATTACATTTTATATATACATGTACATATTGTTGGTGATGTTCTATTTGAACATTTACATCTTTATTTACCTCTAATTTTTTATCTACCTTAGTCTAATTGAGTACTTCATAAATCTGGTACTTATCATATAGTGAAACGCAAATATTATTATACTCGTAACAGCAGTAGAGTATTGAACTGTGTTTGGACAATGATACTGGTTGCAATTTTGGTAAGGAGTAGAAATTATATATATTTGGACTTAAGTCATTCTATTTCTGTGAATTTTATAGCATTAATGAAGCTAACGAAAGGTTGTATGAAATTGTTTCCAAGTTCTTCTTTGTTTATGGGCCAAGTAGCACCTTTACTTTGTATTTTCCTAATCATGGCGTTTCTCTGGTTGTTTAGTATTTTGCATCGAAATATAATGTGGTTTACTGTTTGGTCCTCTTCTTCACATTTGCACATTGGGTTATCTAAAAATCCAAACCTGTGGCGATATGATCTTAGCTTTCCATGTCCTGTTATCATTGCTGTGAACTCCGGAGATATTGGTAACCGTTGGTTCAATCTTCTTCTCACGGATGGGAAATATTCTTTGGTTACTGCTCCTTTCCTTGATGCTGTCCATTGTTGTTGCCATTCTTCGAGTCCAGTTTCTTTCTCTCTAGTTACTATTGCTTCTTTTGATACTTTGTCATATATTATTTCAGTGTCTTCCGCGGCAGCTTCTTTTGCTAGTCTGTCCACAAGTTCATTTCCGTGTATTCCCGCGTGTCCTTTCACCCAGCCGAAATGTAGTGTCCACTTTGATTTTGAAAGTTCAAGGATTTTGGTTTTGATTGCTTCTATCAGCTGGTTATGTTTCATGTTGTTCCTGAGCAGATCTAGAGTTATCTTACTGTCTGTGAATAATGCAGCTCGTTTTTCATCGCGTTCTCCATATCCAAGCTCATCTAGTTTTTTAAGTGTTTTTAATATTGCCAGTTGTTCAGCCTGGTTATTCGTGCATCGTGGATGCAACTTGAACTTTAATTTGTATGCCAGGTTGCCATGGATGAAGATGATCCCTGCTGCCCCAACTTTATCACCAGTTTTGCTACCATCGGTGTACATTTCAACTGCATATACATTGTTGTTATCTACCTCATCTATTAGGGGTATTTCCGCAGGGTGTCTCCAATACCTGACTTCCAGCGTTGCGTCATATTCTTGATTGTTGACTTTTGTTGCCAGGTAGGTTCTTACATATTGTTCTATTGTTCTATTGTTCTGTGTGTGTGGGTGTGTGCCTGTGTGTGTGTCTGTGTGTGTCTGTGTGTGTGTGTGTGTGTGTACGAGTGTGTGTGTATGAGTGTGTGTGTGTTTATGCCTCATTCTGTTGAAAACAAAAGTTGGTGTTTAAGTTTAACATCTTTTAGGCATTCCTCATGAAGATTTTGAAGAAAATTCCTCTAATCTAAACTATCCTTTGCATGGAACATTTTCGAAAATTTTTATTTCTTCAAACATTGTAACGATTTTGATTAAAGTACATACGTTTTAGATATGTTTATACGAAATGAAATGTATATTTTTAATTTAGTGCCGATGACTTTTCCATAACTGGTAAAGCTTAAGGGTAGACTAAATTTTACGCACAAAAATGGAGATCTTGTTAAAATATATAACATTGCCAGATGCATTTTTTGTGGAGATAAACGGAGGTATTCCTTGTTATTTGTATGAGTTTTGCGATACTTAGAGGATTCTCAAATGGAAGGCTCCCTTTTTATCTCTTAACCGTGCAAAGAAAATGGAATTTCAAAGCTTTCAAATATTTGGCTATCTCTCAAAGCCTCTCTCAGTAATAAGATAATTTGTACAAATGTTAATCTTAACTAACACGAAGATATGGCAATAAGGTTTTGTAAGAATGGTTAGTACAAGAGTAGAGAAAGTCATGTGAGTGCAACACATCAGATTATTTTACTCCTCATCTCTTCTACTGCCTTGTCAAAGTAAAGCAGGCAATGCAGGTGATTAAAAAGGTTGGTATTGTGAGTTCACAGAAAATATATTATTAAACACCGAAATGTGAGAACGAACGGTTCTGAGAGTTTGTAAAGATTCGCTTTGGTATCTTTATACGGAAGTTATGCAACCGTGTAGCCATCTGTGTACTGGGATGAACGATCTGAGCATAATAACATTCCTGCGCATGCGCTAATAGAGTCCTTGGTGGGCATCTTACTGCGTTACTTGCGTAGTTTCCGGTAGAGTAACGTTTTAACAGCAGTGCGACACGTAACAGTATACAGTTGCTGAAATGGCCGACTTGAGCTCCAGCACAGTTTGGTGTAAATGTATGGAATGACCTCAAACACGGATTGGTAGAGGTGGACCGGTTCCATGGCCAGTAGGTCTGACATCTGTCGACTATTTTCTGTGGAGTTGTATGAAGAGTGTGACACTCCTGTAACGTCAGCGGAGGACCTTATGGCTCGAGTCCACGGAGCGACTGAAAATGTGCAAATACAGCCGCACGAAGTGGGTCATGTGCACCGCCGATATAGGCTCTGCAATGACGTAGAAGGTACACGTTTGTATGTAGACAGCTTGATGTTGTGTTTATTGATGAAATGTGGACATATACATCTCACACTTGGATGAGCAGCCGATTATTATAGCACAAAAATTTTAAAACACGTTGAGAAACAGTGAATTTCCATTGCAATAGACGTACGTACGTCACATAAGACAGGTTGGGGGGGGGGGGGGGACACGGTGGAAAAGAGAAATTCAGATACACGGTGAAACGTAATTGATATTTGCGATTCCAGCGTGACACTAAATCGATATTGTTGGTGACCCTAATGAAGTATTCATGATGATGGGTATTGGCTACTAACGCCATCTTTATCCTCCTTCTCACTAAACCTAGAAATTTGGAAATTTGTTATACTTTTGATGATGTTAAAGTAGAAGTCGCCAATTAGGAAGGAGCCGGGCTTATGATGTAGAACGCGGGTACTAGGCAAGAACACTTTGTGGTGGTAGTGCTAAGGAGACCATGGTTCGATACCCGGTACCGGCGAGGGGTGCTGCTCCGGGTGCACTCAGCCTCATTAGGTCCCTGAGTAGCCAACTGAGCTATATTTTTTTCTTTGTTTCAGGCAATCTACGGTCCACTTCAAGCAATCCACTGCATTTATACTCATTCTTCTTTACTTTGTCCTTCTATGTTTCCAATATTTCTTCATACAGCCAGTAAACTTTTTTGTTCTTTCTTTTATCCAAATCGCAGTTGTTTTCTTTCTTTTTTTAAGCTGGAAACCTTCGAAAATTTGTGTTAAATTTCTTAACTTTGAAACCGAAATTATAATGTCAATATATGTATATTTGATAATGAAAAGAAACAAAAGGAGATTCTAGTCGATAGTTAAGGGGAAGACGTAATAAAGCTGAATATGTTAAAGTCTCAAGAATGGAAGCCTAGGCAGATTTAAATGAGTGATAAGGTTACAATTGTTGTATGTACAAACCTCTAACGACTCAGCGGGCTGATTCCTATCTTATCATGACGTGCTCTAAAGTTAACCAATGGAAATCGCTTCCTTAGTGTTGCTCGCGCAAAAACAAAATGCAACGCAAGACACACTCGTCTTGAACCGAGCCGAGAGTACACGTGCAACTTGGGAGTTGTACGTAAGCTAGCGCGTAAACATAATTCGGCGGTCGCTAAAGGGTGACAAAGTTAAAGTGTTATAACGTTGTAGTTGAAGTTACAAAGTTACATTCTATTTAAATATCGTCGGCAGTTCTCTACAAATCCGGAAATTTACAAATAAAGTGATACGTTGGTTGATTCTTCGTTTGGTTCCATTCCTACCATGACTCACGCACACCCTGTAGATTAGGACCTCTTGCTAGAGCTAGTCCGGACACCAAACACGAGATCTTCTAGGTCTTAAAGGCGACGTCTTCGACGGAGAGGAGCGTTTGCGTCAAATGGCGAACCAACGTGTGGCACGATAAGACGACGAGGATTGAGCCAACAAGATTCGAAAAGAAGAGAATCAACAGAGACTGCGGAAGTACCTAATGGACCAATAACATCAAGGATAGTGGCAACATCGGAGTGCAGCAACAATAATAAGGTACTGAGTGTTAAACTAGTTTATCAGTGATATTTAAGTAGATGCTTCTTAGAAACAGCAAGATGTTGGAACAGTCTGTAGTAGATAGTAAAATTCAGGAGATAGAAGTTGTAAATAGGGAAACTGTAGATGTAGTAGCAAATGTAGGGGGAAATGTAAATGTATCAGATCAAAGAGAGCGCCTAAGGGAAGGTCATTCTGGCAGGGAATGTCAAACACCAGTTGTAAATACAGAAAGTAACATGCTAGGGCAGATAATGGCAATGCTCGAGAAGTTGGAAAGTAGCAATAAAAGTTTAAATGAGAAATTGGAAAATAACAATAAATGTTTGACTAAACAGCTAGAAATGACCACCCGAAGTTTAGCTGAAAAGATAGAGAAAGAGATAGAGAGTAGTAGCAAAGTGTTGACAGAGAAATTGGAGAGTAATAATCGAGGTTTGACAGAATTAGCACAGAGAACAGAAAACCAACAACATGTGATAGAAAATTTTCAGGGGGAAATTAGAAGTGAAGTGGATAATTTAAGAATTGAGGTTAGGGAGAACAGAACTCAGGTTGCAGGTGAGATAGAAAATGTAAAGAAAGAAATTAATCAACAATTTGTTCGATTTGTTGAGAAATCTGAGAGAGAGAGTAGTAAGCTTAGGGAAGAAGTAGGGCAGATATTGAATAACGAGACAGAAACAACCTGCAAAGAATTGGAAGACGGTAAGGTTAGGTTACAGAATTCAGAAAGGGAAGGTAGGAGGTTAACTGTAAATGTGGAAGATTTAAACGAGCATGTAAAGGAAGTGGTTACGGAAATCCAGGGTCCAAAGCAAGCACTCGAAAATTTAAAATTAAATGATAGTCGTGCTAATTCTGCTTGTCCTAGTGTAAACATAAATCCTAGTGTAATCGCAACTCCTAGTGTAAGTAATAATCATAGTATAAGTACAAATCATCGAAACGAGGCGTTGCAAAGTGCAAACGCTGACATTTCTATAACCAATGTGAGTACTAGCACTTCAAATAATGTACCCTGTACTAACAAAAGTGGCGGTCCACAAATTCAATGGCCTAACCATCTAATACAGGAAAACACCACCAATATTTGAACATGAGGAATCTGATGATGCAAAAGCTTTTCTAGCCGATATTCATGAGTACTTTTGCATCAAAAATATACCCGAGGAGTATAAAATGACTATAATTAGGAAATGTTTCAAGGGTAATGCAGCTAATTGGCTCGAACTTTCGGTAGGGACAGATAATAACTACGGGACCTTTGTAGATTTGTTTTTAAATCGATACTGGGGTGCCGGTAGGCAAGCCAGTATTCGACTGGAATTAAGTAATGGCAAATACGATCCCAAGAAAAACCAGTCAATGGTAAATTATTTTATGAATGTTGCTCGCAAGTCTAAGATGTTGGACCGCCCCATGAGAGAAACAGAACTAATTAATCTAATCACTACGCACTTTCCTGAAACTATCCAACATTATTTAATAATAGCAAAACCCACAACTATTGCAGCCATGACAGATCTATTAATAGCTTTAGAGGGAAACAAAGCCAAACAGGAGATCGAACAAAGCAAAAATCAAAATCGAAGTGAAAGAGGTTTCCAAATTTTTTTCGGGCAGGGGGCAACCCCAAACTCGATTCAGAATTACGAGATTCGAGAGAGATATCGTGGTCTCATACCTAGAAATGATAATTTATGGGAAAACCAGAATAGAAATCAATATGAAAACAATTTAAGGGGTAGACAACATGATCAAAGAGGGCGTAATGTGCGAGTTAATTACTTCCGTGCCAACAGATGTTACCGAGATAATAGGAGGCAAAGATTCCAAGGACACTATTCGGGAAATAGAAATTGGGAAAATAGTCAACGCCAGTATCGACCCAGTTCCCCTAGGTACGATGATGGATCTAGATCAGGTCGAAATTCTCCTCAGTTTGATGAACGTGCCGATGCAATAAATATCACTGAACAGATGGTAGGGAATTCTCAAAACAGCGAAAATCTAAGAGTAAACAATAGAGATAATGGTTAGATCATTGATAATTGTGTGTTGCCAAGAACGAGAAAATGTATAATATTGTAAATATAGGTAAGTTAGCATAATAGTGACTAACTGAAAGTGTTGTGCAAACCAAGAAGAGAAAGAGTATAAAGAAACTAATAAATACCAAACCAAGGAACTTTTGTAACATTATGTAACTTCCGAAGATGCAAAAAAAAAAAAAAAAAAAAAAAAAAAAAATGTAAATAATAGTTTTAAGTAAAATTTAATCTTGTTTTGGAATGCATGTTTTAAAATGTTTGTAAAAAAAAACTATGTGGATGGAGAATTGCCGACCACGAGAATAGGTATTCACTAAAATTAATCATTCAGGCAGAGCATAAACATTAACTTATTATGTAATAATAAAATAATGTTTATGGGGGCATTTGAAACCGAAATTATAATGTCAATATATATTTGATAATGGAAAGAAACAAAAGGAGATTCTAGTCAATAGTTAAGGGGAAGACGTAATAAAGCTGAATATGAAGTCTCAAGAATGGAAGCCTAGGCAGATTTAAATGAGTGATAAGGTTACAATTGTTGTATGTACTAAGCCATAGTGATTCAGCGGGCTGATTCCTATCTTACCATGACGTGCTCTAAAGTTAGCCAATGGAAATCGCTTCCTTCGTGTTGCCCGCGCAAAAACAAATGCAACGCAACACACACTCGTCTTGAATCGAGTCAAGAGAACGCACGTGCAACTTGGGAGTTGTACGTAAGCTAGCGCGTATACATAATTCGGCGGTTGCTAAAGGTTGACAAAGTTAAAGTGTTATAACGTTGTAGTTGAAGTTACAAAGTTACATTCTATTTAAATATCGTCGGCAGTTCTCCACAAATCTGGAAATTTACAAATAAAGTGATATGTTGGTTGATTCTTCGTTTGGTTCCATTCCTACCACAACTCACGCATACCCTGTAGATTAGGACCTCTTGCTAGAGCTAGTCTGGACACCAAACACGAGATCTGATAGGTCTTAAAGGCGACGTCTTCGACAGAGAGGAGCGTTTGCGTCAACTTTGCTCTATCCTGTATTATTTGGTCTGTTAATTTCAGGTCGATGTTTTTTAAGTGTACTTAAAACGTCAGCTCTATGTCAGTAGATTTACTGCGATGTAAAAGAACTGACAGCGTCATTAAACAACAAAACATTTATTTCATTTTGGCTTAACATCTCAAGAGTAAGTGATTTAAAGAGCAAAAGGTATTCCCTATTTAAGTCCATTAGAAAAACATAGGTTTATACACAGTTTATTAACTTTTTACTTTCTCTACTACGTATAGTAAGTAGAGGAAGTATTGTAATTCACCCAAAATTCGATGTCGACATTTCACCGGAAATATATATCTTGAGGTTCCCTAAATAAGGAGGGGAAAAAAAAAATAAACCTTGGTTGAAAACCAGTTCGAGGTATTTAAGTTTAATATATTTCACAAATGCGACACGAAGATTTTGAAGAAAATACCTTCACCCTAAACTACCCTTTACATAGAAAACTTTTCGAAAGTTTTGATTTTCTCGAAAATGGCTAACTTTTGTATCACTGGTAAACCGTAAGAGATAGACCAAACTCTTAATATAAAAAATTTACTAGATTTCCCTAAAATACACAATTTATGTCCAAATATTTTTTTTGTGGAGTGAACCATTTCTGAGATATTCTTTGTTTGAGAACGGAATTTGAAAGCTTTAAAAGACTTGAGTATCGCTCAAGGTCTACTGTATTGCCATATTCCCCTTGTACCTACAAGGAAATAAGCAATAAGATAATTTGTACAAATGTTTATCTCAACTAACACGAAGAAGATATAGGAATAAGAGTTTGTAAGAATGGTTAGTATAAGAGTAGAGAAAGTCATGTGAGTGCAACACATAAAACCTTTTTAATTCAAATGTTTGCCATATGGTATTTAAATTCATATTGTATTTATGAAATAGTTGAGATAAATACAATTCTACGGTCTGTCTCTAGGGAATTTATAGGTTAGGTGAGACGTCTTATGATATTGCCTGTGATAAATATACCTACAAGGGATTTGAACAAAATGGGGATGTGACGCAGAAGCCAGTGCAGGGAATATCGGCTTGCCCCCATACATACATACATACTCCCTCCCTCCGTCCCTATCTGGAATCCCTTACCCGCAGGGCCAAGGTAAACAATGCTCCTGCTGCATACGCCGACTAACTAATAGATCAACCAGTCAAGGGTTCGACACTCTCACTCCAAGGATATGCTAATTGCTGGGTACATACCACACTGTAAAGTTATTACATCGTGTAATGGGGCGAAGACGTTAAATGGGGCAATCCAAAACTCTCTTACATAATTGTTATTTGAGGTTGAAACAAGTTTTAGTAACACTTTAGTTCATAATATTACGTAATGTTGAGAAATAGTTACGCTCACATGACTTTCTCTACTCACCGTTGTACAAACTATTCTTACAAAACCTGATTTTCTATCTACTTTACGTTAATAGAGGTATAGAAGGCGTCCAAAAAACACCGACAATGCTCAGTATGCTGTGCGGGATGGCAAGCTGATCAGTTTTCAAGAAGGAACCCCTGTCTGCCCGGAAATGCACGGTTTGGACGCTAGAGAATGTCAAAGTTTGAGAACGAACGGTTGTTAACATTCGTTTTGGTATCTTAATACGGAAGGTATGCGACCCTTTAGTCATCTGTGTACTGGGATGTGCGACCTGAGCATAATAACATTTCTGCGCATGCGCTAAATTCCTCCAGCAGCGCGACATGTACCAGTACACAGCTGCTGAAGTGGCCGACATGAGCTCCAGCACACTGATGTATATATGCGGAATCACCTCAACGTCGCATATCCAAATCGATGGATTGGTAGAGGTGCACCAGTTCCATGGCCAGCAGATCTGACACCTGTTGACTATTTTCTGTGGAGTTGTATGAAGAGTATGACACTCCTGTAACGTCAGCAGAGGACCTTATGGCTCGAGTCCACGGAGCAATTGAAATTCTTCAAGGACAACAGCACCTATTGGGTCATGTGTACCACCGATACAGGTTCTGCAATGACGTAGGAGGTACACTGTTCGAAGCCCGCTTGTGGGGTAGACAGCTTGATGTTGGGTTTATGAACGCACACCCATCTCAGTGACAAAACTGCAACTGTACTTTTACTTATACATTTATTTTAGCATGCGGAAATTATTTATCATATTCTTTATAAACTGTTATCAACCTTACCGGTCAATAACTCAGTTATCATCACTGTATGATGGCTTTCGCATTTCCTTCTCCTTCCATGATCAGGAGAGAGCAAAAAACAAACGCTCAGACCTTTCTCTAACATTGCTCTCCAAGAAGTGCCAATTCTTCTTTCTAATCGTCCTTCAAAATGTGACATTTATTACATTCTGTGCAAAGCTGAGGGTTCTCTCTGGATTTCGCAATTAAATTCAAAATGCAACAATAAAATTAACGTTATTTATTTATTATTGAGTACGAACTAGCTTTAAAGTAGATTTATAATATAATGTTAATTAAAACAAGATTAAAAGATTTCCAAAATGTATCGAAAACAATCTTCTAATTCACATTTTCTAATTTTTGGGGTTGTAAGTGCTTGCATATTTCTAAACGTCCGGGCCCTGCTTATGAAGATATTGTTGTGGGCAGCCAGTACTGCAGTCGCGCCCTGGGGCACATACTAGGCTTGGGGGTAGGTCATTTCCTTAAGGGCAAACTATACTGACAACACTGCCATCTCTAGGGCACAATTATAACTGTGCCAACATCATCTCTACATGAGCTTGCCAATCTATCACTAGCAAATTCCATTGTAAACGTTCTGTTGACGTTTTCAAACCTTAGCAGCATAATTGTCATATATCTAAAACACTATTTTATTCATTTATTTGTGTATCTATTACAGAAAGATCTTTCCGGAAATACATGTTTTTATGACACAAAAATTTCACTTCTTGTAGAGTTAACCACTTCCGCATCAGTCTTTGTTGCTGATTTGTATTTCCTAACAGGTATACTTTTCTGAAATAGGAAGTCGCTATTCATTTTTACTTTCTCTACTGGTAAGTAGGGGAAGTATTGTATTCCACCCAAAAATTCGATGTCGAGATTTCACCGGAAATATATGTTTTGAGACCCCCTGAATCCAAAAAAACGCATTTTTAGAAAAAGATCCGTCTGTGTGTCAGTCTTTGTGTCAGTCTGTGGACAACATAACTCAAAAACGAAAATTCGGTTGAAAACCAAAGTTGGTATTTAAGTTTAATGTCATTCAAGGATGCGACACAAGATTTCGAAGAAAATAGCCATAACCTAAACTACCCTTTACCTGGAACATTTTTTGAAAATTTTGATTTTCTTGAAAATGGCTCTAACGATTTTGACTAATGTCGTATGTTTGAGATACTTTGATGACAAATAAAATGTATATCTTGAATTTTCTGGCTATAGCCCCTGTAGTCGTATTTACTCTGGATGACTTTTGTATAACTGGTAAACCGTTAGAGATAGACCAAATCATACTATACAAAAAATGTAGATCTTGCTAAAATACACAATTTATGTCTTAATAAATTTTTTTGTAGGGTGAACCATTTCGGAGATATTCTTTGTTGTGTGTGAGTTTCTGAAAATTTAGAACTTTCGTGAAATGGAACGTCGTTCTTCATTCTTTTATATGTTAAGTGTGCAAAGAGAACGGAATCTCAAACCTTTGAAAAGATTTGTCTATTGCACAAAGCCTACTGTATTCTAACATTCCCCTTGTACCTACAAGGACATAAGCAGTAAGATAATTTGTACAAATGTTTATCTCAACTAACACGAAGAAGATATAGGAATAAGAGTTTGTAAGAATGGTTAGTACAAGAGTAGAGAAAGTCATGTGAATGCAACACATCAGATTGTTTTATTAGCCACGTTGTGCGTTATATGACGTCACAGGTGCATAATAGAAAATTGTGATATCAGAAGAATCACAGAAATAAAGTGAAACAAAACGAAGTGACTTTAGATATTTTCCCTCAGATATCAATATTAGAGTATAGCGAAGGATCAGGGAATAATCAGAAAAGGTATAATTTTCCTCGATTTATTCATCAGGCAACGAGAATTGAATCTAATCTCTCTTTATTAAACAAAGGGTTTATCGGAGCAGCTGCACGCTTCCAGTTATTTACCCCACCTTTCAATTTCGTTATAATATTGAGCGCATGTACGAACTAACAGCTTTTCAATCTTTAGCATTAATAAATTGTATCTGCTCATTCTATTGCCTTCATTTGATATTCTCATTAGTCATTCTAATTTCTGAACCACGTACTAAATACGTATTGTATTCCATACAAAGAATTCAATATTGGGATTTCACTGCAAATATATTTGAGGTCCACTGGGTAACTAAAACATCTGATGTGTTGCACTCACATGACTTTCTCTACTCTTGTACTAACCATTCTTACAAACTCTTATTCCTATATCTTCTTCGTGTTAGTTGAGATAAACATTTGTACAAATTATCTTATTGCTTATTTCCTTGTAGGTACAAGGGGAACATAAAAACATGAACAATGATGCTCCATTTCACGAAAGTGAGACAAATAACAAGGAATATCTCCGAAATGGTTCACTCTACGAAAAAATTTACTTGGACATAAATAGTGTGTTTTAGCAATATCTACATTTTTGCACAGTAAGATTTGGTCTACCTCTTATGGTTTACGAGTTATTCAATATTCATCCAGAGTAAATACGACTACAGGGGCTATAGCCAGAAAATTCAAGATATATATTTCATTTGTCATAAAAATATCTTAAACATATGATATCTTAATCAAAATCGTTAGAGCAATTTTCAAGAAAATCAAAATTTTCGAAAAATTTCCCATGTAAAGGGTAGTTTAGGGTGGGGCCATTTTCTTCAAAATCTTCGTGTCGCATTCTTGAAAGACATTAAATACCAACTTTGGTTTTTAACCGACTTTTCGTTTTTGAGTTATAGCGCCCACAGTCTGTCACACACATACACACACGGACACACGGACCTTTTTCTAAAAATGCTTTTTTATTCAGGGGCCTCAAAGCATATATGCCCGATGAAATCTGGAAATGGAGTTTTTAGGTGGAATACAACACTTCCTCTACTTACTATATGTAGTAGAGAAAGTAAAAAGGTAAAATAAAACGCTGGTTTGGTTGTGAGTGCAAATCTCGCCAACTTACCGCTGTGTACATTTATTTCGTGGTTGGTGTTTCTCCGAATCTGGTGCAGGCACATTCAACTGTTTTGTACTTGCTGCCAATACTGATGGATTTCCAAGAACTTCACTTTCTAAAGCTTGCACAAAAGCGCGACAAAGCATGGAACCATCATCAGTTGCCTGGGGAGAGAGGGAGAGAGGGAGAGAGGGAGGTGCTTTTCTCTTGACAAATACAGTCAATTTACTTCTAGTTCCTTTGCGCGTCGGATTTGAAAAATGAGACCTTATTCCCGTTCTCTTCAAACGAATTCTAACCCTTGGTTTTTGGCCCCGTCATTTCCCTTATCACAGTAGTGGTGCCAACCTTAACAACCTTTATACCGCTGGCCCTTGTCTTGCAGCGATGTCCAAGTGTCACTTCAGTTGGTCACACTCAGTATAAAGGTTTCGTTTTTATCAAATCAATAATAAATCGCTGTGCTAACATGAAAAACTATACGCTAGTATTGACTTTGGGCAGACTATTGCGGGTTCGATCTCCGGCACCAGCGCGGGGAGTTTCTCCCGGGGTACACTCAGCCTCGTTAGGTCCCCAAGGAGCTAATTGATTGAAAAGTATTGGATTGGGTTGAAAAATGTTTTACAAAAGCCCCTTCCTCAAACTACCCTTTAAATGGGACCTTTTGTGTTATTTTTTGTTATTTAAGGGGAGTAAGGGGTGAGATTTGGCCCATTTGGTAAAAAAAAATTTGATTTTTAGAGTTTTATGTTATAAAATTGTTCAATGTTTAGTCTATTAAAAAGTGCAATGATTTTGATGCCAGCGCCATTTTTTAAGATCTGGCGGCCATTTTTAAATAGTGGTGCATAGTGATTAAATGGCTGGTAGTTAGGCGTGCGCACCCACCGAGACTGAATATCGACGGATCAGAAACTCAATCATGTAAATTATCCTTAATCTGCATCCACAAAATCACAAGTTGTCTCCAGAAGTGGTAACTAAAATTCTATTTCCAGATCAGCGACTTGGTTCTGACCAGCTGCTAGAACGCTATGCCAAGGGTACGACACAGAACTCGAATGTATCTCTTCACAATGTTATGGGAGCTATTTGTCCAAAATAGGTGTGTGTCTAGGAATAAACTTGAACTTGCAGTACTGAAAACTGTCATGGAGTCCAATATGGGGTGTGTGTCAATTCAAGTGTTGAATAGTCTTAGGAATGAAAACATTTCAGTTGGAACAATATGCATTTGTCACAAGTGCAATGCTAGAAGACGTATTCAGAGTAGAAAATGCAGTGCCAGGAAACAAACACACACAAGGAGAGCCCAGAAATTGTCAGTACAGGAGAGGGTAAGAGATCAGGAAGTGAAACCTATGCTGCAACACACCTCTAATGGGGTTATAACGTTTTAAACGTTTAATGCTGTTTTTCTCAGTTTCTTTTTCCTCAGCATTTTCACGCATCTGAAAAACTCCTTGCGACAGAGTTCTTAAGGGATTCTTTTGAAAATTTCAGGATGTGTTCTTATTCATATAAGGCTCAAAAATTGCTCTGGGTTTTGATATCAGTCAAGTAATATTGAACATATTCACATTCAAATGCCGATGGAAAGTTAAAAAAACGTGAAATCTGTAAATACACATATTAAAAAATTTCCAGATACTAAAGTACGGGTGTAAAATAAAAATTCAGAGCAATTATGACTTCCAAGTGCATGAAGCATCAAATCACCAACTTTCATGTCAAACATAGAAAAATTGTTACGCAAGGAGCATTTTTAATCAGAGTATCTTTTTAATCAAAACACTATTTGACTTACATACTTCAAATTTTGTACAGCTGCATATCTAACCACTATAGTAACGTGGTTAAACTTTGGTAATGCTGGCATACAAATTGTAGAATTTCCTAAACTCACCCTTAACTCCCCTTAAAATGACTAACAATTTTGCTTAAAATAAAATGTATTTAAGTTATTTTCATAACCAATAAAACGTGCATGTTGACCATGCCATGCTGAAAACAGCAGTTCTCGCCGAAGATCGCCGAAGTTAAGCAGCATTGAGCGTGGTCAGAACTTGGATGGTTGACCGCCGGTGTTTCTTTCACTTACCCTCTCATTCACTTTTTGAATCTATCGCTTTACCTACAGCATCTTCTTATTAATAAGCAGGCAGATGAATTGTTTTTTAGACAACTTGCTTGCTGCTATACTTCATGAAGAGGAATATACGTTGTAGAGTAAATACACTTAAAGTTTTCACATCGTGGAGTTAAGTTACACAACTAATGGTGCTATTACAAAAAGGAGTAAAAAGGAGAAGGTTTTGGGCGGCGGTTGTGCCAACTTTCCTATGCTTATGATGCAGAGAAAAGGGAATAACGCGCTGGAGCAGTTGCCGGTACTTCATTCAATAGTTTTCTTCTTCCCTTCGCACCTTGAGTTGCTTTTGTTTCCAGGACGTTTCTTGGCAGAGCACGAGGTTCATCCCGATGTTCGACAAAGATCTTCGACGGTCGGCGACAATGGTATACCTACAAGGAACGTGACTTCCATTGTTCCCGCTACTGCAGACAATTCTCCTGGCTTTATCCATTTCCCAGTCTGCTTCGAAAAAAGCTTCCCTTCCTTACTTACTTACTTAGTTGTCTGTCAGCAACAGACTTTGAGACTAGGGGATTGAAACTTACTGAAGGGCCGCTATTTGTAATATCTGTATCACAGACAGTGATTCCTGTCTACCTTAAATCATAAAAAAATCTGATGTGTTGCACTCACATGACTTTCTCTACTCTTGTACTAACCATTCTTACAAACTCTTATTCCTATATCTTCTTCGTGTTAGTTGAGATAAACATTTGTACAAATTATCTTATTCCTTATTTCCTTGTAGGTACAAGGGGAATATTAGAACACAGTAAGTTTTTAGCGACAGTCAAATCTTTCAAAGCTTTGAGATCCCGTTCTCTTTGCACGCTTAACACATAAACAACGATGTTCCATTTCACGAACTTTTTAAGTTTTTAGAAACTGATGCAAATAACAAGGAATATCTCCGAAATGGTTCGCTCAAGAAAAAAATTCATTCGGACATAAATTGTGTATTTTAGCAAGATCTACATTTTTTGTAGAGTAAGATTTTGTCTATCTCTTACGGTTTACGAGTTATTCAAAAGTCATCCAGAGTAAACAGGACTGCACAGGCTATAGCCAGAAAACTCAAAATACACATTTCATTTGTCATACAAATATCTAAAAAATGTTGTATTTTAATCAAAATCGTTAGCCATTTTCAGGAAAATTATAATTTTCGAAAAATTTTCCATGTGAAGGGTAGTTTAGTGTGGGGCTATTTTCTTAAAAATGTTCGTGTCGTATCCTCGAAAGACAATTAAACTTAAATACCAACATTGGTCTTTAACCGACTTTTGGTTTTTGAGTTACGCTGTCCACAGACTGACACACACACACACACACACACACACACACACACACACACACACACACACACACACACACACACACACACACACACGGACTTTTTTTCTAAAAATTATTTTTTTTAGGATTCAGAGGGTGTCAAAACACATATTTCCGGTGAAATATCGACATCGAATTTTTGCCTGGAACACAATACCAGTAGAGAAGTTAAAAGCATAGAAAGTACAAAATTCAGTCCAAAGGTGTGGGCTGGATTTGAACCCGCAACCTTTGGATCAACAAAACCAGGCGGACGGACAAGAGCATAATATAGATTATAGAAATGTTAGTTAACAGATTAATTGAACCACAAAAAGAAATGTTGGAATAATGCACAGGGATCATTTTCTGAGAACTGTTAGTTTCACTGTTTTATCAATATGAAATGCCTGACTAATTTTGCTATTTCCCTTGTGCATGCGTTGGTTGACCTTCTTGGAAACACAACACAATAAGAACATTTTCATTATTCAACGCAGATCATTCCTCCGCAATTTCCTCTTTCATTGAACTTCTTTATAATTTTAATATTGACTCTGTTATATTTCTGTCTGGATTCACCTGATTAAACACATTACATAATTATGTATTAGCATATCCAACCGTAGTTAAAACTGCATTTGTTTCCTTTACACATAGACCTTATGAGATCGGTAAATAAGCTAGCTTTGATTTTCAGAGCATTATTCATGGCCTTCCGTATTCTGTGAGTAACATAATGTCACGCAGGCCAGCAGCCGACCTCAGAGACGGTGCTTCACAACAGTGTTGTAAAAACGCGGCCCTACGACAATGGAGCAGTCAAAACAAAGACGGCTGTAAGATTGGCAGAACATAGTATTGCAGAGTGTTGGAGGAAATTTCGACTGCCGGTTTAGTTGCGAGAAGTTCGAGAAAGGGTGTGCGTTCCAGAAAATGCGCCCACATTATCCTAGACTATCGCTTTAATCAGCAAGGTATTTGCTACATATTTCGTTATTCCTGTAATTCCTAAACCAATTTTCATATCCATTTGGGAGGCACGTTAGCTGAAGTGATTCGATTAGCCGTGAGTTCGAATCCCAGCAACTGCGGTCAAATGTGCCGGTAGCAAAGGAAGGGGAGGGCACAAATAAAATAGTTGGTGTAATAGAAAAATGAAGAAAATTCCTCTACCCTAACCTTGACTTTGATTTTCTCGAAACTGGCTTCAACGATTTTGAATAAAATGCCATATGATTGAGATATTTTTATGACAAACAATATGCACATTTTGCATTTTTTGGCTATAGCGTATGTAGTCCTGTTTACTCTGGATGACTTTTAAATAACTGGTAAACCGTAAGAGATACACCAAATCTTACTATACAAAAAAAACGTAGATCTTGTTTGTACAGTAAACCATTTCGGAGATATTCGTTGTTGTTTGTGTAAGTTTTGGAGAGCTTATGGAACATCGTTATTGATTTTTATATGTTAAGTGTGCAAAGAGAACGGAATCTCAAAGCTTTCAAAGATTTGACTATCGCTCAAAGCCTACTGTATTCCCATATTCCCCTTGTACCTACAAGGAAATAAGCAATAAGATAATTTGTACAAATGTTTATCTCAACTAACACGAAGAAGATATAGGAATAAGAGTTTGTAAGAATGGTTAGTACAAGAGTAGAGAAAGTCATGTGAGTGCAACACATCAGATTTTTTAATGTTATTTTTAACAATTCCTCAGCCACTGTAAAAATATATACTTTAAACAGAAGACCACCTAATATACCATCACTTACCTAAGTAGATACTTCTACTGTCGGCCTTAAAAAAGCGAAAGAAAATGGTTAAAAGTAATTGCACGAAATAAACAAACGAAACCTCTAAATTACAAGGAAGAACAACATCGACTATTCACTCAAGACTACAAAGCCCACAAAAATGTAAATATAAGTTATACATTGTGGGACAGAAATGATTTGAAAAGCTAGCCCTTATTTAAGGCTAATTGTGTTTTTCAGTTCCGCTTTTCTTTGACATTTTCGTTTTTCTTTGTGTTCTGAGGCAGAGAGCTATTGTGTTCCTTGAAACCTCTCTGGTGCACACTTCCTTCTCCAGAAACTTCCGATCTCACGCTGTTTATTTTGTTTATGCTGAAGCACCGCCGCGTTTCTCTTTTGTCCAGCTTATAAATGGGCTTCCATTCACAAGATCCATGCCTAATAAAACAAGAAACCTGCTTTTGGGACCGACCGACCGACCGACTTTGCCCCTGTATTAACAATAAAGAAAACAGGAACACGTAAGTCTGTTCTGTCGCATTGCCAAGACCACCTCTTGTCAAACATTTGCATTGTGCGTCTTTTATTTACTTACAAAATGAAATACCTGTCGATGACCCACAGCGATTGGACAAGTGCAACCTATGTCTAAATGTTGTAGTGATAAATCATCAAACCACGGACAACGTCGGGTATTTCACCTAGTAACAAAGAAACACAAGACTATTGGACAAGTGCAACCTAAGTCTAAATGTTGTAGTGATAAATCATCAAACCACGGACAACGTCGGGTATTTCACCTAGTAACAAAGAAACACAAGACTATTGGACAAGTGCAACCTAAGTCTAAATGTTGTAGTGATAAATCATCAAACCACGGACAACGTCGGGTATTTCACCTAGTAACAAAGAAACACAAGACTATTGGACAAGTGCAACCTAAGTCTAAATGTTGTAGTGATAAATCATCAAACCACGGACAATGTCGGGTATTTCACCTAGTAACAAAGAAACACAAGACTATTGGACAAGTACAACCTAAGTCTGAATGTTGTAGTGATAAATCATCAAACCACGGACAATGTCGGGTATTTCACCTAGTAACAAAGAAACACAAGACTATTGGACAAGTACAACCTAAGTCTGAATGTTGTAGTGATAAATCATCAAACCACGGACAATGTCGGGTATTTCACCTAGTAACAAAGAAACACAAGACTATTGGACAAGTACAACCTAAGTCTGAATGTTGTAGTGATAAATCATCAAACCACGGACAATGTCGGGTATTTCACCTAGTAACAAAGAAACACAAGACTATTGGACAAGTACAACCTAAGTCTAAATGTTGTAGTGATAAATCATCAAACCACGGACAACGTCGGGTATTTCACCTAGTAACAAAGAATCACAAGGCTATTGGACAAGTACAACCTAAGTCTAAATGTTGTAGTGATAAATCATCAAACCACGGACAACGTCGGGTATTTCACCTAGTAACAAAGAATCACAAGGCTATTGGACAAGTACAACCTAAGTCTAAATGTTGTAGTGATAAATCATCAAACCACGGACAACGTCGGGTATTTCACCTAGTAACAAAGAAACACAAGACTATTGGACAAGTACAACCTAAGTCTAAATGTTGTAGTGATAAATCATCAAACCACGGACAACGTCGGGTATTTCACCTAGTAACAAAGAAACACAAGACTATTGGACAAGTACAACCTAAGTCTAAATGTTGTAGTGATAAATCATCAAACCACGGACAACGTCGGGTATTTCACCTAGTAACAAAGAATCACAAGGCTATTGGACAAGTACAACCTAAGTCTAAATGTTGTAGTGATAAATCATCAAACCACGGACAACGTCGGGTATTTCACCTAGTAACAAAGAAACACAAGACTATTGGACAAGTACAACCTAAGTCTAAATGTTGTAGTGATAAATCATCAAACCACGGACAACGTCGGGTATTTCACCTAGTAACAAAGAAACACAAGACTATTGGACAAGTACAACCTAAGTCTAAATGTTGTAGTGATAAATCATCAAACCACGGACAAGGTCGGGTATTTCACCTAGTAACAAAGAAACACAAGACTATTGGACAAGTACAACCTAAGTCTAAATGTTGTAGTGATAAATCATCAAACCACGGACAACGTCGGGTATTTCACCTAGTAACAAAGAAACACAAGGTTATTGGACAAGTACAACCTAAGTCTAAATGTTGTAGCGGTAAATCATCAAACCACGGACAAAGTCGAGTATTTCACCTAGTAACAAAGAAAGAGAAGACTAGTGGACAAGTACAACCTAAGTCTAAATGTTGTAGGGATAAATCATCAAACCACGGACAACGTCGGGTATTTCACCTAGTAAGAAAGAAACACAAGGTTATTGGACAAGTACATCCTAAGTCTAAATAGCTTTTGTCATTTAAGTGATAATATTAAAACGCCCTCCGAAGATTTAAAACTATCTTAAAGGACTAAATTCGCTGCATTTTGTAATAGAACAGGTATAATGACCTCTGCCCCATTGGACTGGCATGATGTGGTGTGTTATTATGCATGTCGACGCCCTTCATTCTCCACGCGTATGCTGGCGCACGATATGTTGTGCCAGTCCTTCATGATTTATTCCACACACAAGTACGATGTTATACCTTTGATCTTCGGAGAAGTAAGAGCCAATGTACAAGCAGCTCAGTATCTATACTGGGAGAGATATCCTCATATGAAACCATACCATAAAGTAGAAATAAAACAATTAGGAATTTATATAATAGCAGCTTTAGAGATAGTTATTCAAATAATGTTATCGTAAATCTTACGCAGTAAAAAATCAATACATGCAGGTGGTTCGAAGCATCTTTACAGCACATGGATTACTTACAAATCGTGCCATCGTTCTAACTGATCTACCCATTAACTTCGGAGATAACCGAACACAAACACATCCATGTTGTGGAATCTAGCACAAGAGTAGATGTTTTTATGTTAGAGTATAAAATGCAGATTGCATAAAACAGGAAAATAAGGGGCAGCTGATTCACCTGGTATTGATAAGGGGATACAAACTGACACGTGATCATATTCCCAGATTTTGTTTGTTCATTCATAGGGCATCAAAAGGGAGAAAACAATCAATAAAAGAAAAATCAGATATGTATATCTGTGAACACCGTTCTATAGTTGCATAGCGCTTCTATAGAAAAGGTTACTTTTGGATCTATCTGTGTTGATCAGATAAACGTTTCCAAGAACGCTATCATTACAAACCAGCTGGCTTTCCAGCTTTGTGTAGTTGTGCTTTTAAACATCAAATAACTATTTCGTTTCATTGATGTTCCTACCTGTTCATGTTAAATATACTTATTTTCTTTATTGTGATATTTATGCCCCGCCTTTAACTTCTATGATCATATCGGCGATCTTTCCGTTCGAACATATTGCTCATAAAAGCTAATTTTAAAAGCAGATGTGATAAGGTGAAAATCTGATACGTTGCACTCACATGACTTTCTCTATTCTTGTACTGACCATTCTTACAAACTCTTATTTCTATATCTTCTTCGTGTTAGTTAAGATAAACATTTGTACAAATTATCTTATTGCTTATTTCCTTGTAGGTACAAGGGGAATATGGGATACAGTAGGTTTTGAGCGAATAGTCTAATATTTTAAAGCTTTGATACTTCCATAAAAAAATTAATAACGATCTTCCATTTGACGAAAGCTTCCAAAACTCACACAAATAACAAGGAATATCTCCGAAATGGTTCATTGTACAAAAGGTTTATTTGGACATAAATTGTCTTTTAGCAAGATATACATTTTTGAACAATAATATTCGGTCTATCTCTTACGGTTTCTAATTTATGCAAACGTTATCCAGAGTAAACAGTAGTTCATTGGCTACAGCCAAAATTTCAAATTATACATTTAATTTGTCATAAAAATATCCCAAATATAAGGCATTTTAATCAAAATCGTTGGAGCCGTTTTTGAGAAAATCAAAATTTTTGAAAAATTTTCCTGTAAAAGGTACTTTACGGTGAAGGAACTTTCTGCCAAATTTTGGTGTCGTATCCCTAAAACATGTTTAACTGAAAATAATTGTTTAATTCGGGGGACCTCAAAACATATATTTCCGGTGAACTCTTGATATGGAGTTTTTTGGTGGAATACAATACTTCCTCTGTTCACAGTTCGTAGTAGAGAAAGTGAAAATGAAAAACTCGTATGTTATACCTGTAGCTGGAATATTTCTAAGTTGATACATATATCGTATTCCTGTTATAATTTTGCCGTTTTCCTTCAGTGCGGGGGTTTACCACAAGGAATATTCATTTGTTTGTGTTTGAAAGGAAAAACTGCGGGACCGGGACGGGCGGGGTACAAATAGTTTCCGCGGCAGTGGAATGCCTGGAATATTGGCGCTGTGTGTGTGTGCAGGGGACTGATTTATCCTTTGTGAGGGATTTCATGCAGCTTTTGATGTGGTCCCGTTGCATTTCTGTCTGTCATAACCTTAAAAATGATTCAGGTTAGTCAGGAAGTCCGCGCTTCTCGCTTCCAAATTGAAAATAGCTGCGTTTCTGGACCCGTCAACTGGAAAATGACATTCCCTGTGTTTCACGAAACGTGCGTTTTGTTCCCAAATGTGTCCCCTGTCCCACAATAGTTCGTACCAAATAAAACAAAGTGTTGTTCAGAATAACGTCCCTGCGCTGGGTAGACCAATTCTAGTCAGGATATAGCGACCGTGGCTCCAAATCTCTAACCTCTTTCACCGTGGTTCGCCTAGGTCACTAGGTTTGTTCAGAGCCCTGACCACATGTTAGAAATCTTCCCTGAAACAGGAAGTACAGCAGGGCATGTTAGTTGTATTTACGGGATTATACTACTGTATAAGAAAGCGTACCAAACAGGGCGGCTAGGTTCCAGGCTGTACCTACAATGCACAACATCACAACACCCCTAACTAACTACATTCCTTTTAACCTGGACAAATATTTTAGCTTATATTATAAACAGTAAGTCATAATCATGTTAAGAAAGCACGCACGCTTCACTCAAGTGATTTCTTATGAGCAGTATGTGCTAATTAAACTCAAGGTGGCCATGTTCCAATGGGTGTTGGCTTTCTAGCACAATTTGCACAATTTATATTGTTTAATTACACTTTAAAAGCGTATTTCAATAAATAATAATATACTAAATTTTTAGGTTAAATTGATTTTTATACAATGACGTCTAGGTATATAATATATAAATATATAAATATCGGAAATTCTAAAAGGCAATCGTAGCGCTCCTTGACATAACTTAATCCATTCAAAGATCAACACATAAATTAGTTAATTTTAAAAAGAAAGTGTTCTATCGGGTAAAATTGTGAATCTAAACCATTCTCCAATCACATTTATCACACATGCATAAGTTCATAAAAATGCGTCCAGTCGTTTAGGAACAGTTTAGTCACATACACACGGACAGAAGAAATATATAAGGATAATGTTTGTGTTTACATTCTCAATTCTTCATGGCCACGGCCATTCTTTAAATCAATCAATTGTATATTTTACGTACAAGGGGAATATTACAGTACAGTAGGCTTAAGTAATGCTCAAATATTTTAAGAGCTGTTTCCTATGTGACTCACCTTTAAATTCCGTTCTCTTATTATGACTAACAGAACAGAAAATTAAAAACGATTTCCCATCTGAATGAAGTATAGGTATTTAAAAGTTGAAGCCAATAACGAAGCATATCTTGGAAACGTTTAACTCCATAAAAAAAGTTATTTGGCGTAAACTGGGTGTTTTAACGATATCCACGATGTTCTACAGCAACATTGCTGACCGTTTACGAGTTATGCGAAAATCATCCAGAATGAATAGGAGCACAGAAAATATTCCAAGAAAGTTCAAGATGTATATTTCATTTATCATAAAAATATTTTACAAATATGGTGCCTTAATCAAAATGTTAGTGGCATTTTTACAAATAATATTTTGTGAAATATTTTCCAAATAAACTTTAGTTTGGGATTTTCTTATATTTTTATAATCTTCGTGTTGCGTTCTTGTAAGATTCGGAACTACCAAGTTTCCCTTTTAAACACCTTCTCACTTCTAGGATATGTTGTTCAGACAGAATCAAACATACACAAAAAATACATTTTTTATTCTAAAGCATGCTTTACTTGGTTAAGTTAGTCTCAAAGCTGTATTTCCGGTGTATTTTCGGAATTGAATTTTAATGACTAACGACTTTGAATAAAATCCCAGATGTTAAGATATTGTTATGACAAATGAAATGCATATTTTGAATTTTCTGGCTATAGCCACACACAATTTACGTCCAAATACATTTTTTTTGTAGAGCGAACCATTTCGGAGATATTCCTTGTTATGTGTGAGTTTTGGAAAACCTAAACCTTTTGTGAAATGGAACATCGTTGCTCATATTTTATATGTTAAGTGTCCAAAGAGAACGGAATCTCAAAGCATTAAAAGCCTATACTGTATTCCCATACTCCCCTTGTACCTAGGAGGAAATAAGCAATAAGATAAGTTGTACAAAGGTTTATCTTAACTAACACGAAGAAGATATAGGAATAAGAGTTTGTAAGAATGGTTAGTGCAAGAGTAGAGAAAGTCATGTTAGTCCAGCACATCAGATTTTTAAACAGGAAATTCAGAAAGAAAGCAGTAACTTATATAAAGTTATGGAATTAACACAGATATTTCTTGGCTGTGATTATATGAATATTTTAGAATAATGCAGCGTTAATTATACATAATGTAGAAGTCGTTAAGTGGAAGGTATTCCGGGTAACATAAATTCAGGGAAAATGTAAACGGCATTTCCTTGGAGTTAGTGTTTTGTTAGTATCCGCAGGTAGGAAGTAACTTCCCTAACATTCATCATGCCGAGAGTGGTGGGGGGGGGGGGGGGGGGGAGATGGACGGAGGAGGACGCCTGACGGGCGGGCGCCTAGCATCGGTCGCATCCCTGTCCGGCCGGGCGACCGGCCCCCGTGTGGAGGAGGTAACTCCTGTATCGCTATTATTGCTGGCAAATGTTTCGAGCATGCTCTCAGTGTTACACTCACATGAACTTCTCTACCCTTGTACTGATTACCTCTTGTGAGATCCTAATCTATGTTGAAGAGCGAGTAGAGAAGAATATGTTAATTATTACATAAAACAAGAGTGAGTAGAGAATATAGTGTGAATGCAATACGTTGCACTTCTATTTCAAACATATAGAAAATTGCATGAATTGTATGTTAGAAGGGCGAGCAGAGAAAGAAGAGTGAGTACAGAAGCCACGTGAATGTAATACTTTGCTTTTATATTTCAACCATAGAGAATTATAGGAATGTACGTTGAAGGGAAAGTAGAAAAGGATATATGAATGTGTTACGTAAAAGAAAAGCAAGTCTACATTAAGTTAAACCAGTGGTAGATCTCAGTATTTGGAGCACAATTTGTATCTTACGTTTTTGTCTGTGACCATTTCCTACGGAGATCGTTTTGTCGAAAACAAGCTGGCGACACTACCGAGTGTGTGTGTCACTTTCACTGGTTCAGTACATAAAGCAACACTACTGCTTCTATGTTTACTGTACGAACGCAGGCCAATCACAACCGTTACCTGCCAAAACATAGGCGAAAGTGAAAGTGAATCTGGTCGACCTGTTTACACTCGGAAACAGGTGAAGTCCCTGACTAACTTCAACGCAACGTTGTCGACATACCTCGGAGCTCCTGTATGTGCCGCATTTCGCGGTGTTCGGTCAAGCTTTCGAATTAGCGGTTATACATATTCATATAGACACAAACATCCATTTTGTGTATATACATCATATGCATTTTGTAGACGAGTGAGTAGAGAAAGCATGTGAACGTAATGTTCAACACTTCTATTTCATACATACGGAAAAGTGTATGAACTATTTGTAGAAGAAGGAATACTTTTTTTCCCTCCTAAACTCACACCTAAGGCAAGACAGTAGGCAAGGTAACGTCATAAGGCTGCATATATATAGTTAGGCGTCCCTTCCCACCATCTTGCAGTTTGGTGCCAGTTTTCCTTCACAAGGTTCCTCAATCTTGAACACATTCTCTTTTGGACATGTTCAACATATTCCAGTTCGCCTATGGTCAGGTTTGGAGGTTTCTGTTCCAGCACATAAGACAGTATATGTAATTACCGAGCGAAGAAGGTTGGCAATAGGAGTAGGTTGGCAACACTGACTTTGTGTTCATAACTTCAAACAGTGTATGTGTATTATTATTTCGATTTATTAACAAAGGATTAGTATTGGTTAGAAGGAAGCGCTAACTGCTTAGTGAGGTTATGTGACTGGAATTAAAACAGTTTAACTTCTTTGCTATTGGCCAACATGCCTTCACCCACACAAAAACCCTGAAATAATTACTCCTAGATAGCTGCCGAGATTTAATTCAGTTTTTCCGAGAAAGCCTGGGAAATATTTTCTTCAAGAAAGCCAGAAGAAACACGACAACAAATGGCAGCAATGTGATTGTTGTAGCTCAGGTTCCCGTCACAAAGTATCCAACGTATGTCCAAAGGAAGACGAATCCCCAGCAGGACCTGAGATTCCCGCTACAAGTGACTGTTGTAGCTCAGGTTCCCGCCACAAAGGATCCAACGTATGTCCAAAGGAAGACAAATCCCCAGCAGGAACTGAGATTCCCGCTACAAGTGACTGTTGTAGCTCAGGTTCCCGTCACAAAGTATCCAACGTGTGTCCAAAGGACGACAAATCCCCAGCAGGAACTGAGATTCCCGCTACAAGTGACTGTTGTAGCACAGGTTCCCGCCACAAAGGATCCAACGTGTGTCCAAGGAAAGACAAATCCCCAGCAGGATCTGAAACTCCCGCTACAAGTGATTGTTGTAGCTCAGGTTCCCGCCACAAAGGATCCAACGTGTGTCCAAAGAAAGACAGATCCCCAGCAGGACCTGAGACTCCCGCTACAAGTGATTGTTGTAGCTCAGGTTCCTGCCACAAAGGATCCAACGTGTGTCCAAAGAAAGACATCCCCAGCAGGACCTGAGATTCCCGCTACAAGTGATTGTTGTAGCTCAGGTTCCCGCCACAAAGGATCCAACGTGTGTCCAAAGAAAGACAGATCCCCAGCAGGACCTGAGACTCCCGCTACAAGTGATTGGTGTAGCTCAGGTTCCCGCTACAAAGGATCCAAAGTGTGTCCAAGGAAAGACAAATCCCCAGGAGGACCTGAGACTCCCGCTACAAGTGATTGTTGTAGCTCAGGTTCCCGCCACAAAGGATCCAACGTGTGTCCAAAGAAAGACAGATCCCCAGCAGGACCTGAGACTCCCGCTACAAGTGATTGTTGTAGCTCAGGTTCCTGCCACAAAGGATCCAACGTGTGTCCAAAGAAAGACATCCCCAGCAGGACCTGAGATTCCCGCTACAAGTGATTGTTGTAGCTCAGGTTCCCGCCACAAAGGATCCAACGTGTGTCCAAAGAAAGACAGATCCCCAGCAGGACCTGAGACTCCCGCTACAAGTGATTGGTGTAGCTCAGGTTCCCGCTACAAAGGATCCAACGTGTGTCCAAGGAAAGACAAATCCCCAGGAGGACCTGAGACTCCCGCTACAAGTGATTGTTGTAGCTCAGGTTCCCGCCACAAAGGATCCAACGTGTGTCCAAAGAAAGACAGATCCCCAGCAGGACCTGAGACTCCCGCTACAAGTGATTGTTGTAGCTCAGGTTCCCGCTACAAAGGATCCAACGTGTGTCCAAGGAAAGACAAATCCCCAGGAGGACCTGAGACTCCCGCTACAAGTGATTGTTGTAGCTCAAGTTCCCGCCACAAAGGATCCAACATGTGTCCAAAGAAAGACCCCAGCAGGACCTGAGATTCCCGCTACAAGTGATTGTTGTAGCTCAGGTTCCTGCCACAAAGGATCCAACATGTGTCCAAAGAAAGACAAATCCCCAGCAGGACCTGAGACTCCCGCTACAAGTGATTGTTGTAGCTCAGGTTCCCGCCACAAAGTATCCAACGTGTGTCCAAAGAAAGACAGATCCCAGCAGGACCTGAGACTCCCGCTACAAGTGATTGTTGCAACTCAGGTTCCCGCCACAAAGGATCCAACGTGTGTCCAAGGAAAGACAAATCCCCAGCAGGACCTGAGACTCCCGCTACAAGTGATTGTTGTAACTCAGGTTACCGCCACAAAGGATCCAACGTGTGTCCAAGGAAGACAAATCCCCAGCAGGACCTGAGACTCCCGCTACAAGTGATTGTTGCAACTCAGGTTCCCGCCACAAAGGATCCAACGTGTGTCCAAGGAAAGACAAATCCCCAGCAGGACCTGAGACTCCCGCTACAAGTGATTGTTGTAACTCAGGTTACCGCCACAAAGGATCCAACGTGTGTCCAAGGAAGGACAAATCCCCAGCAGGACCTGAGACTCCCGCTACAAGTGAGATTGTTGTAGCTCAGGTTACCGCCACAAAGGATCCAACGTGTGTCCAAGGAAGGACAAATCCCCAGCAGGACCTGAGATTCCCGCTACAAGTGAGATTGTTGTAGCTCAGGTTACCGCCACAAAGGATCCAACGTGTGTCCAAGGAAGGACAAATCCCCAGCAGGACCTGAGACTCCCGCTACAAGTGAGATTGTTGTAGCTCAGGTTACCGCCACAAAGGATCCAACGTGTGTCCAAGGAAGGACAAATCCCCAGCAGGACCTGAGATTCCCGCTACAAGTGATTGTTGTAGCTCAGGTTCCCGCCACAAAGGATCCAACGTGTGTCCAAGGAAGGACAAATCCCCAGCAGGACCTGAGACTCCCGCTACAAGTGAGATTGTTGTAGCTCAGGTTACCGCCACAAAGGATCCAACGTGTGTCCAAGGAAGGACAAATCCCCAGCAGGACCTGAGATTCCCGCTACAAGTGAGATTGTTGTAGCTCAGGTTACCGCCACAAAGGATCCAACGTGTGTCCAAAGAAAGACAAATCCCCAGCAGGATCTGAGACTCCCGCTACAAGTGATTGTTGTAGCTCAGGTTCCCGCCACAAAGGATCCAACGTGTGTCCAAAGAAAGACAAATCCCCAGCAGGACCTGAGACTCCCGCTACATACTGCCGCACTCACCATAACCTAAGTATTTAGTATATCGGACATCTCTGTGGAAGTAGGAGCGACTGAAAACTGCTCCTAGTTCATCCCACCCTAGACTCTTCATAGTTCAATGTGTTGAGAAGATGAAGACGTAGCAAAACTTGCTCATTATTTCAATTTCTAGCACCTTACCTGGGACAGACACTTGGTTGCATTTAACATTGGCGACCGTGGCTCGCGCGAAATACAGGCTGCGGTCCGATTGCGTCATCTTTGAAACAGCTGATCGAAGGGAACCGACCGAAGCCGAACGTGAATATGACTTCTCCGTTTGGAGGAACAGCGTAAGGAAGTGATATCCATTGAATTGTCCCTCATTATTGAAAATAAAAACACGTAACAAAAATACCTGCACAATATTATAATACGTTACATAAATAATAAATCACATATCAATATAATAAAGATTAATTATCTATCTCAATAGCTGCTGTTATTATCAAATTGTAAACACGAGGCACGTGATTATTGCCAAACTTAATTCCACTGAAACTGAATATATACATGTAAATGGAAATATTCCATCCTCAATATTTTGATTTTTAATGGCCCATTGTGACTAATCGATATATTATTATAACTAGTCAATCATATCAAAATAATGTTAATATTGATATGTTGCCTATCCCGGAGAAGCTGGAAGACTTATTTTTCAATATCACTTGTATAAAGTACTTACCAATGCATCCATTTACCTTACATAATACTTATTAATGATGGAATCTATAAATATTAACTTATTATCAGCGGGGCATATATAGTTTTCTCAGTTTCAGTTTTGTTTATTGAAAGTTTGGCCTGGTGCCAGTACAAAGGACCCGGCTTATAGGCTACAATTAACATTAACTTACAATTATAAATATTTACAAAGTTTACTGCTTTTGGGTTTAACAAAACCCATACGGTGACCCTACCAAGAAGTTTTTGGGTGTGGATTTGTCCTTTATATAGGCATCCCAGAAATTGAAGCAAAATACTAATTAAACTCAGTCTATCAACATTTACCATGCTGGTTAGGTAAATTTGCACATAAATAACAATTATCAACAATAGGCTAAGCTGTGATACCTGTGTGAATTTGTAAAAGTGGAGAAAGAGTTGAGATATGTTATAAAGTTAGGTTAGGGTTGCATATTATTATTGATGGCAGGTGTGGATGCTGCCTCTGATAACACAGGCTAAATTTTGATAAAACAGGACTCTGTCATCCTATTCATATAGGTACACATTAACCTAGGTGTCGTTGCCTACATAGTTCCATCATGTGTGAGTAAAGACAGAGGACAAAATTTGACCCAAGTATAATACTTTTCCCTTTTTGATGAAGGTGGGGAAAATGTAAATGACCTAGCTACTGCCTGTTTTCTAAATTTATTGATTAACTTGGTAAATGTTTTGTTAACATTCATTGCATTTAACTGTTGCCAGAATGGTTTAACAAAAACCAACCCATACCATCTTTAGTTCAACAGTTTTTGGGTGTAGATTTGTCCTTCCAAAGTGTTTCATTTATATATATAAACTGTCCTAACTAGTTTTACATCGATACACACTACAACGTCGACCCATATTGTTCAATTCTTCATCTAAAACAAAAGTAGAATTACATACCTTTCAGTACCGGTATCACCATGTTACAATATAGGTTATGGACTCTTGAATAACTTCACTGAAGAATTAACCATTTCTTAAATCACTTAAAATTACACACTATAAATGAAAATAATCATTTTAGTTTAATAGTTCAACTATAACAAGTAGAACTTACGAAAACCAGGCGAAAAACTGTTCAGTTGCTCAAAAGAAACCGTTAAAAATTGCAGCGAAAAACATGTTATAATTCTCGTACTACAACAAGAAAACTACTGAAAAATTAATTTTGATTAATTTACAATATTTACGAATAAACACAATCACTGAAACAACATATACCGCTACTAATTCACTTTCAATTAAACAAAACTAACACGTGTTGCCCCATAACATTCCACACTGGTAGCCATGTTTGTTAGCATACCCGGTTCCCGGCTATCAGCTGATCACCCCGGGCCAGAGCCTGAGATTCACGTCAGCCTCGATTGGCGACTGACTTACGTCACCAACAGCGGAGCCAATAGTCTTATTGTACCATTGAACTAGCTGTGGTAGGTTTCACATCGCACACAAGATTTGTCCTCGTCGTATACCCTTACCACTTGACCTCAATCCGTACACCAAACGAATGTTAGTGATATTTAAACATTAATATGTTTGAATCACTAATAATATCACTAAATACATTACTCTCACTAGAAGAAGAAACAATTGTTCACACCAAATTGTATAGGAATACTGTGAGTACACATAACCTCCTTCTTTGGAGCACTTTGCTCATTTCTAGAAGCACACTGGACATTTCTTCTCTCATAAGCACCAGTTACTTTATTTACAAGTATTTCCTGGTTGCCTTTAACTGTACTTTTTGTTCCAAAAGTTTTTATTCTTAGCATTGTGAAGAAATTAGTTTACGCGAGGTAACAACACAACCAGCCATAGAATAACAAATACAGAAAATTCCTACTGCATCGCATCAGGCAGGTCAACATGACAGCAATAAATTTCCCAATCCAAAGTACTAAAATTCCCTGACGATTTGTAAAATTGAACTTTAGGATGTAATTTTTCGCTTTGTTGGTGTAGAAGTGGGCGTGGCATTTAAACCCAGCAAAACGTAGCATTTTAGTTAAAATTATTTACAAATGAAAAAAACTAAATGTCCAATTTCGACTAAACAAACGCAATTTTCAGTGAACCCCTGGGCTATACATTGGCGGTAAAAACGAAATTCCAAACTTTCACCCCTCTTCGCGACTGTCTTCTCTTAGATAACCCCGTAACATTATGAGTCTGGGAAAACTTAATGTTTCTCAAATAGAACATCGTTGTTCATTAAGTAATTAAGAAGTTTTCTCGGCCATTGTCCATTACTTCTTCATTGTTTCCGCCATGGGCCGCATCCAATTGGCTGTTTTAAGAAATTAGAAAAATAAAAATCATGCCGACGTTTCGCTCATTGAAGAAGCCGAATATAGTTTTGCGGCGAAACATCGGTATAATTTTTAATTTTTTAAATAAGTGAAGTAGACGCCGCCCATGCCGGAAACAATAAAGAAGTAATCGTTCATTTTTACTTTCTCTACTAGTAAGTAGGGCAAGTATTGTATTCCACTCAAAAATTCGATGTCGAGATTTCATCGGAAATAGATGTTTAGGCCCCCTGAATCCAAAAAGAGCATTTTTAGAAAAAGGTGCGTATGTGTGTCTGTGTGTGTGTCTGTGTGTCAGTCTGTCAGTCTGTGGACAGCATAACTCAAAAACGAAAAGTCGCTTAAAAACCAAAGTTGGTATTTAAGTTTAATGTCTTTCAAGGATGTGACACGAAAACTTTGAAGAAAATAGCCCCATCCTAAACTACCCTTTACATGGAAAATTTTTCGAAAATTTTAATTTTCTTGAAAATGGCTCTAACGATTTTGATTAAAATGCCATGTGTTTAAGCTATTTTTATGACAAATGAAATGTATATCTTGAATTTTCTGGCTATAGCCCCTGTAGTCATATTTACTCTGGATGACTTTTGTATAACTGGTAAACCGTTAGAGATAGACCAAATCATACTATATAAAAAATGTAGATCTTGCTAAAACACACAATTTATGCCTCAATAAATTTTCTTCTAGGGTGAACCATTTCGGAGATATTCCTTGTTATGTGTGTGAGTTTCGGAAAACTTAGAACTTTCGTGAAATGGGTCATCGTTGTTCATTTTTTATGTTACGTGTGCAAAAAGAACGGAATTTGAAAGCTTTAAAAGATTTGACTATCGCACAAAGCCTTCTGTATTCCAATATTCCCGTTGTACCTACAAGGAAATAAGCAATAAGATAATTTATACAAATGTTTAGCTCAACTAACACGAAGAAGATATAGGAATAAGAGTTTGTAAGAATGGTTAGTGCAAGAGTAGAGAAAGTCATGTGAGTGCAACACATCAGATATTTGACTCCCGGTATATGTAACGAGCAATGCCGTCTGCTTACCCCAACAACAAGTGGTAGAGAGAACAAAAGTCTGTGTAAGAGGTTTTAACATTAAAGGCGCCCGCCGCCATGTTGGATAAGAAGAAGAAGAAGCGTTATTCTTTACGCGATCACCTCACACTCCTTTCTGTGTTGGTGAACTAATTCCACGAAGCAGCAATATCGGAAAGCTATAACAACAGCCCCCTCTTCCCCTATGCTACTTACCTATACTTACCTCACAAAATTACCTCATAACTTATTCCATTCTCTTTTTCTTACTTCGTGTACTATATGTGCTGGTGCAATATGAGAAGAACCATCACGAACAAGGCGTTTGTTCCTCGACACTCGAATAAACCAAGTGGATACCAGATTGTGCTTTGTTAATTTTATTTTCTTAAACCGTTCCTTCTTCTCAAGTATCTTTTCTTGGTTAAACGTAAGACACAGCTGCAGAACATTTGCAACCATGTTCTATGACATATAACGAGATGAAAAAGAATTCAAATTCCGTTCTCCTTCCTCTGCTAACATAAAAATACGTGCTGCACTCACATGACTTTCTCTACTCTTGTACTAACCATTCTTACAAACTCTTATTCCTATATCTTCTTCGTGTTAGTTGAGATAAACATTTGTACAAATTATCTTATTGCTTATTTCCTTGTAGGTACAAGGGGAGTATTACCATACAGCAGGCTTTGTGCGATAGTCAAGTCTTATAAAGCTTTGAGATTCCGTTCTCTTTGCACACTTAACATATAAAAAAATGAACAACGATGACCCATTTCACGAAAGTTCCAAGTTTTCCGAAACTCACACACATAATAAGGAATATCTCCGAAATGCTTCACTCTACAAGAAAATTTATTGAGACATAAATTGTGTATTTTAGCATTATCTACATTTTTTGTACAGTATAATTTGGTCTATCTCTAACGGTTTACCAGTTATGCAAAAGTCGTCCAGAGTAAATACGACTACAGGGGCTATAGCCAGAAAATTCAAGATATACATTTCATTTGTCATCAAAATATCTCAAACATATGATATTTTAATCAAAATCGTTAGAGCCATTTTCAAGAAAATCAAAATTTTCGAAAAATGTTCCATGTAAAGGGTAGTTTAGGGTGGGGCTATTTTCTTCAATATCTTCGTGTCATATTCTTGAAAGACATTAAACTTAAATACCAACTTTGGTTTTTAACCGACTTTTCGTTTTTGAGTTATGCTGTCCACAGACTGACACAGAGACACACACACGGACCTTTTTCTAAAAAGGCTTTTTTTGGATTCAGGGGGCCTCAAAACATATTTACGGTTAAATCTCGACATCGTTTGGGTGGAATACAATACTTCCCCTACTTACCAGTAGAGAACGTAAAAATATGTGTTGCACTCACATGACTTTCTCTACTCTTGCACTAACCATTCTTACAAACTCTTATTCCTATATCTTCTTCGTGTTAGTTGAGATAAACATTTGTACAAATTATCTTATTGCTTATTTCCTTGTAGGTACAAAGGGAATATTGGAATACAGTAGGCTTTGTGGGATAGTCAAATATTTATAAACTTTGAGATTCCGTTCTCTTTGCACGCTTAAGATATAAAAAAAATGAACAACGATGTTGCATTTCAAGAAAGTTTTAAATTGTATTTCAGTGAAATCTTGGCAGTGACTTTTGTGGAATGAAATACTTTCACTACTTCTAAATATAGAGACACTATGTAATAAATAAAGCTTAAAATATTACTAAAATAGCGAAATAGAGGAAAGTTCTAGCTCAGAGAGTTGTTTCTTTGTTTACTGTTTCCTAGTAGACGAGATAAAACATTAATAAAACATTACGAAAGGAAAAGTACAAACATCTTTTAAGAAAAACTGCAATAAAACATGATAGTTATGCAAAGCGATGCGCTGAGTAATCAAACAAATGCATTTTAAGGTCAAGGTTCATGAGACTGAAAGCGTAAAAGGCGATATAGAGAGAAATATTCCGAGAAATACTGGTTTGCTATTAATACAAATCGTATAATGTTATTTTAGCTGTTAGCTTTGACATGCTAGCGTAAATTAAACACTGCTCGTGGCGAATATACAGTTTTGTCCCTTTGTGCCGTCTATTCCAATAGAAATTCTAGGTACACCATTTAGAATACGCTCGCTTCCCCTATACATGTTATTTTCCCTCCTCCACTGAACCAGACTTGCTAGTTAGAGGCGGATGGCGCGGAGTATATACAGTAGTATATACCATTCAATGGAAGGACGGATAGTTTTGTTTCGAGATGAAGATGATAAATTTAAGTGCTTGATGTGTAAGACTGATAGTTTCAGATTTATACAATTTCCTTTGCTTACGTTCAGTGTTCACGATAAACGTTATTCTCCTGGAAAAATACAACCAACTTTCGTACAATACAGACTTGACACGGGCTACAGGAGTAGAATGTGAATGTGCACGTCTTTGATTTTCTGTACGTAAGAACGTGCCGCCACTGGAACTCAGTAACCACGGATAAATGCGTCATTCTGTCCCAGGGGTTGAAGGAGGTGATTCCAACCTGCCCTAACTTGCCTGCGGTTGAACACCAATGTCCTATATTTACTATCGCGAAAGTTATTCTATCCTTGGTGTTATCTTATTAACTATTCTTCTTTCTATTACCTAAAAAGCGATAAAATGGGAGAGTTACGAGTATGTATGAAGTTCACTTCTAAAAGACAGACGAAATTCTAGAAAACGCCGTAAGTTTAACATTGCAATTGCTGTCATAAAATCAATGAATTACATTAAATTTCTTCACTCTTAGCAATTTTCAAGAAATTATCCTCAAAAACATTATTAATTTTCCTCTATACACTTCACTTAAATTGAGATAAACATTTACTTTCGTTACACATTTTCTTTAAGTTATGAAAGGAATATGGGCATAAATTAGCTTTAACTGATAGTGCAATGTTTTAAAACGGGTCGCTATGTAATGAAATTATAGAAGCCAATAAGTTCTCACTTGAGCAAGGTATAAGTACTGAAAAATTCAAACCAACAACAAGAAATATCTCGGAAATGGTTAATTCCACAGAACTTACCTACTTAAATGAGATTTATATTTTTAGCAGTAAGTTTTTTTCTGTCTCTTAACACTTATATAGTCATTCAGTGCCGAAGTCACTTCTACATGAACCTATAGGAATAAGAGTTTGTAAGAATGGTTGGTACAAGAGTAGAGAAAGTCATGCGAGTGTAAGACATCAGATTTTGCTGAGAATTACAGTAATAACACGTGGCTATGTCGCGTGAGTGAACTCAGCAGGTTGGCCGGGACGAATTATTCATCCCCAGCTTTATCACCACACATAGGTTACCTCAGAAATGTCAGTTAATTTGTAAAGCTGAAAAAAAATTCCCTCATCGCTTAATAATAACAGAGGTCGATGCATTCCTTGCAGTCCAAGTTAATTTTGTGTCAGACTTAATAAATAAATTCTGTTGTGTCAAAACACATGACTTTCTCTACTTTTGTACTAACCATTCTTACAAACTCTTATTCCTATATCTTCTTCGTGTTAGTTGAGATAAACATTTGTACAAATTATCTTATTGCTTATTTCCTTGTAGGTACAAGGGGAATGTTAGAATACAGTAGGCTTTGAGCGATAGTCAAATCTTTTAAAGCTTTGAAATTCTGTTCTCTTTGCACACTTATATAAAAAATGAACGACGATGTTCCATTTCACGAAAGTTTTAAGTTTTCCGAAACTCACACAAGTAACAAGGAATATCTCCGAAATGGTTCACTGCACAGAAAAATTTATGTGTTTTAGCAAGATCTACATTTTTGTAAAATAAGATTATGTATATAGCCAGAAAATTCAAAATATAGATTTCGTTTGTCATAAAAATATCTCAAACATACGGCATTTTAATCAAAATCGTTAGAGCCATTTTCAAGAAAATCAAAGTTGTCCATGTAAACGGTAGTTTAAGGTGAAGGTATTTTCTTGAAAATCTTCATGTGACATCCTTAAAATATGTTAAACTTACTTTTTAACCGCTTTGCGTTTTTGAGTAATTCTGTCCACAGACTGACACACACAAACACTCACTTAACTTTTTCTAAAACCGCTTTTCTGGATTCAGGTGCCTCAAAACGTACTTCCGGTGAAATCTCGACATGGGATTTTTGAGTGGCATAAAATACTTGGTCTAGTTAGTATACATAAATACAAAGAAAATGAGCAAGACTTTCTTATATGAGTTATTAGAATGATAAATGAAACAAACATAATGCAGAATCGATTGTGACTTTTTAAAGCCAGTCTTCTATTTGTTGCTGACCACCTACGTAATAAAACGTAAGCAGCTTTTGTTTTTACAATTAGCAACGTTTTATATTCCATGGAGTGACAAACTGGCATACTCGAAGAAAATCCTGTGTAAGCGTAAGTCAAAGCTTTCTATATAAGCAATTCTTTTATAATTCCAATGCGTTTGTATTCAAGTACAAAGACTTATAAATCCTCTTTAATACTTATCATTTTGTGAAATTAAAGTAGGTTTTTATACATGAAAGAATTATCAAAATGTGCACAGTGACTTTTGAGGTTATCCTATATAAACACACAGTCGCACAAACATTTTCTCTTTTTTTGACATTAGTGTAGATGTATTTCCTTGGGCAAAAGGGGGATTAAGGGAATACAGTAAGCTTCAGCAATACTCAAATCTTTTAAGAGCTTTGCAAATTCACTCTCTTTGCATCACGAAGAGAAAAACAGAAAGAGAAAGCTTTTTTAAATTCAAATCATTAACAATAAATCTTGGAAATGGCTAAACTAAAGACTAATTTTATTTTACTCAAATTGTTGAGTGGAACACAATACTTCCTGTACTTACAACAGCTGTAGATCTTGTTAAAACACAATTAACCTCACTTTCTTGAAGACGTATAAGAGTGGAGAAGTCATGTGAGTACTAAGGTTATATTTTTGATTATATTATTCCGTGGCAGTTTAGAAGAGATGCAGAGAAGTTTGGATTGAAACTGTATAGTGGCGGTGCAGTGAAGGAGAAAAAGCAAAGCGGCAGTATGGAATTCCTACTGCAATAATATCTGTCGATAAGGCTATTTCATTCTAACAAGGTCTTTTGTACAGGGAGACACAAGAAAGAAACAAGGCGAATAAAATGTACGTATGGGCCTGAACAAAGAAGCCATTATCTGCGTCTTGTATACTCCCTTTGAGTATTTATATTAAATAAATTCAAAAATAGTACTGTTTCCAACAAAATATTGAAGCCAAATTTAAAATAAAAATCTATGTTGCACTCACATGACTTTCTCTACTCTTGTACTAACCATTCTTACAAACTCTCATTCCTATATCTTCTTCGTGTTAGTTGAGATAAACATTTGTACAAGTTATCTTATTGCTTATTTCCTTGTAGCTACAAGGGGAATATGGAAATACAGCAGCTTTGAGCGATAGTCAAATATTTTAAAGTTTTCAAATTCCGTTCTCTGCATGGCTAACATAAAAAAGGAATAATGATGTTTCAGTGGACGAAAGTTTGTTTTCTAAAAGTCACAAAAATAATAAGGAATATCTCCGAAGTGGTTCATTCTACAAAATCATTTATTTGGACATAAATTGTGTGTTTTAGTGAGATCTACATTTTGTGTATATTAAGATTTGGTCTATCCCTTATGGTTTACGAGTTATTCAAAAGTCATCCAGAGTAAACAGGACATCATAGCTTATAGCCAGAAGAATCAAGATATATATTTCATTTGTCGTAAAAATATCTTAAACATACGACTTTTTAATCAAAATCATTGGAGCCATTTTCAAGAAAATCAAAATTTTCGAAAAAGTTTCCACGTGAAGGGTAGTTTAGGGTGGGGCTATTTTCTTCAAAATCTTCGTGTCGCTTCTTTGAAAGATATTAAACTTAAATACCAACTGTGGTTTTTAACCGACTTTTCGTTTTTGTGTTATGCTGTGCACAGACTGACACACACACACACACACACACACACACACACACACACACACACACACGCGGACTTTTGTATGGAAATGCCCTTTTTTTTTTGGATTCAGGGTTCTCAAAACATAGTTCCGTCGAAATATGTTGAACCTCACTGAAATACTCGCTTTGCGAAGCGTTGACTAAGTTTGTGGTACTCCTATAGAATCCACTGCATAATGACGTTCACGTATTTTAAAAATATAAAACTCTACAACAAAAACTGTATCCATTTTTTTTTATTCGGTTAATTAAGGAGCAGTTTCCTGAATGCAAATGTTTGTTTTGAACGCACGTAAGCTTGCTCCTTAATCTCAACAGGAAGTTGTGCACTTTTATGCAGTTTCATGCACTTACGTGTTAAAAACCTCTTATGCCTCTAACATACGGCGCGTATGCTAAAAAACGAAGGAACAGCTTTTAAATAACGGCTATCGCTGGTTCGCTTCGCCATATTCTCCTGCATCACGTAAGTCACACGATATTCTATTTTTGTTATGTTTCGCACGATAAATGTTCAACTAGAGGTAATCTCAGATCAATTCATATCGACTTTAGCAACATGCACAAGCGATACTAAGCTTTTAAAGAGCGTATCGCTATGTAATGACTTTCAAGTTTCTTGCATGGTCACGAGAAACAACGATTTGCCGCTATAAAACGGTGTTTCAAAAATTCCAACCAATAACAAAGTATACCTCGGAAATGGTTAATGGCACAGAATAAATTGTATGCTTTCTCTACCACGTATAGTTAGGACAGTATTGTATTCCACCCAACATTTGTATGTCGAGATTTCATCGGAAATGTGTTTTGGAAGCCTTTGAAAATCCTGCTACCATTTACATGGAATATTTTTCGTTAATTTTGATTTTCTCAAAAAGTTTTGAGAAAATATTTTAACAAAACGACAATTCGACGAACCCCACTCCTGACACCAGTGTGACAAAGTGACAAAACCAGTCCAGTTACTTTTCTATCAGTTTGTTGTCTTCTAAACTTTTACTTCTCGTAGCCTTGACTCAGTTCTTTTAGTGTCTTTCTTCACTTGCTCTATCTCTCATACACTATCTGCAATACAATCCCTTGACGCCCGTTAAATCTTCTTTACGACGCACGTTCAGACGCACAACTGTCTCACACTCACTGACCGACTTATTTCCGTAACTGTAACTCTGCTGTTTTCTGACCTCCTTATATAGAAGGAATGACGTCACACGGACCTTTCTCGATCTCTACAAACTTTCCGCCATTGACGCAACCTGGTCTTTCTCGAAGGCTCTGGAGAAAACCCCTTTTGTATAGCCGCTTCAACTGTTGTTACGTACACAGAAATACATCCTGACCTTTACCAACTTTGCCCCTCGTGGGCTGTCATGTGGTATAAAGCCCCGCCCGTCCTTTGTTGTGCACCGAGTAGTTTAAATAGTAATTTGGTGCGTGCTATATTCATTGGAAAGCCTTCGTGTCGTATCTTTGGTATATGAAATTGGGAAGCTTTCAGTTTTATCCCTAGATGGCAGTGTAAGTTAATGCTTATGTGTAGACTATAAAACGGGGTTGTATATGAACAACTGAGTGTAATTTACTTATGTAATATATTTATGCTCTTAGAAACACAGTCGTTTAACTAATCAATGGTTATGGGTAATTGTAAACTTATTTTCTTAAAGTAATGAGCGAATTGATTTGCATGATTCAATTCTGAGGACTAGGTTGAAAATTGCAATTAATGTAAACTGTCCTGAAGTTTTATTCATATCCTACAAAACCTTAAAAAGGTACACTGAAGTGGAAAAGGTGATTTTCTAGCATTATATTAATTATTTTTAAAAACATTTACAACGGTATCAATATTCCAATCAGACATTTTGTTACCCATATTCTGAACTACATTGGAAAAAAATATTAGATGTCTAGCTAGATTTTTGTGGGAGAAGATAGATTTTGAATATGAGAAAATAAAAAAATTGTTTCCGAGATAAGTTTAGAGCTTACTCACATAATTTCTTATTAACCTGTATCTTTGTCTTCCCATCTGAAAAAGTTCATCGATTTGCATAAGGTTAAGGTACCAGCCTTTCTTTTCAGCACTCTAAAACAGTGAAGTAATTCAACAGGTGATTTTAAAATATACCTAACATACAGTGTTTACAAACACGTGGTCTGTTTATAGAAATAGTATATGCGGCCAGCGATAATTACACTCAAATAACCTCGTAAACACCAATACAAATCTGTCAAGCCAAATAGAAGCACGGTAAATAACTTCATAAATCAACAAATGACAAACGAAAAACACTGTCCTCTAGGGGATTTATAGGAGAACTTGTTCAAGCAGGCTACGGTGAATACATAGACAGCAGAACACACAGCGCCTTGTTTAAAAACAATTTATTCCAAGCCTCCGTGGAATGGAAGATGTGGGCACAAATGCAGAGATGCACCACTTTAAAAAGGGCACCCTCCTTAGGGGATTAAAACTTTGCAGACATTTTCTTTAAGATGTGGTGCATTTTTGCAATAAAAATCCAAAATGGAATTATTATTTATTTATGCCAACAAACTTACTGTTGGTGTTTTTAAACACACAAGCCGTGTGTGGGCAAAGTTTGAGAGGCAGAACTGGAACTTAAAAATTCAATGCCACAACTGGGATTTGAACCACAGACCTTCCGCTTACCGGGCGGCTTCTCTAACCACTGAGCTATTGTGACAAACTGCCAGAATGGCATTAAATTCTCAAAGCAGTTCGTATTTCTCAAACTTTGCCCTCACACGGCTTGTGTGTTTAAAAACACCAACAGTAAGTTTGTTGGCATAAATAAATAATAATTACCATCTGAAGGTTATTTAGTCCTGGGAAATAAAGTACTTACAATAGTAAGTCACCATTGGGGTAGTTGTCTCTGATGTGAGACTGCCTTTGTGGTTTACCAGGAGAAATACGAACTCGTATTTCTGGTGAAAATTCGGTATAGAATTTTTGGGTAGAAAACAACACTTCCCGTACTAGAGGTTTTTGTTTCTTCCTTGGTTAGAGAAAAGGGTAACATAAAACAGTTTCACTTTGTTTCTATAATAAGGGAGTCTACGAATGTCTACAGACTTTCAAAAATGTATAAAAATGGCTATCTTCGGCTTGTGGAAATCAGCAGATTATCGTGTCTTTTTCCGTAATCAATGAATTATTTCCTTCAAAATAAAAGCATATTCGACCGCGCTTGAGAATGTCGAGGTGACGTTTGTGACCCGCCCACTCACTTCATTATTGAAATACACACTTTTCCCCTTATATTAATTGCACAATTCCACGACCGTGGGAAAGAAGTGTGGGAAATATTTAGGTCTCTGTCCTGTATCCTGTATCTAGTTTAATGGTAGTCTTTGGTTCCACTTATATCTGCGAACAAACATTTTCAAAAATGAACTACATTAAAAGTGAATATCTCACCCTGGGACTGTGCACTTCATCTTTTGTACCAAATATTGAACAGTTGAAACGTAATTCGTGGCAAAAAGTATTCTCAGAAACATGGTGGGTTAATCAGGAGTAGAATATGAATGTGTACGTGTTTGATTTCCTGTAGGTAAGAACGTGCCGCCACTGGAACTCAGTAACAAAGAGGTGATTTCAAGCTGCCCTAACTTGCCTGCAGTTGAGCACCTCTGCTCTACATACAGTCTCAACGAGGAGCCTCGGGAGGTCGTCTCACCAGTAAGGAATCGTGACCAACTTGCATGGTGCTAACGTAGACGTCATAAATGCGAATCAGTTGTTGAATAAGAATCACGAGGAGATTAGATTTATTATTATATGGTTGACTAGAAGGTGAACAAACCTTGACAGATGATAATCGCGGTTCTTTCCTCTACAGTGGAATTACGTACCTTGTAGTACGTACGCACGTGCAGAAGGAAATGTTAATTAAAGCAGATCTGTCTTCAGGTGAAAGCATTTCATTTCATTTCATTTCATTTCATTTCATTTCATTTCATTTCATTTCATTTCATTTCATTTCATTTCATTTCATTTCCAGCTGCAAGCTGCCAGTATACACATGTCTGTCTCTCTGTGTGTTCCAAATCATTGGATTTATTTCTTATGCACTCACATGACTTTCTCTACTCTTGTACTAACCATTCTTACAAACTCTTATTCCTATATCTTCTTCGTGTTAGTTGAGATAAACATTTGTACAAATTATCTTATTGCTTATTTCCTTGTAGGTACAAGGGGAATGTTAGAATACAGTAGGCTTTGTGCGATAGTCAAATGTTTTAAAGCTTTCTAATTCAGTTCTCTTTGCGCGGCTAACGTATAAAACCACGAATAACGATGTTCCATTTCACCAAAGTTTGTTTTCCAAAACTCACATAAATAACAAGAAATATCTCCGAAATGGCTGACCCTAGAAAATCATTTATTTGCACATAAATTCTGTGTTTTAGGGAGATCTACATTTTTGTACGAGTTGTTCAAAAGTCATCCAGAGTAAACATGACTACATAGGCTATAGCCAGGAAATTGAAAATACACAGTTCATTTGACATAAACATATCTCAAACATATGGCATTTTATTCAAAATCGTTAGAGCCATTTTCAAGAAAACAAAAATTTTCGAACAATTTTCCAGGTAAAGGGTACTTTAGGTTGCAGAAATTTTGTTCATAATCTTCGTGTTAAATCCTCAAAAGATGTTGAACTTACATACCAAATTTGGTATGTAAGTATGTATGCCACTTTCTCCACTACAAATACATGTTAGTCCCTAGGATCGAACCCAGGCCGCCTAGGTGGTAGCAGAAACTCTAACCGCTAAGCCACGGCTCCGTCAAAACCAATTAATATTTCACTTATCTGTAACGAAAGTTTATGTGTATTAAAATGAAGCAGATAGAAGAATTAACTGTTTCAGTATAGTTACGAGAGGACTGAATAGAGAAAACAATGTGAAAGAAGCCGATGAGGTTTTCCTACTTGTAGCTATGACAAACAAAAGAAGGTGTTCGCTTGATTCTGTAACAGGAGACCTGGCTGTCAAATGCGACTGGCTCGGTTAACCACTTAACTTCGCAAAGTGTTGAGGTAAGCTTAAAGGAAATATACGTACGTAGAATGGGGAATAATTAACCACAAGCGCTTAAGAATAAAGAGTAACTATATCTAAAGTAAGACTAGAGACCCTATGGCCTAAGAAAGGAAATAGACGTAGGTGATAAAAATAGCACAAGTTGTAAGATTGCCTCGATTCCAGAACTTCAACTGCACATTTTACATAGTTGTTCTTTCAATTCGCTACAAAGATTTGATTGGAAATTGTGTTTTAAAGATGTCATTAATAAGAAATCTTATGTGCTGCACTCACATGACTTTCTCTACTCTTGTACTAACCATTCTTACAAACTCTTATTCCTAGATCTTCTTTGTGTTGATTGCAGAAATTATCTTATTGCGTATTTCTTTGTAGGTACATGGGGAATATGGCAATACAGTAAGCTTTGAGCGATAGTCAAATCTTTTAACACGGTTAACATACATATACAAAAATGAACAACGATGTTGCATTTGACCGAAGTGTAAGTTCTCCAAAACTTACAGAAATAACAAGGAATATCTCCTAAAATTTATTTAGACAAATGTTGTGTTTTAGCACGATCTACATATTTGTATAGTAAAATTTATTCAATCTCTTACAGTTTACGAGTAATTCAAAAGTCATCCAGAGTAAAGAGGACTACATAGGCTATAGCAAGAAAATTCAAAGTACACATTTCATTTGTCATACAAATATGGCATTTTAATCAAAATCGTCAAAGCCATTTTCAAGAAAATCAAAATTTTCCATGTAAAGGGTAGTTTAGGGTGGAGCAATTTTCTTCAATATTTTCGTGTCGCATCCTTGAAAGACATTAAACTGAAATACCAACTTTGGTTTTTAACCGACTTTTCGTTTTTGTGTTATGTTGTCCACAGACTGACAAACACACACACACACACACACACACACACACACACACACAGATATAACATCTCTGGCTTTGCTCTTTAGTTCTAATAAATAAAATTATTCTACATAAACAACGCCGTATGAATACTTTTTTCCATTACTGTATACTATATGTTCTCTAGGGTTAACCACTTCCGAGGTATTACTTGCTATTAGTATGATCTTTGCAACGCTTATCGTTTTTTTTTAAAATGGGATATCGCTATTCGTCCACTTTCTTTGTTTCCTTCCGTCTTTCTTTCTATCTTCCACAGTTAAATAGAAATGCAGTGTAATAAAGCATGAAGTAGATAGAGGAGTGCAACAGGTAAGATTTTTCAACCAATGTTCTCCAGCGTAGGACAAACTTCTCCGTTGGTGACAATGTTGCCCCATTTTACGGCAGTTCATTGTGTAAAATGCATCTGCAAACGTTTGCGTTCTGTAATACAAAGATACAGTCGCTTATATACCAAACTTGGTAAAACATTTTTCCAAAATTTATCTTTCTCAAAATGGGTCTAACAATTATGATTAAAATGTCATGTTTAACGTATTTTCCTAACAAATGAAATGTGTATGTTGAATTTTCTGACAATAGTATCTGTATGACTTTTGCTAACTGGAAAAGCGTAAGACATACACAAGATCTGCTAAAAACACAATGTGTCAAATATTTTCTGTAAGATTAACCATTTCCGAGGTATTCCTCAGAATTAGTTTGAGCTTTGCAACACCAAATTGTTTTCTTAAATGGGAAGCCGCTATAAAGTGTTTTATTTTTTCGAATTTTTCCTTTCTATATTTCTTTTTGAGCAATTGGAACACAAATATATCTACAAATAGTGTATCTTAATTAATGTGAAGTAGATAGAGGAAAACACTTTTGTAAGTATACGTTATAAACACACCAATAAGTGTTAAGGGGTAGTTAATACGTAAGATACTTTAACCAATGTTTCCCAGTGTAGGCCAAACTTTTCCACAGGTGCCAATGTTGCCCCATTTAATATTTCTGTATCGTTGACCACTTCCGAGATATTCGTTATTAAGGCTTTGAATTTGCAACGCTTATAAGTTTGTCAAATGGGAAGTCGCTATTTCGATTTTTCGCCTTTATTTACTTTCTCTGCTACGTATAGTAAGTAGAGGAAGTATTGTATTCCACTCAAAAATTCGATGTCGAGATTTCACTGCAAATATATGTTTTGAGGTCCGCTGAATCCAAAAAGGCATTTTTAGAAAAGGGTCCGTTTCTGTGTCTGTGTGTGTGTGTGTGTGTGTGTGTGTGTGTGTGTGTGTGTGTGTGTGTGTGTGTGTGTGTGTGTGTGTGTGTGTGTGTGTGTGTGTGTGTGTCAGTCTGTGGACAGCATAACTCAAAAACGAAATACCAAAGTTGGTATTTAAGTTTAATGTCTTTCAAGGATGCGACACGAAGATTTTGAAGAAAATAGCCCCACCCCACACTACCCTTTACATGGAAAATTTTTCGAAAATTTTGATTTTCTTGAAAATGGCTCTAACGATTTTGATTAAAATGTCAAATGTTTGAGATATTTTTATGACAAATGAAATGTATATCTTGAATTTTCTGGCTATAGCCCCTGTAGTCGTATTTACTCTGGACGACTTTTACGTAACTGGTAAACCGTTAGAGATAGACCAAATCATACTATACAAAAAAATGTAGATCTTGGTAAAATACACAATTTATGTCTCAATAAATTTTCTTGTAGGGTGAACCATTTCGGAGATATTCCTTGTTATGTGTGTGAGTTTCAGAAAACTTAGGACTTTCATGAAATGGATCATCGTTGTTCATTTTTTTATATGTTAAGCGTGCAAAGAGAACGGAATCTCAAAGCTTTAAAACATTTGACTATCGCACAAAGCCTACTGTATTCTAATATACCCCTTGTACCTACAAGGAAATAAGCAGTAAGATAATCTCTGGAAATGTTTATCAACTAACACGAACAGGGTAAAAGAGCAAGAATGGTTAGTACAAGAGTAGAGAAAGTCATGTGAGTGTAGCACAGCGGTTTTGTTCCCCGGTGTAGCCAAGCTTCTCCGCTTGATGTTGCCCCATTTTACCCTAGTTATTGAGGTAATGATATAGATACGAGCAAGGTATAGAAGTTGGAAATTTCACAGATCCGTAGCCAATAAATTCACTTTCAGTGAAGTCCGCTGCGCTGCGGTTGCATACCGCCGCTTCAAGTACTGGGCAAACTTCGTGCAAGTTCGGGGCGGCGGAGAGAGCCGAACACGGAACCCGATGTTCGCGTCGCGTCGCGTCGGCTGAGACCTCAGTACAGTAGCCGACGACGCCGACTGCACTCAGTGACGGAGGGTTGGAATACGCGGCGCGCGTCCACAGAATCTCCCTTCCTTCCTTCGATATCAAACAAAAAAAGTGTTATGATTAAATATTTTATTTACACCGTGAGATAAACATGCATTTAGTAAATACTTTTGAGAAACCAGTGCTGTTGTCTATAGGTTTACTAAATTACTGTTTTAATTACACTATAGCCTAAAATTAATAATACTAAAGTGATGAAAATGGTGGTTAGTTTATATACACCTTCATTTAGAAGAAAAAAGACGTAAATACGTGTTTTTGTTTAGTAAAAAGTTTTGAACTACATAATTTGGATTGAGAGAAACAGTGACAGTTCCTTGTATAATTTTTTTATGATTAACAGAAGATACTGACGTAAGAAAACACATGTTTGTACGTATGTGCTCGTAAGTGGAAGTGTTTCGTGTGTGTGTGAAGATGTGCGAAGTGACTAGGTCTATCTCTCGCCGTTGTCTGAATTGACAGTCGAGTTGAAGGAGCGCGCGATGTCCAGGGGACAAGTGGGTAAACCCCACAAACCCAACTTCCTCATCGTCGCCTCGATGTTGCTGCTTACTTTAGGAAGATCCTGCAGGGCCAATTGGGATAGCGATGATGATCCTGGTGAGTACCAACCTTGCAACAATTCTAAACCAAAAGTCCAAACAATAACGATTTCCTATCCCCAATTAAAATAAAATTTCTATTTTGACCTTCTTTGCTACTTATTTACAGCAAGCTATTTTTATTTGTTCCGCAGATTAAATAGTTTATATAGTTTTATTACATAAACGAAAAATCTGATGTGCTACACTCACATGACTTTCTCTACTCTTGTACTAACCATTCTTACAAACTCTTATTCCTATATCTTCTTCGTGTTAGTTGAGATAAACATTTGTACAAATTATCTTATTGCTTATTTCCTTGCAGGTGCAAGGGGAATATTAGAATCCAATAAGCTTTGTGCACACGTAACATAAAAAATGAACAACGATGATCCATTTCACGAAAGTTCTAAGTTTTCCGAAACTCACACACATAACAAGGAATATCTCCGAAATTGTTCACCCTACAAGAAAATTTTTTGAGAGATAAATTAAGTATTTTTAGCAAGATCTACATTTTTTGTATAGTATGATTTGGTCTATCTCTAACGGTTTACCAGTTATGCAAAAGTCGTCCAGAGTAAATACGACTACAGGGGCTATAGCCAGAAAATTCAAGATATACATTTCATTTGTCATAAAAATATCTCAAACATATGACATTTTAATCAAAATCGTTGGAGCCATTTTCAAGAAAATCAAAATTTTCAAAAAAATGTCCATGTAAAGGGTAGTTTATGGTGGGGCTATTTTCTTCAAAATCTTGGTGTCGCATCCTTGAAAGACATTAAACTTAAATACCAACTTTGGTTTTTAACTGACTTTTCGTTTTTGAGTTATGCTGTCCACAGACTGACAGACACACTCACGGACCTTTTTCTAAAAATGCTTTTTTTTTGGATTCAGGGGGTCTCAAAACATATATTTCCGGTGAAATCTCCACATCGAATTTTTGGGTGGAATACAATACTTCCCCTACATACCAGTAGAGAAAGTAAAAATAATTTCATTATATAATTAAATTTTAGAATTTTCCATGATTGTGGCAAATAAACATTTATACAAATTTTAAAATAAATTTGAGAAGTATTGTATTTCACCCCATTACGATTTTTGACTACAAATACAGAAGAAAAAGCATTTTCACAAAAGGGTCCGTGTCTGGGCGTGTGTGTCTGTGAACAGTGAACTCGGAAATGAAAACTTGGTTAAATGCCAAACTTGGTGTTGAAGTTCGAATGTTTTTCTCTAATTTTGATTTTCTTAAAAGCGCATCTAACGATGTGTTTCATTTTCTGGGAATAGCATGCTTACTAAAGAGTAAAATACACAAAAGCATGTCTTACTGTCAAAAAATAAGATTACGTTTTTGTACACTTAACCATTTCCGAGATATTCCTTCATATTTCTCAACTACAATCATTTTTTCCCCTTAGTTTCTATTTGTTTTCTTGTGAATGCAATTTGATTAATTATGCCATCTTTAGGTACTTTTGCTCAGGCTTTAGGTTAGTCTACCACCGGCTTTATTCCCTTCCGAAAGAAGTCATGTTAAGGATTTTTCCGCATGGAAACATGGGCACGCTCCGCCGGGGTTGAAGCCGCGAACTGGGGAACCAGCGACCGTCATTTGACTCTCGCATTACTCTCGTATGTTTCTTACACCTGGACTGGTTTGTGTGTGTGTGTGTGTGTGTGTGTGTGTGTGTGTGTGTGTGTGTGTGTGTGTGTGTGTGTGTGTGTGTGTGTGTGTGTGTATGAAATTGAATAATATTCTTGTGTAAGAACAGTTTGTAGAAGACTGAGTAGAGAAACTCATGTCAGTGCAACAAATAATATTTCTTTTTACATTTTTATAGGAGAATAGGGAATCATGTTCGAATCCCGTTGTAAATGTGATTTTATCTCCCTGACTGCACCTTTTTCCCAGTTTGTTTCAAAGTTTTGAATGACAAGCAACAGTTAACTCAGTATTTTAAATAAACAATACGTGATTGACGTTTATAAAATTAAAAATGTTAACTTAGAGGCATAATCGAAGTTTGGAAAGTTCAGACAAGATTTTCAGTGCATCAAATATGAGCATTTTCCATTTAATAAAATTTGTCCCTTCCTGCTACGCGATTATTTTCAACATAAAAATATTTAAAGCCACAACTCGATTCTGTCACAATTGGTCAAAAACGGACGGCCTTCTAACTGCATTTTCTCAATTTTTATTTTTTCAACATTTTTTTCACTTTTTAAAACGCTTCAAAGATTATAATTTATAGCCTAGAAGTCAAAATGAAATTATCATGGATTTAAAAATTGCTCTACACTAGTTAAAATAAACGAGAAAGTACCAATTCTCACTTATTTTATAGAATTAAAACAAAATAGTTGCGTTTTTCTAGATTTTCGTGAAATTTCATAGATATACATCGTTCATATACTAAGCCTTTTTGTGTCTTTTGCGGTCAACAGCTTATAAAATATTAATTCACAATAAATATATGTGCTTAAGACACAGGTTAAATTATAATATACCTACAAATTATCACCTGGTCATTCTTTTGCTTTGCACAAATTATCACCAGTTTTTTTTCCCCCTTTGTGAGTGTTGCCAACTGTATACGATTAACCACTGAAAAGCAATTGATTACAAATTATAATCGACTAACAATAATTTTAATTTTAATAATTGTTCTTTTAACAATTAATGTATTTTTCAGAAGAAAGACAATTTCTTAAAGTCAAAAATACGTTCTTATGCTTTCCAACAAATTCCTAATTCACAATTTATTATTTGTTGCTTCTTTAATATTTTTAATTAATATTCTTGTGTTTTTATTGTTGAACATCATATATTTTATTGAATCAAAAGCCGTTAAGTTAAACTCCTCCGTAATTATTACAACTGTTATTCAAATGAATATACCTGATGTTTATGTTTTGTGTTATTGGTCCGAATTTTCCCAATACTTATAATTTCTTGCCTAGGAAGTCGTTATTCAATGTTTTCCTCTGCTCGTGCAAAGAAAACTCAACTTTAAAGCTATCACATAGCTAACAGCTCTTAAAAGTTTTACTGTCGCTTAACGCCCTACTGTATTCCCATATTCCCTTTGTAGCTACAAGAAAATTAATACGATAATTTATACAAATGTTTAGCTCAACTAACACGTAGAAGATATAGGAATAAGAGTTTTTGCTTTCTCTACTGGTAAGTAGAGAGTTTTGAGGCCCCTGAATAAAAAAAGCATTTTTAGAAAAAGGTCCGTGTGTGTGTCTGTGTGTCAGCCTGTGCGCAGCATATCTCAAAAACGAAAAGTAGGTTAAAAACCAAAGTTGGTATTTAAGTTTAATGTCTTTCAAGGATCCGACACAAAGATTTTGAAGAAAATAGCCCAACCCTAAACTACCCTTTCCATGGAAATGTTTTTCGAAAATTTTGATTTTCTTGAAAATGGCTAACGATTTTGATTAAAATATCATATGTTTGAGATATTTTTATGACAAATGAAATGTATATCTTGAATTTTCTGGCTGTAGCCCCTGTAGTCGTATTTACTCTGGACGGCTTTTGTATAGCTAGTAAACCGTTAGAGATAGACCAAATCATACTATACAAAAAATGTAGATCTTGCTAAAATATACAATATATGTCGGAATAAATTTTTTCATAGAGTGAACCATTTCGGAGATATTCCTTGTTATGTGTGTGAGTTTTGGGAAACTTAAAACTTTCGTGAAATAGAACATCGTTGTTTTATATACGTGTAAATATTTGTTAAAGTACGCTGATTTAGTGCTCCTTCAGCGCATTTTGTGAGTAAATTTAGCGTATAAATTTTCACAGAGTCTAAATGAAAAGGTGTTGAAATCTCCTGCCACAGTAAATTGTTTGTGAAAGCTTGTGTTGCGGCGATATGGACGCTGATCATCGACGGAGGGTCAGCGCCCTCTATGTGGTTCTGATAGAACAATTCAACACTCAAGCATAAATAGAAACCATACCACAAATATTTATACACGGAAAGTAAACACAAACAGCGCCAATATTCCTTGTTTTTCATTTGTGCAGTGTTTTTAAATGCCGTGCATTCACTCTGATATAATGTACGCTTTAAATCTGTGTTCACTGTCTCAGGAAGCGTGTTCAATATTTGAAATATGTGACAATAAATATAAAACTCTCATGACTTTCACCACGCATTTACTCGTATTAGCTGAGATAAACATTTACAAAAATTAGCTTTTTTATTTCCTTGTAGGTACAAGGGGATTATGGGAATACAGTGGGCTTTGACCGATAGTCAAATCTTTTTATTAGTCTTTCATTTAAGAAAAGCATAAATATTCCAGAAGTCAAATAACGAGTAATATCTCCGAAATGGTTCACTTGAAAATTGTGAACATTAATTGTATGTTTTAGCAAGATCTTAATTTTTTGGATAGTAAGATTTGGTCTATCTCTAACGGTTTACCAGTTATGCAAAAGTCGTCCAGAGTAAATACGACTACAGGGGTTATATTCAGAAAATTCAAGATATACATTTCATTTGTCATTAAAATATCTCAAACATTTGGCGTTTTAATCAAAATCGTTAGAGCCATTTTCCAGCCATTTAGAGAATTCGAGAAATTCGGTTTTTAGTCGACTTTTCGTTTTTGAGTTGTTAGTTATTTTGCTGACAGACTGATGCGCGCGCACACACACACACACACACACACACACACACACACACACACACACACACACACACAGAGTCTTCTAAAAGTGAGGTTATGTGGACGTGAAAACAATTTCATTTCTCTGTACTTTGGTGCGAAGCTGAGAAAGTAAAGCTAGCCTGAAATGATGCAAGATTTAAAAGTAGGGAAGTGAGGTTGGTACTTTCTTGGAAATGAAAATAAATACCAAAGCGTTTTACATCGACAACAGCGCTAGAAGTATTTGGGTAGCATTCCTCTGGGCACTGCGTCTAAAGAGAGAAATTCCATGGCCGCCTCCTTGTCGAAATCGCACAGTTCAAGTTGGCACGTATCTGCTCTGCCACAAAGTTTCATAAAAGGGAATTCTGGGCGGCCGTAATGAATGTGCACAACTGGTAATATGCTAGTACTAACACTGGAAAACCTTTTCTGTATTAGCATATGGATGCTTTTCCCTTTCTTTTGTGTTATTACTTTGTGCTAAACGCACGCGTCCAAATGTGTGTGTGTGTGTGTGTGCTTTAGAAGATTACTATCCTGCGAATATTGTCGAGAAAGACTCCTAAAGGAACAGAAAAGACTAATACAAGTTTAATGAAACACTAAATCCGATGTCTGCCAACTACACTGTCTTTAACTTTGTAGAGTATCATAAGCAAATGGTTCATGCTGATAATTCATCGAAAGTACATTAAATAAATTTATGTCCAAATACATTTTCCTGTGGAATGAACCATTTCGGAGATATTCCTTGTTACGTCTGTCAGTTTCGGAAAACTTAAAACTTTCGTGAAGTGGAACATCGTTGTTCATTTTTTTATATGTTAAGTCTGCAAAGAGAAATGGACCTCAAAGCTTTAAAACATTTAACTATCCACAAATTTTAACTCTGGTTGTGGAAAAATGCATCGTATCCAATATGACTGATTTGATTCGCCCACTGTGGTTTTAACTTATTAATTTTGGTATTAAAGTAACAGAAAAATGTGCTGTTGCCCTAATGCATGATAAATTATTATTATGATTATTATTTTAGTGAATATAAAGATTAATTAGCTACAAATGATACTAGGGAAAGGCAAAAAGGGCCGCGCGCGGGAGCTGATGTCATTATTGTGCCTGAAGCAACAACCTGGGGTTGTTTGTATACAACCTATCTCATTATTGGGGATCAATAGAGCCCCTTGTTTTACATAACCTTGCTCATTAGATATTAATGGGCTTTGGGGATAAAAAAAATATACCAGCGTGTATCTGCCTTAAAATAAAAACACAAGGTACCTGGCCATTGCTTACGGTTCTGGGATGAGATTTGGTCAAAACCACGTGATACTTTAGTTGCAGGAAACGCTATCTGCAGATTGGACTGAGATTTTAACACGGCTAAACAATCGAATTACCTCGCTCTAGAAAACACCAGAAAACCCATTTTAGAATTCTCTGTTAAATATTCTTTCCACCTCGTCATATTCATATGAACTTTTTCATTATTTTTCTCTTTTTCAACGAAATGCATGTTTTAACTCCCCTAAGACATAAATTGTGTGTTTTAGCGAGATCTACATTTCTTGTGTAGTAAGATTTGGTCTATATCTAACGGTTTACCAGTTTTACAAAAGTCGTCCAGAGTAAATACGACTACAGGGGCTATAGCCAGAAAATTCAGGATATACACTTCATTTTTCACAAAAATATCTTCAACATATGACATTTTAATCAAAATCATTAGAGCCATTTTCAAGAAAATAAAAATTTTCGAAAGATTTTCCATGTAAAGGGTAGTTTAGGCTGCTACTTTCTCTACTGGTAAGTAGGGGAAGTATTGTATTCCACCCAAAAATTCGATGTCGAGATTTCACCGGAAATATATGTTTTGAGACCCCCTGAATCCAAAAAAAGCATTTTTAGAAAAAGGTCCGTGTGTGTGTGTCTGTGTGTCAGGCTGTGTCAGTCTGTCAGTCTGTGGACAGCATAACTCAAAAACGAAAAGTCGGTTAAAAATCAAAGTTGGTATTTAAATTTATTGTCGTTCAAGAATATGACACGAAGATTTTGAAGAAAATAGCCCCACCCTACACTACCCTTTACATGGAAAATTTTTCGAAAATTTTGATTTTCTTGAAAATGGCTCTAACGATTTTGATTAAAATGTCATATGTTTGAGATATTTTTATGACAAATGAAATGTATATCTTGAATTTTCTGGCTATAGCCCCTGTAGTCGTATTTACTCTGGAAGACTTTTGCATAACTGGTAAACCGTTAGAGATAGCCCAAATTACACTATACAAAAAATGTAGATCTTGCTAAAATACACAATTTATGTCTCGATAAAGTTTTTCATAGAGTGAACCATTTCGGAGATATTCCTTGTTATGTGTGTGAGTTTCGGAAAACTTAGAACTTTCGTGAAATGGATCATCTTGTTCATTTTTTTATATGTTAAGTGTGTAAAGAGAACGGAATCTCAAACATTTGACTATAGCAGAAGGCCTATTGTATTCTAATATTCCCCTTGTACCTACAAGGAAATAAGCAATAAGATAATTTGTACAAATGTTTATCTCAACTAACACGAAGAAGATATAGGAATAAGAGTTTGTAAGAATGGTTAGTACAAGAGTAGAGAAAGTCATGTGAGTGCAAGACAGATATTTTTTCTGTTAATCTCGGATCCCGTAGGTAATTTTGCAACATCTCACATGGCACTGCAGTGTTGTCAACTGCGCCCTGGAAACGTGCTGCATCTGACACGCACTTGTCATCGGAATTTCATTTTGAGTCGTCGTAGACGGAGCGGAAAAATGGGACACAGCAAAACGGAAAGCCTCTGAGACTGGGCTAAGGGTGTTCACCACCAACTGTCTTATACTCAACATCGAGAGCTTCAGAACCGAGTTAACCCACAATGAAACCTTTACCAATTCAGTTTGCCTCCCACCGGGTGGAAAAAGTCATTACATTAATTTAACACATTCTGTATCTTACGTTGTTGTCTCTGACCATTTCCCACGGTCATATTTTAGTTTTGTCGAAAACAAGCTGGCAACACTGTGGGTGTCACTTTCCCTAGCTCGGTACATAAACAAACACCGCAGCGGCGCGTCTTGGGAACATAAACAAATACCCTCAAAGAAAGAAAGTTGAAAGAAACGATTGATAAATGTATTAAAATAGGACGCTAATTAAATCTGAATATAATTTTCTATGCTAAGGATACCGTGTTAATATTCTACGAGGAATACAATTTTATAATTTCATTTAAAAAACAAAGCTCCTAACCTTTAAGGGTAAACACTCACTCGGAAGTAAAATTACAATACAAAATAAGAGATTAATGTTCATTTAGATACGATAGCGTCTTATGCTGCACTCACATGACTTTCTCTACTCTTGTACTAACCATTCTTACAAACTCTTGTTCCTATATCTTCTTCGTGTTAGTTGAGATAAACATTTGTACAAATTATCTCATTGCTTATTTCCTTGTAGGTACAAGGGGAATATGGGAATACAGTTGCCTTTGAGCGATAGTCAAATATTTTAAAGCTTTGAGATTCCGTTCTCTTTGCACGCTTAACATATAAACAAATGAACAACGATGTTCCATTTCATGAAAGTTTTATAAATTGTGTGTTTTAGCAAGATCTACATTTTTGTATAGTAAGATTTGGTCTATCTCTAACGGTTTACCAGTTATGCAAAGGTCGTCCAGAGTAAATACGACTAGAGGGGATATAGCCAGAAAATTCAAGATATACATTTCATTTGTCATCAAAATATCTCAAACATATGACATTTTAATCAAAATCGTTACAGCCATTTTCAAGAAAATCAAAATTTTCGAAAAATGTTCCATGTAAAGGGTAGTTTAGGGTGGGGCTATTTTCTTCAAAATCTTCGTGTCGCTTCCTTGAAAGGCATTAAACTTAAATACCAACTTTGGTTTTTAACCGACTTTTCGTTTTTGAGTTATCCTGTCCACAGGCTGACACACACATGCGCACGCGCGTACAGAAAACTGAGTAGAGGAAGTAATATATTGGAGTAAATGTAAAAAGCGTGGCATTATAATAGCTGTAGTTGTGCGCCCACTCTGTGAAATAGCGGACAATTATCTCGTACTTGTGAAAATCCAATTTGCAAACTTGAGGTTGGTTCTTGGCCGTTTCATCATCAGTGGCTGCCTCCCCTCCCTCCTTCTTCAAAAATACTCGCATTTCCTTTGTCACAAAGGATATGACGTAATGATCACCCCATAATACTACATAACGGAGCCTAATATTAAAACAGTTGTTAGATGGAAATGGCACAAGAGATTAGGTTATTAATAAAAAACTTCTCTAATCGAGAGAGGGAGAGGGAGAGAGAGGGAGTGAGAGGGAGGGAGAGGGAGAGAGATGCCGAGGGCTGTTTATTATAAGTACAGGAAGAAGATCTTCAAACTTTTTGACACAGAAAGAAAGAGCGACAGGAAAACAGCATTTTAAACCAGTTTGCTGGATTCTTTCCGTCTGACCGTAAAATATTGTGGATTATTTATTTCTCTACTACCTGTTGTAAGTAGGGGAAGTGTATTCCAGCAAAATTTCGATATCAAGATTTTATCGAGAAATAAAGAATGTTTTAGAATTCCCTGGATCTACAAAAAGCAGTATTTTCCATTAAATACTAATGCCCGAGTGCTTCAGCTATTACCGTGGTAAAGTCACTAAGCTCTGCGCCATTGCTAACCCTCGGTTTGAATACCGCTGTTTCCTAACACCTGGTTTTCTCGCTATTTTTCTCCTATTCAGAAGGCAGTGCTTAATTTCGACAGTCACTTGTTTGTTCTGTTCATGCTAGTGAGTGACGTTCATAACCTAACATTTGCTGCTATTTCATTTTCATGATGAAATTATCTTATTTTCTTGTAGGTACAAGGAGAATATTAAAATACAGTAGCCTTTGAGCGATAGTCAAATCTATTAAAGCTTTCAAATTCCGTTCTCTTTGCACGGTTAACATACAAAAATGAATAACGATATTCCATTTGACTGAAACTTACACAAATAATAAGAAATATCTCCGAAATGGTTCACTGTACGAAAAAAATTATTTAGATATAAATTGTGCTTTAGCAAGATCTACATACCAACATTTTTCTAAAAATTCAGGGGGCCTCAAAACATATATTCCTGGTGAAACATCGACATTGAATTTTTGTTAAAACACAATACTTCCTCTACCTCACTATACGTAGTAGAGATAGTAATAAAGAGTGATGTAGGAATGCAAGTTTTCAAATGAGAAGACTTTCAAAATGTTGAAACTGTTGGAAAATGTTGATAATGATCAGAACTTGTGGTCACTTAATCTGTAAACGAAAATAAACAGAGAGGGAGACGCGATGCGACGCGCCGTAATTACCAGGCAATTTTAAACCCATTTGACACGATATTATTTTGTGGGCAAAGTGTTTACCTTATCGAATGAATGATGGCGCTGCAAAAACATTAACATTTTCATTAAGCAAGTCAATTAAAACATGGAGACTGTTTCCATTTCACTGATCCGAATATTCCTGCTTAAATAATTCCTCCCAATACGTAAATTTACATTCTCAGATAGAAATACTCTGATTTGTGGAAATTCTGAACTAATTTTCATTGAACTGTAGAAAACTAATACCTGGACGACGACATTTTGTAAAATCGCGGTTTCTTTTGGCGAAGATACTAATTTAGATGCAATACGTTACATTTATATTTCATTCATAGAAAACTCTATGTTGAAGGGCGGGTAGGTTATGTTACGTAAAAGAAAAGCGAATGGAGAAAACAATGGGAAAGTATAATGTTGTAGCTTTAGTAAAATAGATGGCATAAGGTTAGATACATAGAAATATGGATATGTATTACTTAAAAGTGAGTAGAAAAAACACTGTAAATGTAATACGTAACATTTCTATTTAAACATACAGAAAATTGTGTCACATTTATAGAAGAGTGAGTTAAAAATGTTCTTATCGTGTGAAATCACGTTTCTTCAGAAAAATTATAGAAGAGAGTAAAGAAAGAGATGAGACTCTGTTGCCTAATTGAGTAGATAAAATAGTGTGAATGTGGTATCTAAAAGTGAGCAGAGAAAATAATGTAAATGTGTTACCTAAAAGTGAGCAGAGAAGATAGTGTGAATGTGTTACCTAAAAGGAGCAGAGAAAATAATGTGAATGTTATCTAAAAGTGAGCAGAGAAGATAGTGTGAATGTGTTATCTAAAAGTGAACAGAGAAAACAATGTAAATGTGTTACCTAAAAGTGAGCAGAGAAGATAGTGTGAATGTGTTACCTAAAAGGAGCAGAGAAAATAATGTGAATGTTATCTAAAAGTGAGCAGAGAAAATAATGTGAATGTTATCTAAAAGTGAGCAGAGAAAATAATGTGAATGTTATCTAAAAGTGAGCAGAGAAGATAATGTGAATGTGTTACCTAAAAGTGAGCAGAGAAAATAATGTGAATGTTATCTAAAAGTGAGCAGAGAAAATAATGTGAATGTTATCTAAAAGTGAGCAGAGAAAATAATGTGAATGTGTTACCTAAAAGTGAGCAGAGAAAATAATGTGAATGTTATCTAAAAGTGAGCAGAGAAAATAATGTGAATGTGCTACCTAAAATTGAGCAGAGAAAATCATGTGAATGTGCTACCTAAAATTGAGCAGAGAAAATCATGTGAATGTGTTATCTAAAAGTGAGCAGAGAAAATCATGTGAATGTGCTACCTAAAATTGAGCAGAGAAAATCATGTGAATGTGTTATCTAAAAGTGAGCAGAGAAAATCATGTGAATGTGCTACCTAAAATTGAGCAGAGAAAATCATGTGAATGTGCTACCTAAAATTGAGCAGAGAAAATAATGTGAATGTGCTATCTAAAAGTGAGCAGAGAAAATCATGTGAATGTGTTATCTAAAAGTGAGCAGAGAAAATCATGTGAATGTGCTACCTAAAATTGAGCAGAGAAAATCATGTGAATGTGTTATCTAAAAGTGAGCAGAGAAAATAATTTGAATGTGAGTCTAAAAGTGAGCAGAAAAAATAGTGTGAATGTGTTATCTAAAAGTGAGCAGGAAAGATAGTGTGAATGTAAACAATAACCAGGAGTAGGTATCTCAAAAATCCAAAAAATTGAAAACAATAAAAGTACAAAAAACTACGAAATGTATGTGACATAAATTACTTTAACATTTCATTTCAATTCCTTCAGTTTACCAGATATGCAAAATTTAATTAGAATAAAGACAAGTTCAAGAAACTTTTCCCAGAAAATATAAATTTTATTAATTATAAAAATATCTTAAGCCTACAGTATTTTAACATAGACGTTAGTTATTTAAGGATAATTAAGATTGTCGAAATATTTTGCGTATAAAGGGAACTGAACTGAACTTAAATACCAAATTTGGTATTTATGTGAATTTTTATTTTCTCTACTAGTTTCTAAGAGTTTGTAAGAATGGTTAGTACAAGAGTGGAGAAAGTCATGTGAGTGCAACACATCAGATTTTTTATTTAGGGTCAACAAACTGGTGATTAACTTGTGGCAGTGTTTTGTGTAAGTCCTCTGAAATTATCCCAGTTGTATAGAAGCAGCAAAAGGCCATGTGAAATGATTTTGTGAGAATATAGACAGCGTAGGCCAACTTCTTTCGTTTTAAGATTTAATGACAATGATAAATTATTGAGAATGTTAAATGTTCATTGTGTTGTGAAAGGAACTGTGATTTCTGTGTGATAAGTGAAACTGTTTTGCAAGTTATGTTAATTTAATTCTATTTGTTGCGAGTTAAAGCAAGTGAACCAGATGTTATGCCATCATTAGCTGTAGTTACAGATTCCTTATATAGGACGAAATCCGCCATTGTTTAGCGAGAAATTTTGTAAAAGGAATCACATATAGACTGTCGATTTCTGACTGTAAATAGTATTTTAGACATTCTCGGAAGTGATCTTAATCTTATATATTTAAACGAGCAATTCTTGTGCGTATATATATTTATTCCGAGCAACTTGGAAACGGCTCTAACGATTTCCATCAAATTTTGTATTCAGATAGGGTTTTGCTTTTTAAGTTCATCTATATAGGTGTCATTCCCGAAAAAACGCGATTTTACATAAAAAAATAACATTTTTTATTCCCGCTTCTACTGCGCAATTCTTGTATATATATGTTCCGGTATTTCAGAAATGGCTCTTAGGATTTGATTAAATTTTTGTATACATGCATATTACTTTCACAGTGTTTTCTCTACTCACTTTTAGGTAACACATTCACATCTCTTTCTCTACTCACTCTTCTATGAACAATTTTCCGTAAAAAACGTGATTTTGCACCAAAAACACTTTTATCCCCACTTTTAAAATAAGTCATACCATGTTCTGTATGTTTGAAATAGAAATACGTACTATTACATTTACACTGTTTTTCCTCTCACTTTTAGGTAACACATTCACATCTCTTTCTCTACTCACTCTTCTACAAATAGGTCATATAATTTTCTATATGTTTGAAATAGAGAAGCTGCATAATACATTCACAGTGTTATCTCTACTTACTTTTAGGTAACACATTCACATTTCTTTCTCTACTCACTCTTCTATAAACAGTTTTCCATAAAAAACGTTATTTTGCACCAAAAAACAGTTTTAACCCCACTTTTAAAATAAGTCATACCATGTTCTGTATGTTTGAAATAGAAATGCTATTACATTCACACTGTTTTTCCTCTCACTTTTAGGTAACACATTCACATCTTTCTCTACTCACTCTTCTACAAATAAGTCATGCAATTTTCTGTATGTTTGAAATAGAGATACTACTTATTACATTCACAGTGGTTTCTCTACTTACTTTTAGCTATCACCTTCACATGTTTCTCTATTATATTCGTACAAGCTCGGTCGCCGAGGTACTTCATTAGTAATTAACATTTAACAACTGTCAAGCCCTCCGGCTGATACTAGGCCACGAGGGGCAGACGTTACGATAAGGAATTTATATGCAGATAGCCCGTTTGGATAAAAGTAGAAAAACTTCGTTCCAACTTTATACGATATTTTACTAATTTCCAGTTATTGTCTTTCAATTCAGCTTTTAGAAGTGACAGTTTTTAATAAGAATCCCCTCTATAAGATACTTACACACTGAAAGTTGATTACCTATTTTAAATATTACATTACGATTTTACAGTTCGTAGAACCTTGTTTCCGCTAATTGCAACGAGAGACAAAACCTCTGCAAGTAAACGACGTGTTACCAACAGCTGAAGATCAAGTGGCACACAGGAAATAGTTGAAACACGAAGCTGCACGAGAACAAAGGTGGCCAAGGCGACAAGGAGGCGTTGGAATGACGTGGAAAAAATCAGACATGCGTTCATTTTAATGGAGATAAACCGATGGCCAAATGTTTAACAACTGAACGTTATATGCTAATCTTAAAATTAAAGAAACACTGAAGCGATCTTTTATATATATTTGTGAATACACGAGTAATAATTAAAAGGTGGAGTGCAATGTATAAAAGCACAGTTTTCTTTAAACTGCATATATACACCTAACGTATAACCTAACTTAAGGTAACATGAACCTTGGTGGAAAAATGGTATAAGTAACGCAGTTTTCCTACAATAGTAAACTATAAGCAAATCTCGATAAACAATATTTGGATGTAGTACACTGTTCTTTAATATAGGTGAATAGAAGTTAAAGTAAAAACGCAAGTACCTAATAACTGACACTCCAACTGACGATTTCAAATTATCCAATAAGATCGCCAACACCGTGAATGAGGCGCAGATAACCAAAGATTACTTCAACACAAGTTCAAGAACGATTTTGTATTTCAACTTACATTTTAGAAGTGACGGTCTTCTACAGTGGAAGATGAATCCTTTAAATACCACACAATCACTTTATACCTTCTCTTTCACTTATAAATTGTAAAATATTGCTCCCGCTAATTACAAACACACAAAATGGACGCGGCGCGAGTACACAACTAGTTTGGCATTGGTCAAGGTGAAGTGACATCGAGGAAACAGTTGAAACACGAAACTGCACCTCTTTACGCGATGGAGGCAGAAAATGTGCCCAAGGTCGTCGGTTTCTGTGACAGAGGCGCTGCAAAGTCGAGAAAAAATCTGACTTTCTCTACTCTTGTACTAACCATTCTTACAAACTCTTATTCCTATATCTTCTTCGTGTTAGTTGAGATAAACATTTGTACAAATTATCTTATTGCTTATTTCCTTGTAGGTACAAGGGGAATATTAGAACACAGTAGGCTTTGAGTGATAGTCAAATCTTTTAAAGCGTTGAGACTCCGTTCTCTTTGCACACTTAACATATAAAAAAATGAACAACGATGTTCCATTTCGCGAAAGTTTTAAGTTTTCCGAAACTGACAAACATAACAAGGAATATCTCCGAAATGGTTCACTCTACAAAAATATTTACTCCGACATAAAATGTCTATTTTAGCAAGATCTACATTTTTTGTATAGTACGATTTCGTCTATCTCTTACGGTTTACCAGTTATGCAAAAGTCGTCCAGAGTAAATACCACTACAGGGGCTATAACCAGAAAATTCAAGATATACATTTCATTTGTCACCAAAATATCTCAAACATATGACATTTTAATCAAAATCGTTACAGTAATTTTCCAGAAAGTGAAAGTTTTCTAAAAGTGTTCCATGTAAAGAGTAGTTTAGGGTTGAGGAATTTTCTTCAAAATCTTCGTGTTGCATCCTTGAAAGACATTAACCTTAAATACCAACTTTGGTTTTTCACCGAATTTTCGTTTTTGGGTTATGCTACTCACAGACCGAAAGACACACACAGGGAGCTTTTTTAAAAAATTATTTTTTGGGGGTTCAGAATGCCTCAGAACATTTCCGGTGAAATCTTCACATCGAATTTTCGGGTGTGATACACTACTTCCTTTCACTGAACATAGTAGAGAAAGTAACAATAGCTAGGAAAGTAAGATTTAAAGGTGTTGAAGATATTACAATCAAAATTATTCCTGATGTGTGTGTGTGTGTCTGTTTTTTTTTCCCCCGTATTTATATGCCGCCTTTAACTGTAGAGGTCATATCGGCGGCCTTGCCTATTGACAAATGGTGTTACACGTTTACGTTGGGTTTCTCGAGCTTTGGGGGTTTTATACTTTGAATCCACACACACACATGCACACTTTCATTCATACTTCCAGGCTCAGGGAAGGATGAAGAATAATCCTGGCTACCCCCCTGCCGGGGATCGACCCGGGACCCCTAGCACAGCAGGCAGGTGCTCTACCAACTGCGCCACGGGGCCTACCTGATGTGTTTTGTCGGCTACGAGTTTGAACAAAATCTCCTATTTGTAGAACTGGGAGATTTCACCCAAGTCCACTTATTTGCGCTTCTATTTCATCCATAGAAGCGCAAATAAGTGACGTAATGGCTCATTCTACTTAAAATATTTTCGTAAAAGGTAGTCAACATTTCTTGCATTGGGAATGTGCTGCTTATGAAAGCGTCAGGTTGGGGCATGATGTCTGGTTAATGAGCGCTGCATGTGTTCCAGCCGTCAGCTATCTCAGACACTGATCCATTAGATTTCTGAGAATTTTAATTACGTAAACAATTACCTTGGCAGAAAACCTGACACTAAACTGCGCATGTCACTTCCTACGCGTCTGTCTGTCTCTATACAGCTTGCTGTCAAAATTCACAAAAACATATTTGTAACAAAGAAAACTATAAGAAGTATTACAGACTCTAAAATGTTGCACTCACATAATCAGAAAATTCAGAATATGCATTTCATCTGTGATACAAATATCTTAAACATATGACACTTTAATCAAAATCGTAAGAGCCATTTTCAAGAAACTTAGAATTTTCGAACAATTTTCCATGTAAAGAGTAGTTTAGGGTGGAAGAATTTTCGTGTCGTACCATTAAAAGTTATTAAACTTAAATATCAAATTTTGCCTTTAAGCGACTTTTCGTTTGAGTTATGCTGTGCACAGACAGACACGCACACGTACGCACAGATACCCACACGTACACACAGACACGATCACATACGCAGACATTCGCGCAGACACGCAGACATTCACGCACACAGATATACGCACAGACACTCGCGCAGACACACGCAAAGTCACTTGCACAGACACGCAGACATTCGCGCAGACACACAGACACTCGCGCAGACACGCAGACATTCACGCAGACACGCCGATATTCACGCAGACATGCCGACATTGACGCTGACACGCAGACATTCACGCAGACACGCAGACATTCACGCAGACACGCCGATATTCACGCAGACATGCCGACATTGACGCTGACACGCAGACATTCACGCAGACACACCGACATTCACGCAGACACCCCAACATTCACGCAGACACACCGACATTCACGCAGACACGCAGACATTCCCGCAGACACGCCGACATTCACGCAGACACGCCGAAAATCACTAAGGTACGCCTACATTCAGAGAGACAAGCCTACATTCACGCAGACATGCCGACATTCACGCAGACAGGCAGACATCCACGCAGACAGGCAGACATTCGCGCAGACAGGCAGACATCCACGCAGACACGCCGACATTCACGCAGACAGGCAGACATTCACGCAGACAGGCAGACATCCACGCAGAAACGCAGACACTCGCGCAGACACGCCGACATTCACGCAGACAGGCAGACATCCACGCAGACAGGCAGACATTCGCGCAGACAGGCAGACATTCACGCAGACACGCCGACATTCACGCAGACAGGCAGACATTCACGCAGACAGGCAGACATTCACGCAGACACGCCGACATTCACGCAGACACGCAGACATTCGCGCAGACACGCCGACATTCACGCAGAAAGGCAGACACTCGCGCAGACACGCCGACATTCACGCAGACAGGCAGACATTCACGCAGACACGCCGACATTCACGCAGACACGCAGACATTCGCGCAGACACGCCGACATTCACGCAGAAAGGCAGACACTCGCGCAGACACGCCGACATTCACGCAGACAGGCAGACATTCGCGCAGACACGCCGACATTCACGCAGAAAGGCAGACATTCGCGCAGACACGCCGACATTCACGCAGAAAGGCAGACACTCGCGCAGACACGCCGACATTCACGCAGACAGGCCGACATCCACGCAGAAAGGCAGACACTCGCGCAGACACGCCGACATTCACGCAGACACGCCGACATTCACGCAGAAAGGCAGACACTCGCGCAGACACGCCGACATTCACGCAGAAACGCAGACACTCGCGCAGACACGCCGACATACGCACAGAAACGCAGACACACGCACAAACAGGCGAGAACACGCACAGACAACCAAACAGACACGCACGCTCCCTTATATACACTCACGGTCACATTCACACATACACTCCCTTATATACACTCACGGTCACATTCACACATACACTCCCTTATATACACTCACGGTCACATTCACACATAAACTCCCTTATATACACTCACGGTCACATTCACACACACACTCCCTTATATACACTCACGGTCACATTCACACACACACACTCCCTTATATACACTCACGGTCACATTCACACACACACTCCCTTATATACACTCACGGTCACATTCACACATAAACTCCCTTATATACACTCACGGTCACATTCACACATACACTCCCTTATATACACTCACAGTCACATTCACACATAAACTCCCTTATATACACTCACAGTCACATTCACACATACACTCCCTTATATACACTCACGGTCACATTCACACATACACTCCCTTATATACACTCACAGTCACATTCACACATAAACTCCCTTATATACACTCACAGTCACATTCACACATAAACTCCCTTATATACACTCACAGTCACATTCACACACACACTCCCTTATATACACTCACAGTCACATTCACACATAAACTCCCTTATATACACTCACGGTCACATTCACACACACACTCCCTTATATACACTCACGGTCACATTCACACACACACTCCCTTATATACACTCACAGTCACATTCACACATAAACTCCCTTATATACACTCACGGTCACATTCACACACACACACTCCCTTATATACACTCACAGTCACATTCACACATACACTCCCTTATATACACTCACGGTCACATTCACACACAAACTCCCTTATATACACTCACGGTCACATTCACACACACACACTCCCTTATATACACTCACAGTCACATTCACACACACACTCCCTTATATACACTCACAGTCACATTCACACATAAACTCCCTTATATACACTCACAGTCACATTCACACATAAACTCCCTTATATACACTCACGGTCACATTCACACATAAACTCCCTTATATACACTCACAGTCACATTCACACATAAACTCCCTTATATACACTCACGGTCACATTCACACACACACACTCCCTTATATACACTCACAGTCACATTCACACACACACACTCCCTTATATACACTCACAGTCACATTCACACACACACACTCCCTTATATACACTCACGGTCACATTCACACACACACACTCCCTTATATACACTCACAGTCACATTCACACACACACTCCCTTATATACACTCACGGTCACATTCACACACACACTCCCTTATATACACTCACAGTCACATTCACACATAAACTCCCTTATATACACTCACGGTCACATTCACACATACACACTCCCTTATATACACTCACAGTCACATTCACACATAAACTCCCTTATATACACTCACGGTCACATTCACACATAAACTCCCTTATATACACTCACGGTCACATTCACACATAAACTCCCTTATATACACTCACAGTCACATTCACACACACACACTCCCTTATATACACTCACAGTCACATTCACACATAAACTCCCTTATATACACTCACGGTCACATTCACACATAAACTCCCTTATATACACTCACGGTCACATTCACACATAAACTCCCTTATATACACTCACAGTCACATTCACACACACACTCCCTTATATACACTCACAGTCACATTCACACACACACTCCCTTATATACACTCACGGTCACATTCACACACACACTCCCTTATATACACTCACGGTCACATTCACACATAAACTCCCTTATATACACTCACGGTCACATTCACACATAAACTCCCTTATATACACTCACGGTCACATTCACACATAAACTCCCTTATATACACTCACAGTCACATTCACACACACACACTCCCTTATATACACTCACAGTCACATTCACACATAAACTCCCTTATATACACTCACGGTCACATTCACACATAAACTCCCTTATATACACTCACAGTCACATTCACACACACACTCCCTTATATACACTCACAGTCACATTCACACACACACTCCCTTATATACACTCACGGTCACATTCACACATAAACTCCCTTATATACACTCACAGTCACATTCACACACACACTCCCTTATATACACTCACAGTCACATTCACACATAAACTCCCTTATATACACTCACGGTCACATTCACACACACACTCCCTTATATACACTCACAGTCACATTCACACATAAACTCCCTTATATACACTCACGGTCACATTCACACATACACTCCCTTATATACACTCACGGTCACATTCACACATACACTCCCTTATATACACTCACGGTCACATTCACACATACACTCCCTTATATACACTCACAGTCACATTCACACATAAACTCCCTTATATACACTCACAGTCACATTCACACATAAACTCCCTTATATACACTCACAGTCACATTCACACATACACTCCCTTATATACACTCACAGTCACATTCACACATACACTCCCTTATATACACTCACGGTCACATTCACACATAAACTCCCTTATATATACTCACAGTCACATTCACACATACACTCCCTTATATACACTCACAGTCACATTCACACATAAACTCCCTTATATACACTCACAGTCACATTCACACATACACTCCCTTATATACACTCACAGTCACATTCACACATACACTCCCTTATATACACTCACAGTCACATTCACACACACACTCCCTTATATACACTCACGGTCACATTCACACATAAACTCCCTTATATACACTCACAGTCACATTCACACATAAACTCCCTTATATACACTCACAGTCACATTCACACACACACTCCCTTATATACACTCACAGTCACATTCACACATACGCTCCCTTATATACACTCACGGTCACATTCACACATAAACTCCCTTATATACACTCACAGTCACATTCACACACACACTCCCTTATATACACTCACAGTCACATTCACACACACACTCCCTTATATACACTCACGGTCACATTCACACACACACTCCCTTATATACACTCACAGTCACATTCACACATAAACTCCCTTATATACACTCACAGTCACATTCACACATAAACTCCCTTATATACACTCACAGTCACATTCACACATAAACTCCCTTATATACACTCACAGTCACATTCACACATACACTCCCTTATATACACTCACGGTCACATTCACACATAAACTCCCTTATATACACTCACAGTCACATTCACACATAAACTCCCTTATATACACTCACAGTCACATTCACACATACACTCCCTTATATACACTCACGGTCACATTCACACATAAACTCCCTTATATACACTCACGGTCACATTCACACATAAACTCCCTTATATACACTCACGGTCACATTCACACACACACTCCCTTATATACACTCACGGTCACATTCACACATAAACTCCCTTATATACACTCACGGTCACATTCACACACACACTCCCTTATATACACTCACAGTCACATTCACACATAAACTCCCTTATATACACTCACGGTCACATTCACACATACTCCCTTATATACACTCACAGTCACATTCACACATACACTCCCTTATATACACTCACGGTCACATTCACACATAAACTCCCTTATATACACTCACGGTCACATTCACACATAAACTCCCTTATATACACTCACGGTCACATTCACACATAAACTCCCTTATATACACTCACGGTCACATTCACACATAAACTCCCTTATATACACTCACGGTCACATTCACACATACTCCCTTATATACACTCACAGTCACATTCACACACACACTCCCTTATATACACTCACAGTCACATTCACACATACGCTCCCTTATATACACTCACGGTCACATTCACACATACACTCCCTTATATACACTCACGATCACATTCACACATAAACTCCCTTATATACACTCACGGTCACATTCACACACACACTCCCTTATATACACTCACGGTCACATTCACACACACACTCCCTTATATACACTCACAGTCACATTCACACATACACTCCCTTATATACACTCACGGTCACATTCACACATACACTCCCTTATATACACTCACAGTCACATTCACACACACACTCCCTTATATACACTCACAGTCACATTCACACACACACTCCCTTATATACACTCACGGTCACATTCACACATAAACTCCCTTATATACACTCACAGTCACATTCACACATAAACTCCCTTATATACACTCACAGTCACATTCACACACACACTCCCTTATATACACTCACAGTCACATTCACACACACACTCCCTTATATACACTCACAGTCACATTCACACATAAACTCCCTTATATACACTCACGGTCACATTCACACATAAACTCCCTTATATACACTCACAGTCACATTCACACATAAACTCCCTTATATACACTCACAGTCACATTCACACATAAACTCCCTTATATACACTCACAGTCACATTCACACATAAACTCCCTTATATACACTCACAGTCACATTCACACACACACTCCCTTATATACACTCACAGTCACATTCACACACACACTCCCTTATATACACTCACAGTCACATTCACACATAAACTCCCTTATATACACTCACAGTCACATTCACACATAAACTCCCTTATATACACTCACAGTCACATTCACACATAAACTCCCTTATATACACTCACAGTCACATTCACACATAAACTCCCTTATATACACTCACAGTCACATTCACACATAAACTCCCTTATATACACTCACAGTCACATTCACACACACACTCCCTTATATACACTCACAGTCACATTCACACACACACTCCCTTATATACACTCACAGTCACATTCACACATAAACTCCCTTATATACACTCACAGTCACATTCACACATAAACTCCCTTATATACACTCACAGTCACATTCACACATAAACTCCCTTATATACACTCACAGTCACATTCACACATAAACTCCCTTATATACACTCACAGTCACATTCACACATACACTCCCTTATATACACTCACGGTCACATTCACACATACACTCCCTTATATACACTCACAGTCACATTCACACATAAACTCCCTTATATACACTCACGGTCACATTCACACACACACTCCCTTATATACACTCACAGTCACATTCACACATAAACTCCCTTATATACACTCACGGTCACATTCACACATACACTCCCTTATATACACTCACAGTCACATTCACACATACACTCCCTTATATACACTCACAGTCACATTCACACATAAACTCCCTTATATACACTCACGGTCACATTCACACATAAACTCCCTTATATACACTCACAGTCACATTCACACATAAACTCCCTTATATACACTCACGGTCACATTCACACATACACTCCCTTATATACACTCACAGTCACATTCACACATAAACTCCCTTATATACACTCACAGTCACATTCACACACACACTCCCTTATATACACTCACGGTCACATTCACACATACACTCCCTTATATACACTCACAGTCACATTCACACACACACTCCCTTATATACACTCACAGTCACATTCACACATACACTCCCTTATATACACTCACAGTCACATTCACACACACACTCCCTTATATACACTCACAGTCACATTCACACATAAACTCCCTTATATACACTCACGGTCACATTCACACATAAACTCCCTTATATACACTCACGGTCACATTCACACATACACTCCCTTATATACACTCACAGTCACATTCACACATAAACTCCCTTATATACACTCACGGTCACATTCACACATACACTCCCTTATATACACTCACAGTCACATTCACACATAAACTCCCTTATATACACTCACAGTCACATTCACACACACACTCCCTTATATACACTCACGGTCACATTCACACATACACTCCCTTATATACACTCACAGTCACATTCACACACACACTCCCTTATATACACTCACAGTCACATTCACACACACACTCCCTTATATACACTCACAGTCACATTCACACATAAACTCCCTTATATACACTCACGGTCACATTCACACATAAACTCCCTTATATACACTCACAGTCACATTCACACATAAACTCCCTTATATACACTCACAGTCACATTCACACATAAACTCCCTTATATACACTCACAGTCACATTCACACATAAACTCCCTTATATACACTCACAGTCACATTCACACATAAACTCCCTTATATACACTCACAGTCACATTCACACATAAACTCCCTTATATACACTCACAGTCACATTCACACATAAACTCCCTTATATACACTCACGGTCACATTCACACACACACACTCCCTTATATACACTCACGGTCACATTCACACATAAACTCCCTTATATACACTCACAGTCACATTCATACATAAACTCCCTTATATACACTCACGGTCACATTCACACATAAACTCCCTTATATACACTCACAGTCACATTCACACACACACTCCCTTATATACACTCACAGTCACATTCACACATAAACTCCCTTATATACACTCACGGTCACATTCACACATAAACTCCCTTATATACACTCACAGTCACATTCACACACACACTCCCTTATATACACTCACAGTCACATTCACACATAAACTCCCTTATATACACTCACAGTCACATTCACACATACACTCCCTTATATACACTCACAGTCACATTCACACATAAACTCCCTTATATACACTCACAGTCACATTCACACATACACTCCCTTATATACACTCACGGTCACATTCACACACACACACTCCCTTATATACACTCACGGTCACATTCACACATAAACTCCCTTATATACACTCACAGTCACATTCACACATAAACTCCCTTATATACACTCACAGTCACATTCACACATAAACTCCCTTATATACACTCACAGTCACATTCACACATAAACTCCCTTATATACACTCACAGTCACATTCACACACACACTCCCTTATATACACTCACAGTCACATTCACACATAAACTCCCTTATATACACTCACAGTCACATTCACACACACACTCCCTTATATACACTCACAGTCACATTCACACACACACTCCCTTATATACACTCACAGTCACATTCACACATAAACTCCCTTACATACACTCACAGTCACATTCACACACACACTCCCTTATATACACTCACAGTCACATTCACACACACACTCCCTTATATACACTCACAGTCACATTCACACATAAACTCCCTTACATACACTCACAGTCACATTCACACACACACTCCCTTATATACACTCACAGTCACATTCACACACACACTCCCTTATATACACTCACAGTCACATTCACACATAAACTCCCTTACATACACTCACAGTCACATTCACACACACACTCCCTTATATACACTCACAGTCACATTCACACACACACTCCCTTATATACACTCACAGTCACATTCACACATAAACTCCCTTATATACACTCACAGTCACATTCACACATAAACTCCCTTATATACACTCACAGTCACATTCACACACACACTCCCTTATATACACTCACAGTCACATTCACACATACACACTCCCTTATATACACTCACAGTCACATTCACACATACACTCCCTTATATACACTCACAGTCACATTCACACACACACTCCCTTATATACACTCACAGTCACATTCACACACACACACTCCCTTATATACACTCACGGTCACATTCACACATAAACTCCCTTATATACACTCACAGTCACATTCACACATAAACTCCCTTATATACACTCACAGTCACATTCACACATAAACTCCCTTATATACACTCACAGTCACATTCACACATACACTCCCTTATATACACTCACAGTCACATTCACACATAAACTCCCTTATATACACTCACAGTCACATTCACACATAAACTCCCTTATATACACTCACAGTCACATTCACACATACACTCCCTTATATACACTCACAGTCACATTCACACATAAACTCCCTTATATACACTCACAGTCACATTCACACATAAACTCCCTTATATACACTCACAGTCACATTCACACATACACTCCCTTATATACACTCACAGTCACATTCACACATAAACTCCCTTATATACACTCACGGTCACATTCACACATAAACTCCCTTATATACACTCACGGTCACATTCACACATACACTCCCTTATATACACTCACAGTCACATTCACACATAAACTCCCTTATATACACTCACGGTCACATTCACACATAAACTCCCTTATATACACTCACGGTCACATTCACACATACACTGCCTTATATACACTCACAGTCACATTCACACACACACTCCCTTATATACACTCACGGTCACATTCACACATAAACTCCCTTATATACACTCACAGTCACATTCACACATAAACTCCCTTATATACACTCACAGTCACATTCACACATAAACTCCCTTATATACACTCACAGTCACATTCACACATAAACTCCCTTATATACACTCACGGTCACATTCACACATACACTCCCTTATATACACTCACAGTCACATTCACACACACACTCCCTTATATACACTCACGGTCACATTCACACATAAACTCCCTTATATACACTCACAGTCACATTCACACATAAACTCCCTTATATACACTCACAGTCACATTCACACATAAACTCCCTTATATACACTCACAGTCACATTCACACATAAACTCCCTTATATACACTCACAGTCACATTCACACATAAACTCCCTTATATACACTCACAGTCACATTCACACATAAACTCCCTTATATACACTCACAGTCACATTCACACATACACTCCCTTATATACACTCACAGTCACATTCACACATAAACTCCCTTATATACACTCACAGTCACATTCACACATAAACTCCCTTATATACACTCACAGTCACATTCACACATAAACTCCCTTATATACACTCACGGTCACATTCACACATAAACTCCCTTATATACACTCACGGTCACATTCACACATAAACTCCCTTATATACACTCACGGTCACATTCACACATAAACTCCCTTATATACACTCACGGTCACATTCACACATACACTCCCTTATATACACTCACAGTCACATTCACACATAAACTCCCTTATATACACTCACGGTCACATTCACACATAAACTCCCTTATATACACTCACGGTCACATTCACACATACACTCCCTTATATACACTCACAGTCACATTCACACACACACTCCCTTATATACACTCACGGTCACATTCACACATAAACTCCCTTATATACACTCACAGTCACATTCACACATACACACTCCCTTATATACACTCACGGTCACATTCACACATAAACTCCCTTATATACACTCACGGTCACATTCACACATACACTCCCTTATATACACTCACGGTCACATTCACACACACACTCCCTTATATACACTCACAGTCACATTCACACATACACACTCCCTTATATACACTCACAGTCACATTCACACATAAACTCCCTTATATACACTCACAGTCACATTCACACATACACACTCCCTTATATACACTCACAGTCACATTCACACATACACACTCCCTTATATACACTCACAGTCACATTCACACATAAACTCCCTTATATACACTCACGGTCACATTCACACATAAACTCCCTTATATACACTCACGGTCACATTCACACACACACTCCCTTATATACACTCACAGTCACATTCACACATACACACTCCCTTATATACACTCACGGTCACATTCACACACACACACTCCCTTATATACACTCACAGTCACATTCACACATACACTCCCTTATATACACTCACAGTCACATTCACACATAAACTCCCTTATATACACTCACAGTCACATTCACACACACACTCCCTTATATACACTCACAGTCACATTCACACATAAACTCCCTTATATACACTCACAGTCACATTCACACATACACTCCCTTATATACACTCACAGTCACATTCACACATAAACTCCCTTATATACACTCACAGTCACATTCACACATAAACTCCCTTATATACACTCACAGTCACATTCACACATACACTCCCTTATATACACTCACAGTCACATTCACACATAAACTCCCTTATATACACTCACAGTCACATTCACACACACACTCCCTTATATACACTCACAGTCACATTCACACACACACTCCCTTATATACACTCACAGTCACATTCACACACACACTCCCTTATATACACTCACAGTCACATTCACACACACACTCCCTTATATACACTCACAGTCACATTCACACATAAACTCCCTTATATACACTCACAGTCACATTCACACATACACTCCCTTATATACACTCACGGTCACATTCACACACACACTCCCTTATATACACTCACAGTCACATTCACACATAAACTCCCTTATATACACTCACAGTCACATTCACACACACACTCCCTTATATACACTCACAGTCACATTCACACATACACTCCCTTATATACACTCACGGTCACATTCACACACACACTCCCTTATATACACTCACAGTCACATTCACACACACACTCCCTTATATACACTCACAGTCACATTCACACATACACTCCCTTATATACACTCACGGTCACATTCACACACACACTCCCTTATATACACTCACAGTCACATTCACACATACACACTCCCTTATATACACTCACGGTCACATTCACACACACACACTCCCTTATATACACTCACAGTCACATTCACACACACACTCCCTTATATACACTCACAGTCACATTCACACATAAACTCCCTTATATACACTCACAGTCACATTCACACATACACTCCCTTATATACACTCACAGTCACATTCACACATAAACTCCCTTATATACACTCACAGTCACATTCACACATACACACTCCCTTATATACACTCACGGTCACATTCACACACACACACTCCCTTATATACACTCACAGTCACATTCACACATACACTCCCTTATATACACTCACAGTCACATTCACACATAAACTCCCTTATATACACTCACAGTCACATTCACACACACACTCCCTTATATACACTCACAGTCACATTCACACATAAACTCCCTTATATACACTCACAGTCACATTCACACATACACTCCCTTATATACACTCACGGTCACATTCACACACACACTCCCTTATATACACTCACAGTCACATTCACACATAAACTCCCTTATATACACTCACAGTCACATTCACACACACACTCCCTTATATACACTCACAGTCACATTCACACATACACTCCCTTATATACACTCACGGTCACATTCACACACACACTCCCTTATATACACTCACAGTCACATTCACACACACACTCCCTTATATACACTCACAGTCACATTCACACATACACTCCCTTATATACACTCACGGTCACATTCACACACACACTCCCTTATATACACTCACAGTCACATTCACACATACACACTCCCTTATATACACTCACGGTCACATTCACACACACACACTCCCTTATATACACTCACAGTCACATTCACACACACACTCCCTTATATACACTCACAGTCACATTCACACATAAACTCCCTTATATACACTCACAGTCACATTCACACATACACTCCCTTATATACACTCACAGTCACATTCACACATAAACTCCCTTATATACACTCACAGTCACATTCACACATACACACTCCCTTATATACACTCACGGTCACATTCACACACACACACTCCCTTATATACACTCACAGTCACATTCACACATACACTCCCTTATATACACTCACAGTCACATTCACACATAAACTCCCTTATATACACTCACAGTCACATTCACACACACACTCCCTTATATACACTCACAGTCACATTCACACACACACTCCCTTATATACACTCACAGTCACATTCACACACACACTCCCTTATATACACTCACAGTCACATTCACACATAAACTCCCTTATATACACTCACAGTCACATTCACACATACACTCCCTTATATACACTCACGGTCACATTCACACACACACTCCCTTATATACACTCACAGTCACATTCACACATAAACTCCCTTATATACACTCACAGTCACATTCACACACACACTCCCTTATATACACTCACAGTCACATTCACACATACACTCCCTTATATACACTCACGGTCACATTCACACACACACTCCCTTATATACACTCACGGTCACATTCACACATACACACTCCCTTATATACACTCACAGTCACATTCACACACACACTCCCTTATATACACTCACGGTCACATTCACACACACACTCCCTTATATACACTCACAGTCACATTCACACATAAACTCCCTTATATACACTCACGGTCACATTCACACATAAACTCCCTTATATACACTCACAGTCACATTCACACACACACTCCCTTATATACACTCACGGTCACATTCACACATACACTCCCTTATATACACTCACAGTCACATTCACACACACACTCCCTTATATACACTCACAGTCACATTCACACATACACTCCCTTATATACACTCACAGTCACATTCACACACACACTCCCTTATATACACTCACGGTCACATTCACACACACACTCCCTTATATACACTCACGGTCACATTCACACATACACTCCCTTATATACACTCACGGTCACATTCACACATAAACTCCCTTATATACACTCACAGTCACATTCACACATAAACTCCCTTATATACACTCACAGTCACATTCACACATAAACTCCCTTATATACACTCACAGTCACATTCACACATAAACTCCCTTATATACACTCACAGTCACATTCACACACACACTCCCTTATATACACTCACAGTCACATTCACACACACACTCCCTTATATACACTCACGGTCACATTCACACATACACTCCCTTATATACACTCACAGTCACATTCACACACACACTCCCTTATATACACTCACAGTCACATTCACACATAAACTCCCTTATATACACTCACAGTCACATTCACATACACACACTCCCTTATATACACTCACAGTCACATTCACACATAAACTCCCTTATATACACTCACAGTCACATTCACACATAAACTCCCTTATATACACTCACGGTCACATTCACATACACACACTCCCTTATATACACTCACAGTCACATTCACACATAAACTCCCTTATATACACTCACAGTCACATTCACATACACACACTCCCTTATATACACTCACAGTCACATTCACACATAAACTCCCTTATATACACTCACAGTCACATTCACACATAAACTCCCTTATATACACTCACAGTCACATTCACACACACACTCCCTTATATACACTCACAGTCACATTCACACATAAACTCCCTTATATACACTCACAGTCACATTCACATACACACACTCCCTTATATACACTCACAGTCACATTCACACATACACTCCCTTATATACACTCACAGTCACATTCACACACACACTCCCTTATATACACTCACGGTCACATTCACACATAAACTCCCTTATATACACTCACAGTCACATTCACACATAAACTCCCTTATATACACTCACGGTCACATTCACACATAAACTCCCTTATATACACTCACAGTCACATTCACACATACACTCCCTTATATACACTCACAGTCACATTCACACACACACTCCCTTATATACACTCACAGTCACATTCACACATACACTCCCTTATATACACTCACGGTCACATTCACACATAAACTCCCTTATATACACTCACAGTCACATTCACACACACACTCCCTTATATACACTCACAGTCACATTCACACATAAACTCCCTTATATACACTCACGGTCACATTCACACACACTCCCTTATATACACTCACAGTCACATTCACACATAAACTCCCTTATATACACTCACAGTCACATTCACACATACACTCCCTTATATACACTCACAGTCACATTCACACACACACTCCCTTATATACACTCACGGTCACATTCACACATACACTCCCTTATATACACTCACAGTCACATTCACACACACACTCCCTTATATACACTCACGGTCACATTCACACACACACTCCCTTATATACACTCACAGTCACATTCACACACACACTCCCTTATATACACTCACAGTCACATTCACACATAAACTCCCTTATATACACTCACGGTCACATTCACACATAAACTCCCTTATATACACTCACAGTCACATTCACACATAAACTCCCTTATATACACTCACAGTCACATTCACACACACACACTCCCTTATATACACTCACAGTCACATTCACACATAAACTCCCTTATATACACTCACAGTCACATTCACACATAAACTCCCTTATATACACTCACGGTCACATTCACACACACACTCCCTTATATACACTCACAGTCACATTCACACACACACTCCCTTATATACACTCACGGTCACATTCACACATAAACTCCCTTATATACACTCACAGTCACATTCACACATACACTCCCTTATATACACTCACAGTCACATTCACACATAAACTCCCTTATATACACTCACAGTCACATTCACACATACACACTCCCTTATATACACTCACAGTCACATTCACACATAAACTCCCTTATATACACTCACAGTCACATTCACACATAAACTCCCTTATATACACTCACGGTCACATTCACACACACACTCCCTTATATACACTCACAGTCACATTCACACACACACTCCCTTATATACACTCACGGTCACATTCACACATAAACTCCCTTATATACACTCACAGTCACATTCACACATACACTCCCTTATATACACTCACAGTCACATTCACACATAAACTCCCTTATATACACTCACAGTCACATTCACACATACACTCCCTTATATACACTCACAGTCACATTCACACACACACTCCCTTATATACACTCACAGTCACATTCACACATAAACTCCCTTATATACACTCACAGTCACATTCACACATACACTCCCTTATATACACTCACAGTCACATTCACACATAAACTCCCTTATATACACTCACAGTCACATTCACACATAAACTCCCTTATATACACTCACAGTCACATTCACACACACACACTCCCTTATATACACTCACAGTCACATTCACACATACACTCCCTTATATACACTCACAGTCACATTCACACACACACTCCCTTATATACACTCACAGTCACATTCACACACACACTCCCTTATATACACTCACAGTCACATTCACACACACACTCCCTTATATACACTCACGGTCACATTCACACATAAACTCCCTTATATACACTCACGGTCACATTCACACATAAACTCCCTTATATACACTCACAGTCACATTCACACATAAACTCCCTTATATACACTCACAGTCACATTCACACATACACACTCCCTTATATACACTCACGGTCACATTCACACACACTCCCTTATATACACTCACAGTCACATTCACACATAAACTCCCTTATATACACTCACAGTCACATTCACACATACACTCCCTTATATACACTCACGGTCACATTCACACATAAACTCCCTTATATACACTCACAGTCACATTCACACATACACTCCCTTATATACACTCACGGTCACATTCACACATAAACTCCCTTATATACACTCACAGTCACATTCACACATACACTCCCTTATATACACTCACGGTCACATTCACACATACACTCCCTTATATACACTCACAGTCACATTCACACATACACTCCCTTATATACACTCACGGTCACATTCACACATAAACTCCCTTATATACACTCACGGTCACATTCACACATAAACTCCCTTATATACACTCACAGTCACATTCACACACACACTCCCTTATATACACTCACAGTCACATTCACACACACACTCCCTTATATACACTCACAGTCACATTCACACATACACTCCCTTATATACACTCACAGTCACATTCACACATAAACTCCCTTATATACACTCACGGTCACATTCACACACACACTCCCTTATATACACTCACGGTCACATTCACACACACACTCCCTTATATACACTCACGGTCACATTCACACATAAACTCCCTTATATACACTCACAGTCACATTCACACATAAACTCCCTTATATACACTCACGGTCACATTCACACATAAACTCCCTTATATACACTCACGGTCACATTCACACATAAACTCCCTTATATACACTCACAGTCACATTCACACATAAACTCCCTTATATACACTCACGGTCACATTCACACATAAACTCCCTTATATACACTCACGGTCACATTCACACATAAACTCCCTTATATACACTCACGGTCACATTCACACATAAACTCCCTTATATACACTCACGGTCACATTCACACACACTCCCTTATATACACTCACAGTCACATTCACACATAAACTCCCTTATATACACTCACAGTCACATTCACACATACACTCCCTTATATACACTCACGGTCACATTCACACATAAACTCCCTTATATACACTCACAGTCACATTCACACACACACACTCCCTTATATACACTCACAGTCACATTCACACATAAACTCCCTTATATACACTCACAGTCACATTCACACATAAACTCCCTTATATACACTCACAGTCACATTCACACATACACTCCCTTATATACACTCACGGTCACATTCACACATAAACTCCCTTATATACACTCACAGTCACATTCACACATACACTCCCTTATATACACTCACAGTCACATTCACACATAAACTCCCTTATATACACTCACAGTCACATTCACACATACACTCCCTTATATACACTCACGGTCACATTCACACATAAACTCCCTTATATACACTCACAGTCACATTCACACATAAACTCCCTTATATACACTCACAGTCACATTCACACATACACTCCCTTATATACACTCACAGTCACATTCACACATAAACTCCCTTATATACACTCACAGTCACATTCACACATAAACTCCCTTATATACACTCACAGTCACATTCACACATAAACTCCCTTATATACACTCACAGTCACATTCACACACACACTCCCTTATATACACTCACAGTCACATTCACACATAAACTCCCTTATATACACTCACAGTCACATTCACACACACACACTCCCTTATATACACTCACAGTCACATTCACACATAAACTCCCTTATATACACTCACAGTCACATTCACACATAAACTCCCTTATATACACTCACAGTCACATTCACACACACACTCCCTTATATACACTCACAGTCACATTCACACATAAACTCCCTTATATACACTCACAGTCACATTCACACACACACACTCCCTTATATACACTCACAGTCACATTCACACATAAACTCCCTTATATACACTCACAGTCACATTCACACATACACTCCCTTATATACACTCACGGTCACATTCACACATAAACTCCCTTATATACACTCACGGTCACATTCACACACACATACTCCCTTATATACACTCACGGTCACATTCACACATAAACTCCCTTATATACACTCACGGTCACATTCACACATACACTCCCTTATATACACTCACAGTCACATTCACACATACACTCCCTTATATACACTCACGGTCACATTCACACATAAACTCCCTTATATACACTCACGGTCACATTCACACACACACTCCCTTATATACACTCACAGTCACATTCACACATAAACTCCCTTATATACACTCACAGTCACATTCACACATACACTCCCTTATATACACTCACAGTCACATTCACACATACACTCCCTTATATACACTCACAGTCACATTCACACATACACTCCCTTATATACACTCACAGTCACATTCACACATACACTCCCTTATATACACTCACAGTCACATTCACACATACACTCCCTTATATACACTCACAGTCACATTCACACACACACTCCCTTATATACACTCACAGTCACATTCACACACACACACTCCCTTATATACACTCACAGTCACATTCACACATAAACTCCCTTATATACACTCACAGTCACATTCACACATAAACTCCCTTATATACACTCACGGTCACATTCACACACACTCCCTTATATACACTCACAGTCACATTCACACATAAACTCCCTTATATACACTCACAGTCACATTCACACATACACTCCCTTATATACACTCACGGTCACATTCACACATAAACTCCCTTATATACACTCACAGTCACATTCACACACACACACTCCCTTATATACACTCACAGTCACATTCACACATAAACTCCCTTATATACACTCACAGTCACATTCACACATAAACTCCCTTATATACACTCACAGTCACATTCACACATACACTCCCTTATATACACTCACGGTCACATTCACACATAAACTCCCTTATATACACTCACAGTCACATTCACACATACACTCCCTTATATACACTCACAGTCACATTCACACATAAACTCCCTTATATACACTCACAGTCACATTCACACATACACTCCCTTATATACACTCACGGTCACATTCACACATAAACTCCCTTATATACACTCACAGTCACATTCACACATAAACTCCCTTATATACACTCACAGTCACATTCACACATACACTCCCTTATATACACTCACAGTCACATTCACACATAAACTCCCTTATATACACTCACAGTCACATTCACACATAAACTCCCTTATATACACTCACAGTCACATTCACACATAAACTCCCTTATATACACTCACAGTCACATTCACACACACACTCCCTTATATACACTCACAGTCACATTCACACATAAACTCCCTTATATACACTCACAGTCACATTCACACACACACACTCCCTTATATACACTCACAGTCACATTCACACATAAACTCCCTTATATACACTCACAGTCACATTCACACATAAACTCCCTTATATACACTCACAGTCACATTCACACACACACTCCCTTATATACACTCACAGTCACATTCACACATAAACTCCCTTATATACACTCACAGTCACATTCACACACACACACTCCCTTATATACACTCACAGTCACATTCACACATAAACTCCCTTATATACACTCACAGTCACATTCACACATACACTCCCTTATATACACTCACGGTCACATTCACACATAAACTCCCTTATATACACTCACGGTCACATTCACACACACATACTCCCTTATATACACTCACGGTCACATTCACACATAAACTCCCTTATATACACTCACGGTCACATTCACACATACACTCCCTTATATACACTCACAGTCACATTCACACATACACTCCCTTATATACACTCACGGTCACATTCACACATAAACTCCCTTATATACACTCACGGTCACATTCACACACACACTCCCTTATATACACTCACAGTCACATTCACACATAAACTCCCTTATATACACTCACAGTCACATTCACACATACACTCCCTTATATACACTCACAGTCACATTCACACATACACTCCCTTATATACACTCACAGTCACATTCACACATACACTCCCTTATATACACTCACAGTCACATTCACACATACACTCCCTTATATACACTCACAGTCACATTCACACATACACTCCCTTATATACACTCACAGTCACATTCACACACACACTCCCTTATATACACTCACAGTCACATTCACACACACACACTCCCTTATATACACTCACAGTCACATTCACACATAAACTCCCTTATATACACTCACAGTCACATTCACACATAAACTCCCTTATATACACTCACAGTCACATTCACACATAAACTCCCTTATATACACTCACAGTCACATTCACACATAAACTCCCTTATATACACTCACAGTCACATTCACACATAAACTCCCTTATATACACTCACAGTCACATTCACACATAAACTCCCTTATATACACTCACGGTCACATTCACACATAAACTCCCTTATATACACTCACAGTCACATTCACACATAAACTCCCTTATATACACTCACAGTCACATTCACACATACACTCCCTTATATACACTCACGGTCACATTCACACATAAACTCCCTTATATACACTCACAGTCACATTCACACATACACTCCCTTATATACACTCACAGTCACATTCACACATACACTCCCTTATATACACTCACAGTCACATTCACACATAAACTCCCTTATATACACTCACGGTCACATTCACACACACACTCCCTTATATACACTCACGGTCACATTCACACATAAACTCCCTTATATACACTCACGGTCACATTCACACACACACTCCCTTATATACACTCACAGTCACATTCACACATACACTCCCTTATATACACTCACAGTCACATTCACACATAAACTCCCTTATATACACTCACGGTCACATTCACACACACACTCCCTTATATACACTCACGGTCACATTCACACATAAACTCCCTTATATACACTCACGGTCACATTCACACACACACTCCCTTATATACACTCACAGTCACATTCACACATAAACTCCCTTATATACACTCACAGTCACATTCACACATACACTCCCTTATATACACTCACAGTCACATTCACACATACACTCCCTTATATACACTCACAGTCACATTCACACATACACTCCCTTATATACACTCACAGTCACATTCACACATACACTCCCTTATATACACTCACAGTCACATTCACACATACACTCCCTTATATACACTCACAGTCACATTCACACACACACTCCCTTATATACACTCACAGTCACATTCACACACACACACTCCCTTATATACACTCACAGTCACATTCACACATAAACTCCCTTATATACACTCACAGTCACATTCACACATAAACTCCCTTATATACACTCACAGTCACATTCACACATAAACTCCCTTATATACACTCACAGTCACATTCACACATAAACTCCCTTATATACACTCACAGTCACATTCACACATAAACTCCCTTATATACACTCACAGTCACATTCACACATAAACTCCCTTATATACACTCACGGTCACATTCACACATAAACTCCCTTATATACACTCACAGTCACATTCACACATAAACTCCCTTATATACACTCACAGTCACATTCACACATACACTCCCTTATATACACTCACAGTCACATTCACACATAAACTCCCTTATATACACTCACGGTCACATTCACACATAAACTCCCTTATATACACTCACAGTCACATTCACACATAAACTCCCTTATATACACTCACGGTCACATTCACACACACACACTCCCTTATATACACTCACAGTCACATTCACACACACACTCCCTTATATACACTCACGGTCACATTCACACATACACTCCCTTATATACACTCACAGTCACATTCACACATACACTCCCTTATATACACTCACAGTCACATTCACACATAAACTCCCTTATATACACTCACAGTCACATTCACACATACACTCCCTTATATACACTCACAGTCACATTCACACACACACTCCCTTATATACACTCACAGTCACATTCACACATAAACTCCCTTATATACACTCACGGTCACATTCACACATAAACTCCCTTATATACACTCACAGTCACATTCACACATACACTCCCTTATATACACTCACAGTCACATTCACACACACACTCCCTTATATACACTCACGGTCACATTCACACATACACACTCCCTTATATACACTCACAGTCACATTCACACACACACTCCCTTATATACACTCACAGTCACATTCACACATAAACTCCCTTATATACACTCACAGTCACATTCACATACACACTCCCTTATATACACTCACAGTCACATTCACACACACATACTCCCTTATATACACTCACAGTCACATTCACACATAAACTCCCTTATATACACTCACGGTCACATTCACACATAAACTCCCTTATATACACTCACAGTCACATTCACACATAAACTCCCTTATATACACTCACGGTCACATTCACACACACACTCCCTTATATACACTCACGATCACATTCAGACATAAACTCCCTTATATACACTCACAGTCACATTCACACATACACACTCCCTTATATACACTCACGATCACATTCAGACATAAACTCCCTTATATACACTCACAGTCACATTCACACATAAACTCCCTTATATACACTCACAGTCACATTCACACACACACTCCCTTATATACACTCACAGTCACATTCACACATACACACTCCCTTATATACACTCACGATCACATTCAGACATAAACTCCCTTATATACACTCACAGTCACATTCACACACACACTCCCTTATATACACTCACAGTCACATTCACACATACACACTCCCTTATATACACTCACAGTCACATTCACACATAAACTCCCTTATATACACTCACAGTCACATTCACACACACTCCCTTATATACACTCACGGTCACATTCACACACACACTCCCTTATATACACTCACAGTCACATTCACACACACTCCCTTATATACACTCACGGTCACATTCACACACACACTCCCTTATATACACTCACGGTCACATTCACACATACACTCCCTTATATACACTCACAGTCACATTCACACACACACTCCCTTATATACACTCACGGTCACATTCACACACACTCCCTTATATACACTCACAGTCACATTCACACATAAACTCCCTTATATACACTCACGGTCACATTCACACACACACTCCCTTATATACACTCACAGTCACATTCACACACACTCCCTTATATACACTCACGGTCACATTCACACACACACTCCCTTATATACACTCACAGTCACATTCACACACACTCCCTTATATACACTCACGGTCACATTCACACACACACTCCCTTATATACACTCACGATCACATTCACACATAAACTCCCTTATATACACTCACAGTCACATTCACACACACTCCCTTATATACACTCACGGTCACATTCACACACACACTCCCTTATATACACTCACAGTCACATTCACACATAAACTCCCTTATATACACTCACGGTCACATTCACACACACACTCCCTTATATACACTCACGGTCACATTCACACACACACTCCCTTATATACACTCACAGTCACATTCACACATACACTCCCTTATATACACTCACGGTCACATTCACACATAAACTCCCTTATATACACTCACAGTCACATTCACACATAAACTCCCTTATATACACTCACAGTCACATTCACACATAAACTCCCTTATATACACTCACAGTCACATTCACACATACACACTCCCTTATATACACTCACGGTCACATTCACACATAAACTCCCTTATATACACTCACAGTCACATTCACACATAAACTCCCTTATATACACTCACAGTCACATTCACACACACACTCCCTTATATACACTCACAGTCACATTCACACATAAACTCCCTTATATACACTCACGGTCACATTCACACATAAACTCCCTTATATACACTCACAGTCACATTCACACACACACTCCCTTATATACACTCACAGTCACATTCACACATAAACTCCCTTATATACACTCACGGTCACATTCACACATAAACTCCCTTATATACACTCACAGTCACATTCACACACACACTCCCTTATATACACTCACAGTCACATTCACACACACACTCCCTTATATACACTCACAGTCACATTCACATACACACTCCCTTATATACACTCACGGTCACATTCACACACACTCCCTTATATACACTCACGGTCACATTCACACACACTCCCTTATATACACTCACGGTCACATTCACACACACTCCCTTATATACACTCACGGTCACATTCACACATAAACTCCCTTATATACACTCACAGTCACATTCACACATAAACTCCCTTATATACACTCACAGTCACATTCACACACACACTCCCTTATATACACTCACGGTCACATTCACACACACACTCCCTTATATACACTCACGGTCACATTCACACACACTCCCTTATATACACTCACGGTCACATTCACACACACACTCCCTTATATACACTCACAGTCACATTCACACACACACTCCCTTATATACACTCACGGTCACATTCACACACATACTCCCTTATATACACTCACAGTCACATTCACACATAAACTCCCTTATATACACTCACAGTCACATTCACACACACACTCCCTTATATACACTCACGGTCACATTCACACATACACACTCCCTTATATACACTCACGGTCACATTCACACACATACTCCCTTATATACACTCACGGTCACATTCACACACACACTCCCTTATATACACTCACGGTCACATTCACACATACACACTCCCTTATATACACTCACGGTCACATTCACACACACACTCCCTTATATACACTCACGGTCACATTCACACACATACTCCCTTATATACACTCACGGTCACATTCACACACACACTCCCTTATATACACTCACGGTCACATTCACACATACACACTCCCTTATATACACTCACGGTCACATTCACACACACACTCCCTTATATACACTCACGGTCACATTCACACACACACTCCCTTATATACACTCACGGTCACATTCACACACATACTCCCTTATATACACTCACAGTCACATTCACACATAAACTCCCTTATATACACTCACGGTCACATTCACACACACACTCCCTTATATACACTCACGGTCACATTCACACATACACACTCCCTTATATACACTCACAGTCACATTCACACATAAACTCCCTTATATACACTCACGGTCACATTCACACACACACTCCCTTATATACACTCACAGTCACATTCACACATACACTCCCTTATATACACTCACGGTCACATTCACACATAAACTCCCTTATATACACTCACGGTCACATTCACACATAAACTCCCTTATATACACTCACAGTCACATTCACACACACACTCCCTTATATACACTCACAGTCACATTCACACATACACTCCCTTATATACACTCACGGTCACATTCACACATAAACTCCCTTATATACACTCACAGTCACATTCACACATAAACTCCCTTATATACACTCACAGTCACATTCACACACACACACTCCCTTATATACACTCACGGTCACATTCACACATAAACTCCCTTATATACACTCACGGTCACATTCACACACACTCCCTTATATACACTCACAGTCACATTCACACACACACACTCCCTTATATACACTCACAGTCACATTCACACATAAACTCCCTTATATACACTCACGGTCACATTCACACATAAACTCCCTTATATACACTCACAGTCACATTCACACATAAACTCCCTTATATACACTCACGGTCACATTCACACATACACACTCCCTTATATACACTCACAGTCACATTCACACATAAACTCCCTTATATACACTCACGGTCACATTCACACACACACTCCCTTATATACACTCACAGTCACATTCACACATAAACTCCCTTATATACACTCACGGTCACATTCACACATAAACTCCCTTATATACACTCACAGTCACATTCACACATAAACTCCCTTATATACACTCACGGTCACATTCACACACACACACTCCCTTATATACACTCACGGTCACATTCACACATAAACTCCCTTATATACACTCACGGTCACATTCACACATAAACTCCCTTATATACACTCACGGTCACATTCACACATAAACTCCCTTATATACACTCACAGTCACATTCACACACACACTCCCTTATATACACTCACGGTCACATTCACACACACACTCCCTTATATACACTCACGGTCACATTCACACACACTCCCTTATATACACTCACGGTCACATTCACACACACACTCCCTTATATACACTCACAGTCACATTCACACACACTCCCTTATATACACTCACGGTCACATTCACACACACACTCCCTTATATACACTCACAGTCACATTCACACACACTCCCTTATATACACTCACGGTCACATTCACACACACACTCCCTTATATACACTCACGATCACATTCACACATAAACTCCCTTATATACACTCACAGTCACATTCACACACACTCCCTTATATACACTCACGGTCACATTCACACACACACTCCCTTATATACACTCACAGTCACATTCACACATAAACTCCCTTATATACACTCACAGTCACATTCACACATAAACTCCCTTATATACACTCACGGTCACATTCACACACACACTCCCTTATATACACTCACAGTCACATTCACACACACTCCCTTATATACACTCACGGTCACATTCACACACACACTCCCTTATATACACTCACAGTCACATTCACACACACTCCCTTATATACACTCACGGTCACATTCACACACACACTCCCTTATATACACTCACGGTCACATTCACACATACACTCCCTTATATACACTCACAGTCACATTCACACACACACTCCCTTATATACACTCACGGTCACATTCACACACACTCCCTTATATACACTCACGGTCACATTCACACACACACTCCCTTATATACACTCACGATCACATTCAGACATAAACTCCCTTATATACACTCACAGTCACATTCACACACACACTCCCTTATATACACTCACAGTCACATTCACACATAAACTCCCTTATATACACTCACAGTCACATTCACACATAAACTCCCTTATATACACTCACGGTCACATTCACACATAAACTCCCTTATATACACTCACAGTCACATTCACACATAAACTCCCTTATATACACTCACAGTCACATTCACACATAAACTCCCTTATATACACTCACAGTCACATTCACACATAAACTCCCTTATATACACTCACAGTCACATTCACACATAAACTCCCTTATATACACTCACGGTCACATTCACACACACACTCCCTTATATACACTCACGATCACATTCACACATAAACTCCCTTATATACACTCACAGTCACATTCACACATACACTCCCTTATATACACTCACGGTCACATTCACACACACACTCCCTTATATACACTCACGGTCACATTCACACACACACTCCCTTATATACACTCACAGTCACATTCACACATAAACTCCCTTATATACACTCACAGTCACATTCACACATAAACTCCCTTATATACACTCACGGTCACATTCACACACACACTCCCTTATATACACTCACAGTCACATTCACACACACTCCCTTATATACACTCACAGTCACATTCACACATAAACTCCCTTATATACACTCACGGTCACATTCACACACACACTCCCTTATATACACTCACGATCACATTCACACATAAACTCCCTTATATACACTCACAGTCACATTCACACATAAACTCCCTTATATACACTCACGGTCACATTCACACACACACTCCCTTATATACACTCACAGTCACATTCACACACACTCCCTTATATACACTCACAGTCACATTCACACATAAACTCCCTTATATACACTCACAGTCACATTCACACACACACTCCCTTATATACACTCACGGTCACATTCACACATAAACTCCCTTATATACACTCACAGTCACATTCACACACACACTCCCTTATATACACTCACAGTCACATTCACACATACACTCCCTTATATACACTCACGGTCACATTCACACACACTCCCTTATATACACTCACAGTCACATTCACACATAAACTCCCTTATATACACTCACGGTCACATTCACACATACACTCCCTTATATACACTCACAGTCACATTCACACATAAACTCCCTTATATACACTCACAGTCACATTCACACATAAACTCCCTTATATACACTCACAGTCACATTCACACATAAACTCCCTTATATACACTCACAGTCACATTCACACATACACTCCCTTATATACACTCACGGTCACATTCACACATAAACTCCCTTATATACACTCACAGTCACATTCACACATAAACTCCCTTATATACACTCACAGTCACATTCACACACACACACTCCCTTATATACACTCACGGTCACATTCACACATAAACTCCCTTATATACACTCACGGTCACATTCACACACACTCCCTTATATACACTCACAGTCACATTCACACACACACACTCCCTTATATACACTCACAGTCACATTCACACATAAACTCCCTTATATACACTCACGGTCACATTCACACATAAACTCCCTTATATACACTCACAGTCACATTCACACATAAACTCCCTTATATACACTCACAGTCACATTCACACATAAACTCCCTTATATACACTCACAGTCACATTCACACATAAACTCCCTTATATACACTCACAGTCACATTCACACATAAACTCCCTTATATACACTCACAGTCACATTCACACATAAACTCCCTTATATACACTCACAGTCACATTCACACATACACTCCCTTATATACACTCACGGTCACATTCACACATAAACTCCCTTATATACACTCACAGTCACATTCACACATAAACTCCCTTATATACACTCACAGTCACATTCACACACACACACTCCCTTATATACACTCACGGTCACATTCACACATAAACTCCCTTATATACACTCACGGTCACATTCACACACACTCCCTTATATACACTCACAGTCACATTCACACACACACACTCCCTTATATACACTCACAGTCACATTCACACATAAACTCCCTTATATACACTCACAGTCACATTCACACATAAACTCCCTTATATACACTCACAGTCACATTCACACACACACACTCCCTTATATACACTCACAGTCACATTCACACATACACTCCCTTATATACACTCACGGTCACATTCACACATAAACTCCCTTATATACACTCACAGTCACATTCACACATAAACTCCCTTATATACACTCACAGTCACATTCACACACACACACTCCCTTATATACACTCACGGTCACATTCACACATAAACTCCCTTATATACACTCACGGTCACATTCACACACACTCCCTTATATACACTCACAGTCACATTCACACACACACACTCCCTTATATACACTCACAGTCACATTCACACATAAACTCCCTTATATACACTCACGGTCACATTCACACATAAACTCCCTTATATACACTCACAGTCACATTCACACATAAACTCCCTTATATACACTCACAGTCACATTCACACATAAACTCCCTTATATACACTCACAGTCACATTCACACATAAACTCCCTTATATACACTCACAGTCACATTCACACATAAACTCCCTTATATACACTCACAGTCACATTCACACATAAACTCCCTTATATACACTCACAGTCACATTCACACATACACTCCCTTATATACACTCACGGTCACATTCACACATAAACTCCCTTATATACACTCACAGTCACATTCACACATAAACTCCCTTATATACACTCACAGTCACATTCACACACACACACTCCCTTATATACACTCACGGTCACATTCACACATAAACTCCCTTATATACACTCACGGTCACATTCACACACACTCCCTTATATACACTCACAGTCACATTCACACACACACACTCCCTTATATACACTCACAGTCACATTCACACATAAACTCCCTTATATACACTCACGGTCACATTCACACATAAACTCCCTTATATACACTCACAGTCACATTCACACACACACTCCCTTATATACACTCACAGTCACATTCACACATAAACTCCCTTATATACACTCACAGTCACATTCACACATAAACTCCCTTATATACACTCACGGTCACATTCACACATAAACTCCCTTATATACACTCACGGTCACATTCACACATAAACTCCCTTATATACACTCACAGTCACATTCACACATAAACTCCCTTATATACACTCACAGTCACATTCACACATAAACTCCCTTATATACACTCACAGTCACATTCACACATACACTCCCTTATATACACTCACAGTCACATTCACACATAAACTCCCTTATATACACTCACAGTCACATTCACACATACACTCCCTTATATACACTCACGGTCACATTCACACATAAACTCCCTTATATACACTCACAGTCACATTCACACACACACACTCCCTTATATACACTCACGGTCACATTCACACATACACTCCCTTATATACACTCACAGTCACATTCACACACACACTCCCTTATATACACTCACAGTCACATTCACACATACACTCCCTTATATACACTCACAGTCACATTCACACACACTCCCTTATATACACTCACGGTCACATTCACACATACACTCCCTTATATACACTCACAGTCACATTCACACACACACTCCCTTATATACACTCACAGTCACATTCACACATACACTCCCTTATATACACTCACAGTCACATTCACACATAAACTCCCTTATATACACTCACAGTCACATTCACACACACTCCCTTATATACACTCACAGTCACATTCACACATACACTCCCTTATATACACTCACAGTCACATTCACACACACTCCCTTATATACACTCACAGTCACATTCACACACACACTCCCTTATATACACTCACAGTCACATTCACACATACACTCCCTTATATACACTCACAGTCACATTCACACATACACTCCCTTATATACACTCACAGTCACATTCACACACACTCCCTTATATACACTCACAGTCACATTCACACACACACTCCCTTATATACACTCACGGTCACATTCACACATAAACTCCCTTATATACACTCACAGTCACATTCACACACACACTCCCTTATATACACTCACAGTCACATTCACACATAAACTCCCTTATATACACTCACAGTCACATTCACACATAAACTCCCTTATATACACTCACAGTCACATTCACACATAAACTCCCTTATATACACTCACAGTCACATTCACACATAAACTCCCTTATATACACTCACAGTCACATTCACACACACACTCCCTTATATACACTCACGGTCACATTCACACATAAACTCCCTTATATACACTCACAGTCACATTCACACACACACTCCCTTATATACACTCACAGTCACATTCACACATAAACTCCCTTATATACACTCACAGTCACATTCACACATAAACTCCCTTATATACACTCACAGTCACATTCACACACACTCCCTTATATACACTCACGGTCACATTCACACATAAACTCCCTTATATACACTCACAGTCACATTCACACATACACTCCCTTATATACACTCACGGTCACATTCACACACACACTCCCTTATATACACTCACAGTCACATTCACACATAAACTCCCTTATATACACTCACAGTCACATTCACACATAAACTCCCTTATATACACTCACAGTCACATTCACACACACTCCCTTATATACACTCACAGTCACATTCACACATAAACTCCCTTATATACACTCACAGTCACATTCACACATAAACTCCCTTATATACACTCACAGTCACATTCACACACACACTCCCTTATATACACTCACAGTCACATTCACACATAAACTCCCTTATATACACTCACAGTCACATTCACACATAAACTCCCTTATATACACTCACAGTCACATTCACACACACTCCCTTATATACACTCACAGTCACATTCACACACACACTCCCTTATATACACTCACGGTCACATTCACACACACACTCCCTTATATACACTCACGGTCACATTCACACATAAACTCCCTTATATACACTCACGGTCACATTCACACATAAACTCCCTTATATACACTCACAGTCACATTCACACATAAACTCCCTTATATACACTCACAGTCACATTCACACATACACTCCCTTATATACACTCACAGTCACATTCACACACACACTCCCTTATATACACTCACGGTCACATTCACACATAAACTCCCTTATATACACTCACAGTCACATTCACACATAAACTCCCTTATATACACTCACGGTCACATTCACACACACACTCCCTTATATACACTCACGGTCACATTCACACATAAACTCCCTTATATACACTCACGGTCACATTCACACATACACACTCCCTTATATACACTCACGGTCACATTCACACATACACTCCCTTATATACACTCACAGTCACATTCACACATACACTCCCTTATATACACTCACAGTCACATTCACACATAAACTCCCTTATATACACTCACGGTCACATTCACACATAAACTCCCTTATATATACTCACAGTCACATTCACACATACACTCCCTTATATACACTCACAGTCACATTCACACATACACTCCCTTATATACACTCACGGTCACATTCACACATAAACTCCCTTATATACACTCACAGTCACATTCACACATAAACTCCCTTATATACACTCACGGTCACATTCACACATAAACTCCCTTATATACACTCACAGTCACATTCACACATAAACTCCCTTATATACACTCACGGTCACATTCACACATAAACTCCCTTATATACACTCACAGTCACATTCACACACACACACTCCCTTATATACACTCACAGTCACATTCACACATAAACTCCCTTATATACACTCACAGTCACATTCACACATAAACTCCCTTATATACACTCACAGTCACATTCACACACACACTCCCTTATATACACTCACAGTCACATTCACACATAAACTCCCTTATATACACTCACGGTCACATTCACACATAAACTCCCTTATATACACTCACAGTCACATTCACACATAAACTCCCTTATATACACTCACAGTCACATTCACACATAAACTCCCTTATATACACTCACAGTCACATTCACACATAAACTCCCTTATATACACTCACAGTCACATTCACACATAAACTCCCTTATATACACTCACGGTCACATTCACACATAAACTCCCTTATATACACTCACAGTCACATTCACACATAAACTCCCTTATATACACTCACAGTCACATTCACACATAAACTCCCTTATATACACTCACAGTCACATTCACACATAAACTCCCTTATATACACTCACAGTCACATTCACACATAAACTCCCTTATATACACTCACAGTCACATTCACACATAAACTCCCTTATATACACTCACGGTCACATTCACACATAAACTCCCTTATATACACTCACAGTCACATTCACACACAAACTCCCTTATATACACTCACAGTCACATTCACACATAAACTCCCTTATATACACTCACAGTCACATTCACACATAAACTCCCTTATATACACTCACAGTCACATTCACACACACACTCCCTTATATACACTCACAGTCACATTCACACATAAACTCCCTTATATACACTCACGGTCACATTCACACATAAACTCCCTTATATACACTCACAGTCACATTCACACATACACTCCCTTATATACACTCACAGTCACATTCACACATACACACTCCCTTATATACACTCACAGTCACATTCACACATAAACTCCCTTATATACACTCACGGTCACATTCACACATACACTCCCTTATATACACTCACAGTCACATTCACACATACACTCCCTTATATACACTCACAGTCACATTCACACATACACTCCCTTATATACACTCACGGTCACATTCACACACACACTCCCTTATATACACTCACGGTCACATTCACACATAAACTCCCTTATATACACTCACAGTCACATTCACACATAAACTCCCTTATATACACTCACGGTCACATTCACACATAAACTCCCTTATATACACTCACAGTCACATTCACACATAAACTCCCTTATATACACTCACGGTCACATTCACACATAAACTCCCTTATATACACTCACAGTCACATTCACACATACACTCCCTTATATACACTCACGGTCACATTCACACATACACTCCCTTATATACACTCACAGTCACATTCACACACACACTCCCTTATATACACTCACGGTCACATTCACACACACACTCCCTTATATACACTCACAGTCACATTCACACATAAACTCCCTTATATACACTCACGGTCACATTCACACATAAACTCCCTTATATACACTCACGGTCACATTCACACACACACTCCCTTATATACACTCACAGTCACATTCACACATACACTCCCTTATATACACTCACAGTCACATTCACACATAAACTCCCTTATATACACTCACGGTCACATTCACACATAAACTCCCTTATATACACTCACGGTCACATTCACACACACACTCCCTTATATACACTCACAGTCACATTCACACACACACTCCCTTATATACACTCACGGTCACATTCACACACACACTCCCTTATATACACTCACGGTCACATTCACACACACACTCCCTTATATACACTCACGGTCACATTCACACATACACTCCCTTATATACACTCACGGTCACATTCACACATACACTCCCTTATATACACTCACAGTCACATTCACACATACACTCCCTTATATACACTCACGGTCACATTCACATACACACTCCCTTATATACACTCACGGTCACATTCACATACACTCCCTTATATACACTCACAGTCACATTCACACATACACTCCCTTATATACACTCACAGTCACATTCACACATACACTCCCTTATATACACTCACAGTCACATTCACACATACACTCCCTTATATACACTCACGGTCACATTCACATACACACTCCCTTATATACACTCACAGTCACATTCACACATACACTCCCTTATATACACTCACAGTCACATTCACATACACACTCCCTTATATACACTCACGGTCACATTCACATACACACTCCCTTATATACACTCACGGTCACATTCACATACACTCCCTTATATACACTCACAGTCACATTCACACATACACTCCCTTATATACACTCACGGTCACATTCACATACACACTCCCTTATATACACTCACAGTCACATTCACACATACACTCCCTTATATACACTCACAGTCACATTCACATACACACTCCCTTATATACACTCACGGTCACATTCACACATACACTCCCTTATATACACTCACAGTCACATTCACATACACACTCCCTTATATACACTCACGGTCACATTCACACACACACTCCCTTATATACACTCACAGTCACATTCACATACACACTCCCTTATATACACTCACGGTCACATTCACACACACACTCCCTTATATACACTCACAGTCACATTCACACACACACTCCCTTATATACACTCACGGTCACATTCACACACACACTCCCTTATATACACTCACGGTCACATTCACACATAAACTCCCTTATATACACTCACGGTCACATTCACACACACACTCCCTTATATACACTCACAGTCACATTCACACATACACTCCCTTATATACACTCACGGTCACATTCACACATAAACTCCCTTATATACACTCACGGTCACATTCACACACACTCCCTTATATACACTCACAGTCACATTCACACATACACTCCCTTATATACACTCACGGTCACATTCACACACACACTCCCTTATATACACTCACAGTCACATTCACACATAAACTCCCTTATATACACTCACGGTCACATTCACACACACACTCCCTTATATACACTCACAGTCACATTCACACATAAACTCCCTTATATACACTCACGGTCACATTCACACACACACTCCCTTATATACACTCACAGTCACATTCACACATAAACTCCCTTATATACACTCACAGTCACATTCACACATAAACTCCCTTATATACACTCACGGTCACATTCACACATAAACTCCCTTATATACACTCACAGTCACATTCACACATAAACTCCCTTATATACACTCACGGTCACATTCACATACACACTCCCTTATATACACTCACGGTCATATTCACACATACACTCCCTTATATACACTCACAGTCACATTCACATACACACACTCCCTTATATACACTCACAGTCACATTCACACATAAACTCCCTTATATACACTCACAGTCACATTCACACATAAACTCCCTTATATACACTCACAGTCACATTCACACATAAACTCCCTTATATACACTCACAGTCACATTCACACATAAACTCCCTTATATACACTCACAGTCACATTCACATACACTCCCTTATATACACTCACGGTCACATTCACACACACACTCCCTTATATACACTCACAGTCACATTCACACACACACTCCCTTATATACACTCACGGTCACATTCACACATACACTCCCTTATATACACTCACAGTCACATTCACACACACACTCCCTTATATACACTCACAGTCACATTCACATACACTCCCTTATATACACTCACGGTCACATTCACACACACACTCCCTTATATACACTCACAGTCACATTCACATACACTCCCTTATATACACTCACGGTCACATTCACACATACACTCCCTTATATACACTCACAGTCACATTCACACACACACTCCCTTATATACACTCACAGTCACATTCACACACACACTCCCTTATATACACTCACAGTCACATTCACACATACACTCCCTTATATACACTCACAGTCACATTCACACACACACTCCCTTATATACACTCACAGTCACATTCACACATACACTCCCTTATATACACTCACGGTCACATTCACACATAAACTCCCTTATATACACTCACAGTCACATTCACACACACACTCCCTTATATACACTCACAGTCACATTCACACATAAACTCCCTTATATACACTCACGGTCACATTCACACATAAACTCCCTTATATACACTCACAGTCACATTCACACACACACTCCCTTATATACACTCACAGTCACATTCACACATACACTCCCTTATATACACTCACAGTCACATTCACACATACACTCCCTTATATACACTCACGGTCACATTCACACACATACTCCCTTATATACACTCACAGTCACATTCACACACACACTCCCTTATATACACTCACGGTCACATTCACACACACACTCCCTTATATACACTCACGGTCACATTCACACATAAACTCCCTTATATACACTCACAGTCACATTCACACACACACTCCCTTATATACACTCACGGTCACATTCACACACACACTCCCTTATATACACTCACAGTCACATTCACACATACGCTCCCTTATATACACTCACGGTCACATTCACACATACACACTCCCTTATATACACTCACAGTCACATTCACACACACACTCCCTTATATACACTCACGGTCACATTCACACACACACTCCCTTATATACACTCACGGTCACATTCACACATAAACTCCCTTATATACACTCACAGTCACATTCACACATAAACTCCCTTATATACACTCACGGTCACATTCACACATAAACTCCCTTATATACACTCACAGTCACATTCACACATAAACTCCCTTATATACACTCACGGTCACATTCACACATAAACTCCCTTATATACACTCACGGTCACATTCACACACACACTCCCTTATATACACTCACGGTCACATTCACACATAAACTCCCTTATATACACTCACGGTCACATTCACACATAAACTCCCTTATATACACTCACGGTCACATTCACACATACACTCCCTTATATACACTCACGGTCACATTCACACATACACTCCCTTATATACACTCACGGTCACATTCACACACACACTCCCTTATATACACTCACAGTCACATTCACACATAAACTCCCTTATATACACTCACAGTCACATTCACACACAAACTCCCTTATATACACTCACAGTCACATTCACACATAAACTCCCTTATATACACTCACAGTCACATTCACACACAAACTCCCTTATATACACTCACGGTCACATTCACACACACACACTCCCTTATATACACTCACGGTCACATTCACACATACACTCCCTTATATACACTCACAGTCACATTCACACATACACTCCCTTATATATACTCACAGTCACATTCACACATACACTCCCTTATATACACTCACAGTCACATTCACACACACACTCCCTTATATACACTCACAGTCACATTCACACATACACTCCCTTATATACACTCACAGTCACATTCACACATAAACTCCCTTATATACACTCACGGTCACATTCACACATAAACTCCCTTATATACACTCACAGTCACATTCACACACACACTCCCTTATATACACTCACAGTCACATTCACACACACACTCCCTTATATACACTCACGGTCACATTCACACACACACTCCCTTATATACACTCACGGTCACATTCACACATACACACTCCCTTATATACACTCACAGTCACATTCACACACAAACTCCCTTATATACACTCACGGTCACATTCACACATACACACTCCCTTATATACACTCACAGTCACATTCACACACATACTCCCTTATATACACTCACAGTCACATTCACACACACACTCCCTTATATACACTCACGGTCACATTCACACACACACTCCCTTATATACACTCACGGTCACATTCACACATACACACTCCCTTATATACACTCACAGTCACATTCACACACAAACTCCCTTATATACACTCACGGTCACATTCACACATACACACTCCCTTATATACACTCACGGTCACATTCACACACATACTCCCTTATATACACTCACAGTCACATTCACACACACACTCCCTTATATACACTCACGGTCACATTCACACACACACTCCCTTATATACACTCACGGTCACATTCACACATACACACTCCCTTATATACACTCACAGTCACATTCACACACAAACTCCCTTATATACACTCACGGTCACATTCACACATACACACTCCCTTATATACACTCACGGTCACATTCACACACATACTCCCTTATATACACTCACAGTCACATTCACACACACACTCCCTTATATACACTCACGGTCACATTCACACACACACTCCCTTATATACACTCACGGTCACATTCACACATAAACTCCCTTATATACACTCACAGTCACATTCACACACACACTCCCTTATATACACTCACGGTCACATTCACACACACACTCCCTTATATACACTCACAGTCACATTCACACATACGCTCCCTTATATACACTCACGGTCACATTCACACATACACACTCCCTTATATACACTCACAGTCACATTCACACACACACTCCCTTATATACACTCACGGTCACATTCACACACACACTCCCTTATATACACTCACGGTCACATTCACACATAAACTCCCTTATATACACTCACAGTCACATTCACACATAAACTCCCTTATATACACTCACGGTCACATTCACACATAAACTCCCTTATATACACTCACAGTCACATTCACACATAAACTCCCTTATATACACTCACGGTCACATTCACACATAAACTCCCTTATATACACTCACGGTCACATTCACACACACACTCCCTTATATACACTCACGGTCACATTCACACATAAACTCCCTTATATACACTCACGGTCACATTCACACATAAACTCCCTTATATACACTCACGGTCACATTCACACATACACTCCCTTATATACACTCACGGTCACATTCACACATACACTCCCTTATATACACTCACGGTCACATTCACACACACACTCCCTTATATACACTCACAGTCACATTCACACATAAACTCCCTTATATACACTCACAGTCACATTCACACACAAACTCCCTTATATACACTCACAGTCACATTCACACATAAACTCCCTTATATACACTCACAGTCACATTCACACACAAACTCCCTTATATACACTCACGGTCACATTCACACACACACACTCCCTTATATACACTCACGGTCACATTCACACATACACTCCCTTATATACACTCACAGTCACATTCACACATACACTCCCTTATATATACTCACAGTCACATTCACACATACACTCCCTTATATACACTCACAGTCACATTCACACACACACTCCCTTATATACACTCACAGTCACATTCACACACACACACTCCCTTATATACACTCACAGTCACATTCACACACACACTCCCTTATATACACTCACGGTCACATTCACACATACACTCCCTTATATACACTCACAGTCACATTCACACACACACTCCCTTATATACACTCACAGTCACATTCACACACACACTCCCTTATATACACTCACGGTCACATTCACACACACACTCCCTTATATACACTCACGGTCACATTCACACATACACACTCCCTTATATACACTCACAGTCACATTCACACACAAACTCCCTTATATACACTCACGGTCACATTCACACATACACACTCCCTTATATACACTCACAGTCACATTCACACATAAACTCCCTTATATACACTCACGGTCACATTCACACATAAACTCCCTTATATACACTCACAGTCACATTCACACACAAACTCCCTTATATACACTCACGGTCACATTCACACATACACACTCCCTTATATACACTCACAGTCACATTCACACACAAACTCCCTTATATACACTCACGGTCACATTCACACATACACACTCCCTTATATACACTCACAGTCACATTCACACATAAACTCCCTTATATACACTCACAGTCACATTCACACACATAAACTCCCTTATATACACTCACGGTCACATTCACACATACACTCCCTTATATACACTCACGGTCACATTCACACATAAACTCCCTTATATACACTCACGGTCACATTCACACATACACTCCCTTATATACACTCACGGTCACATTCACACATACACTCCCTTATATACACTCACGGTCACATTCACACACACACTCCCTTATATACACTCACGGTCACATTCACACATAAACTCCCTTATATACACTCACAGTCACATTCACACACACACTCCCTTATATACACTCACAGTCACATTCACACACACACTCCCTTATATACACTCACAGTCACATTCACACACACACTCCCTTATATACACTCACAGTCACATTCACACATAAACTCCCTTATATACACTCACGGTCACATTCACACATACACTCCCTTATATACACTCACGGTCACATTCACACACACACTCCCTTATATACACTCACGGTCACATTCACACATAAACTCCCTTATATACACTCACAGTCACATTCACACATACACTCCCTTATATACACTCACAGTCACATTCACACATACACTCCCTTATATACACTCACGGTCACATTCACACATAAACTCCCTTATATACACTCACAGTCACATTCACACATACACTCCCTTATATACACTCACAGTCACATTCACACATAAACTCCCTTATATACACTCACGGTCACATTCACACACACACACTCCCTTATATACACTCACAGTCACATTCACACATAAACTCCCTTATATACACTCACAGTCACATTCACACATAAACTCCCTTATATACACTCACGGTCACATTCACACACACACACTCCCTTATATACACTCACAGTCACATTCACACATAAACTCCCTTATATACACTCACGGTCACATTCACACACACACACTCCCTTATATACACTCACAGTCACATTCACACACACACTCCCTTATATACACTCACAGTCACATTCACACACACACACTCCCTTATATACACTCACAGTCACATTCACACATAAACTCCCTTATATACACTCACAGTCACATTCACACATAAACTCCCTTATATACACTCACAGTCACATTCACACATAAACTCCCTTATATACACTCACGGTCACATTCACACACACACACTCCCTTATATACACTCACAGTCACATTCACACATAAACTCCCTTATATACACTCACGGTCACATTCACACACACACACTCCCTTATATACACTCACAGTCACATTCACACATAAACTCCCTTATATACACTCACAGTCACATTCACACATAAACTCCCTTATATACACTCACGGTCACATTCACACACACATACTCCCTTATATACACTCACAGTCACATTCACACATAAACTCCCTTATATACACTCACGGTCACATTCACACACACATACTCCCTTATATACACTCACAGTCACATTCACACATAAACTCCCTTATATACACTCACGGTCACATTCACACACACACACTCCCTTATATACACTCACAGTCACATTCATACATAAACTCCCTTATATACACTCACAGTCACATTCACACATACACTCCCTTATATACACTCACAGTCACATTCACACATACACTCCCTTATATACACTCACAGTCACATTCACACATACACTCCCTTATATACACTCACGGTCACATTCACACACACACTCCCTTATATACACTCACAGTCACATTCACACACACACTCCCTTATATACACTCACAGTCACATTCACACACACACTCCCTTATATACACTCACAGTCACATTCACACATACACTCCCTTATATACACTCACGGTCACATTCACACATAAACTCCCTTATATACACTCACAGTCACATTCACACATACACTCCCTTATATACACTCACAGTCACATTCACACATACACACTCCCTTATATACACTCACAGTCACATTCACACATACACACTCCCTTATATACACTCACAGTCACATTCACACATACACACTCCCTTATATACACTCACGGTCACATTCACACACACACTCCCTTATATACACTCACAGTCACATTCACACATACACTCCCTTATATACACTCACAGTCACATTCACACACACACTCCCTTATATACACTCACAGTCACATTCACACATACACTCCCTTATATACACTCACGGTCACATTCACACATAAACTCCCTTATATACACTCACAGTCACATTCACACATAAACTCCCTTATATACACTCACGGTCACATTCACACACACACTCCCTTATATACACTCACAGTCACATTCACACATACACTCCCTTATATACACTCACAGTCACATTCACACACACACTCCCTTATATACACTCACAGTCACATTCACACATACACTCCCTTATATACACTCACGGTCACATTCACACATAAACTCCCTTATATACACTCACAGTCACATTCACACATAAACTCCCTTATATACACTCACAGTCACATTCACACATACACTCCCTTATATACACTCACAGTCACATTCACACATAAACTCCCTTATATACACTCACGGTCACATTCACACATAAACTCCCTTATATACACTCACAGTCACATTCACACATACACTCCCTTATATACACTCACGGTCACATTCACACATACACTCCCTTATATACACTCACAGTCACATTCACACATAAACTCCCTTATATACACTCACGGTCACATTCACACATAAACTCCCTTATATACACTCACAGTCACATTCACACATACACTCCCTTATATACACTCACAGTCACATTCACACATAAACTCCCTTATATACACTCACGGTCACATTCACACATAAACTCCCTTATATACACTCACAGTCACATTCACACATACACTCCCTTATATACACTCACGGTCACATTCACACATAAACTCCCTTATATACACTCACAGTCACATTCACACATAAACTCCCTTATATACACTCACAGTCACATTCACACATAAACTCCCTTATATACACTCACAGTCACATTCACACATACACTCCCTTATATACACTCACAGTCACATTCACACACACACACTCCCTTATATACACTCACAGTCACATTCACACATAAACTCCCTTATATACACTCACAGTCACATTCACACACACACTCCCTTATATACACTCACAGTCACATTCACACATACACTCCCTTATATACACTCACAGTCACATTCACACATAAACTCCCTTATATACACTCACAGTCACATTCACACACACACTCCCTTATATACACTCACAGTCACATTCACACATACACTCCCTTATATACACTCACAGTCACATTCACACATAAACTCCCTTATATACACTCACAGTCACATTCACACATACACTCCCTTATATACACTCACAGTCACATTCACACATACACTCCCTTATATACACTCACAGTCACATTCACACACACACACTCCCTTATATACACTCACAGTCACATTCACACATAAACTCCCTTATATACACTCACAGTCACATTCACACACACACTCCCTTATATACACTCACAGTCACATTCACACATACACTCCCTTATATACACTCACAGTCACATTCACACATACACTCCCTTATATACACTCACAGTCACATTCACACATAAACTCCCTTATATACACTCACAGTCACATTCACACATAAACTCCCTTATATACACTCACAGTCACATTCACACATACACTCCCTTATATACACTCACGGTCACATTCACACATAAACTCCCTTATATACACTCACAGTCACATTCACACACACACTCCCTTATATACACTCACGGTCACATTCACACATAAACTCCCTTATATACACTCACGGTCACATTCACACATAAACTCCCTTATATACACTCACGGTCACATTCACACACACACTCCCTTATATACACTCACGGTCACATTCACACATAAACTCCCTTATATACACTCACAGTCACATTCACACACACACTCCCTTATATACACTCACGGTCACATTCACACATAAACTCCCTTATATACACTCACAGTCACATTCACACACACACTCCCTTATATACACTCACGGTCACATTCACACATAAACTCCCTTATATACACTCACAGTCACATTCACACATACTCCCTTATATACACTCACAGTCACATTCACACACACACTCCCTTATATACACTCACGGTCACATTCACACATAAACTCCCTTATATACACTCACGGTCACATTCACACATAAACTCCCTTATATACACTCACAGTCACATTCACACATAAACTCCCTTATATACACTCACGGTCACATTCACACATACACTCCCTTATATACACTCACAGTCACATTCACACATAAACTCCCTTATATACACTCACAGTCACATTCACACATAAACTCCCTTATATACACTCACGGTCACATTCACACATAAACTCCCTTATATACACTCACGGTCACATTCACACATACACTCCCTTATATACACTCACGGTCACATTCACACATACACTCCCTTATATACACTCACAGTCACATTCACACATAAACTCCCTTATATACACTCACGGTCACATTCACACATACACTCCCTTATATACACTCACAGTCACATTCACACATAAACTCCCTTATATACACTCACGGTCACATTCACACATACACTCCCTTATATACACTCACGGTCACATTCACACATAAACTCCCTTATATACACTCACGGTCACATTCACACATAAACTCCCTTATATACACTCACAGTCACATTCACACATAAACTCCCTTATATACACTCACGGTCACATTCACACATAAACTCCCTTATATACACTCACAGTCACATTCACACATACACTCCCTTATATACACTCACAGTCACATTCACACACACACTCCCTTATATACACTCACAGTCACATTCACACATACACTCCCTTATATACACTCACAGTCACATTCACACATAAACTCCCTTATATACACTCACGGTCACATTCACACACACACACTCCCTTATATACACTCACAGTCACATTCACACATACACTCCCTTATATACACTCACAGTCACATTCACACATACACACTCCCTTATATACACTCACAGTCACATTCACACACACACTCCCTTATATACACTCACAGTCACATTCACACACACACTCCCTTATATACACTCACAGTCACATTCACACATACACTCCCTTATATACACTCACGGTCACATTCACACATAAACTCCCTTATATACACTCACAGTCACATTCACACACACACTCCCTTATATACACTCACAGTCACATTCACACATACACTCCCTTATATACACTCACAGTCACATTCACACACACACTCCCTTATATACACTCACAGTCACATTCACACACACACTCCCTTATATACACTCACAGTCACATTCACACATACACTCCCTTATATACACTCACGGTCACATTCACACATAAACTCCCTTATATACACTCACAGTCACATTCACACATACTCCCTTATATACACTCACAGTCACATTCACACACACTCCCTTATATACACTCACAGTCACATTCACACACACACTCCCTTATATACACTCACAGTCACATTCACACATACACTCCCTTATATACACTCACGGTCACATTCACACATAAACTCCCTTATATACACTCACAGTCACATTCACACACACACTCCCTTATATACACTCACAGTCACATTCACACACACTCCCTTATATACACTCACAGTCACATTCACACATAAACTCCCTTATATACACTCACAGTCACATTCACACACACACTCCCTTATATACACTCACAGTCACATTCACACATAAACTCCCTTATATACACTCACGGTCACATTCACACATACACTCCCTTATATACACTCACAGTCACATTCACACATAAACTCCCTTATATACACTCACGGTCACATTCACACATAAACTCCCTTATATACACTCACAGTCACATTCACACATAAACTCCCTTATATACACTCACGGTCACATTCACACATACACTCCCTTATATACACTCACGGTCACATTCACACATAAACTCCCTTATATACACTCACAGTCACATTCACACATACTCCCTTATATACACTCACAGTCACATTCACACACACACTCCCTTATATACACTCACGGTCACATTCACACATAAACTCCCTTATATACACTCACGGTCACATTCACACATAAACTCCCTTATATACACTCACAGTCACATTCACACATAAACTCCCTTATATACACTCACGGTCACATTCACACATACACTCCCTTATATACACTCACAGTCACATTCACACACACACTCCCTTATATACACTCACAGTCACATTCACACATAAACTCCCTTATATACACTCACAGTCACATTCACACACACACTCCCTTATATACACTCACGGTCACATTCACACATAAACTCCCTTATATACACTCACGGTCACATTCACACATACACTCCCTTATATACACTCACAGTCACATTCACACACACACTCCCTTATATACACTCACGGTCACATTCACACATAAACTCCCTTATATACACTCACAGTCACATTCACACATACTCCCTTATATACACTCACAGTCACATTCACACACACACTCCCTTATATACACTCACGGTCACATTCACACATAAACTCCCTTATATACACTCACAGTCACATTCACACATAAACTCCCTTATATACACTCACGGTCACATTCACACATACACTCCCTTATATACACTCACGGTCACATTCACACATAAACTCCCTTATATACACTCACAGTCACATTCACACATAAACTCCCTTATATACACTCACAGTCACATTCACACATAAACTCCCTTATATACACTCACAGTCACATTCACACATAAACTCCCTTATATACACTCACAGTCACATTCACACACACACTCCCTTATATACACTCACAGTCACATTCACACACACACTCCCTTATATACACTCACAGTCACATTCACACATAAACTCCCTTATATACACTCACAGTCACATTCACACATAAACTCCCTTATATACACTCACAGTCACATTCACACATACACACTCCCTTATATACACTCACGGTCACATTCACACATACACACTCCCTTATATACACTCACGGTCACATTCACACATACACTCCCTTATATACACTCACGGTCACATTCACACATAAACTCCCTTATATACACTCACAGTCACATTCACACATAAACTCCCTTATATACACTCACAGTCACATTCACACATACACTCCCTTATATACACTCACGGTCACATTCACACATACACTCCCTTATATACACTCACAGTCACATTCACACATACACTCCCTTATATACACTCACGGTCACATTCACACATACACTCCCTTATATACACTCACGGTCACATTCACACATACACTCCCTTATATACACTCACAGTCACATTCACACATAAACTCCCTTATATACACTCACAGTCACATTCACACATACACTCCCTTATATACACTCACGGTCACATTCACACATAAACTCCCTTATATACACTCACAGTCACATTCACACATACACTCCCTTATATACACTCACAGTCACATTCACACATAAACTCCCTTATATACACTCACAGTCACATTCACACATACACTCCCTTATATACACTCACAGTCACATTCACACATAAACTCCCTTATATACACTCACGGTCACATTCACACATACACTCCCTTATATACACTCACAGTCACATTCACACATACACTCCCTTATATACACTCACAGTCACATTCACACATACACTCCCTTATATACACTCACGGTCTCATTCCGACCCACACGCTCCCTTACATACACTCACGCTCTCATTCCGACCCACACGCTCCCTTACATACACTCACGCTCTCATTCTGACACACACGCTCCCTTACATACACTCACGCTCTCATTCCGACACGCACGCTCCCGTACATACACGCAAGCTCCCATACAGACAGGCACGCTCCATTATATACACGAACGCTCTCATTTCGACACACACGCTCCCTTCCATACACGCACGCTCCCATACATAAACGCACGCTCCCTTACATACACGCACGCTCCCTTACATACATGCACGCTCCCATACATACACGCTCCCTTACACGCACGCTCGGTTACATACCCGTACGCTGCCATACATACACGTATGCTCCCATACACACACGCACGCTCTCATTCCGACACACATGCTCCCTTACATACACTCACGCTCCCATACATACACTCACGCTCTCATTCCGACACACACGCTCCCTTACATACACTGACGCTCTCATTCCGACACTCATGCTCCCTTACATACACTGCGCTCTCTTTCCGACACACACGCTCCCTTACATACACTCACGCTCCCATACATACACTCACGCTCTCATTCCGACACACACGCTCCCTTACATACACTTACGCTCTCATTCCGACACTCACGCCCCCTTACATACACTCACGCTCTCATTCCGACACACACGCTCCCTTACATACACTCACGCTCCCATACCGACACGCTCGCTCCCTTACATACACGCACGCATCCTTACATACACGCACGCTCTCATTCCGACACGCACGCTCCCATACATACACGTACGCTCCCATTCATACACGCACGCTCCCTTACATTCATGCACGCTCTCAATCCAACACGCACGCTCCCTTACATACACGCACGCTCCCTTACATTCACGCACGCTCTCAATCCGACACGTACGCCCCATTACAAACACGCACGCTCTCATTCCGACACGCACGCTCCCATACATACACGCACGCTCCTTTACATTCGCGCACGCTCTCAATCCGACACGTACGCTCCCTTACATACACGGACGCTCTCATTTCGACACTCACCCTCCCATACATACACGCACGCTTCAATACCAAAACGCACGCTCCCTTACATACTCGCACGCTCCCTTATATGCACGCACGCTCTCATACATACACGCACGCTCTCATACCGACAGGCACGCTCCATTACATAAACGCACGCTCTCATAACGACACGCACGCTCACATACATACACGCACGCTCCCTTTCATACACACAGGCTCCCACACATACACGCACGCTCTCATTCCGACACACACGCTCCCATACGACACGCACGATCCCTTACATACACGCACGCTCTCATTCCGACACACACGCTCCGTTACATACACGCACGATCCCATACCGACACGCCCGCTCTCATACATACACGCGAGCTCCCATACCGACACGCACGCTCTCATACATACACGCACGCTCCCATACATACACGCAAGCTCTCATTCGACACACTCATTCCATACATACACGCACGCTCCCATACCGACACGCACGCTCCCATATAGTCACGCAGGCTCCCTTACATACACGCACGCTTCCATATTGACACGCACGCTCTCATACATACACGCACGCTCCGTTACATACACGCACGCTCCCATAGATACACGCAAGCTCTCATTCGACACACTCGCTCCCATACATACACGCACGCTCCCATACCGACACGCAGGCTCTCATACATACACGCACGCTCCCATACATACACGCAACGTCTCATTCGACACACTCGCTTCCATACATACACGAACGCTCCCATACCGACACACACGCTCCGTTACATACACGCACGATCCCATACTGACACGCACGCTCTCATACATACACGCGAGCTCCCATACCGACACGCACGCTCTCATACATACACGCACGCTCCCATACATACACGCAAGCTCTCATTCGACACACTCATTCCATACATACACGCACGCTTCCATACCGACACGCACGCTCCCATATAGTCACGCAGGCTCCCTTACATACACGCACGCTCCCATATTCACACGCACGCTCTCATACATACACGCACGCTCCGTTACATACACGCACGCTCCCGTACATACACGCAAGCTCTCATTCGACACACTCGCTCCCATACATACACCCACGCTCCCATACCGACACGCAGGCTCTCATACATACACGCACGCTCCCATACATACACGCAAGCTCTCATTCGACACACTCGCTTCCATACATACACGAACGCTCCCATACCGACACGCACGCTCCCATATAGTCACGCAGGCTCCCTTACATACACGCACGCTCCCATACCGACATGTACGCTCCCTTACATACACGCACGCTCCCATACCGACACGCACGCTCCCATACACACACGCAAGCTCTCATTCGACACACTAGCTCCCATACATACACGCACGCTCCTATACCGACACGCACGCTCCCATATATTCACGCAGGCGCCCTTGCATACACGCACGCTCCCATACTGACACGCCACGCTCCCTTACATACACGTACGCTCCCATACTGACACGCACGCTCTCTTACATACACGCACGCTCCCATACATACACGCAAGCTCTCATTCGACACACTCGCTCCCATACATACACGCACGCTCACATACCGACACACACGCTCCGATATAGTCACGCAGGCTCCCTTGTATACACGCACGCTCCCATACCAACACGCACGCTCCGATATAGTCACGCAGGCTCCCTTGCATACACGCACGCTCCCATACCAACACGCACGCTCCGATATAGTCACGCAGGCTCCCTTGCATACACGCACGCTCCCATACCGACACGCACGCTCCCATATAGTTACGCAGGCTCCCTTACATACACGCACGCTCCCATTCCGCCACGCACGCTCCGATATAGTTACGCAGGCTCCCTTACATGCACGCACGCTCCCATACCGACACCCACGCTCCCATACCGACACGCACGCTCCCATATAGTTACGCAGGCTCCCTTACATGCACGTACGCTCCCATACCGACACCCACGCTCTCATACATACACTCACGCTCTCATTCGACACACTCGCTCTCATACATACACGCACGCTCCCATACCGACACGCACGATCTCTTACATACACTCACGCTCTCATTGCGACACACAACTCGCTTACATACACTCAAGCTCTCATTCCGACACGCTCGCTCTCATACATACACGCACGCTCCCATACGACACACACGCTTCCTTACATACACGCACGCTCCCATACCGACACGCACGCTCCCATATAGACACGCACGCTCCCATACATACACGCACGCTCCCATACGACATCCACGCTCCCATTCTGACACACACGCTCCCTTACATACACGCACGCTCCCATACCGACACTCACGCTCCCATTCTGACACACACGCTCCCTTACATACACGCACGCTCTCATTGCGACACGCACGCTCCCATACCGACACGCACGCTACCATATAGACAAGCACGCTCCCTTACATACACGCATGCTCCCATACCGACACGCACGCTCCCTTACATACACACACGCTCTCATTCTGATACGCATGCTCCCTTACATACACGCATGCTCTCATTCCGACACGCTCGCTCCCTTACATACACACATGCTCGCTTACATACACGCACGCTCCGATACCGACACCCGCGCACCCTTACATACACGCACGCTCTCATTCCGGCACGCTCGCTCCCTTACATACACACATGCTAACTTACATACACGCACGCTCCCATACCGACACGCACGCTCCCTTACCTACACGCACGCTCTCATTCCGACACGCTCGCTCCCTTACATACACACATGCTCCCTTACATACACGCACGCTCCCATACATACACGCACGCTCTCATTCCGACACTCTCGCTCCCTTACATACACACATGCTCCCTTACATACACGCACTCTCCCATACCGACACACACGCTCCCTTATATACACGCACGCTCCCTTACATACACACATGCTCTCATCCCGACACTCTCGCTCCCTTACATACTCACATGCTCCCTTACATACACGCACTCTCCCATACCGACACACACGATCCCATACCGACACGCACGCTCCCTTATATACACGCACTCCCCCATACCAACACGTACGCTCCCATACCGACATGGACTGTCCCATACCGACACGCACGCTCTCATACATACACGCAAGCTCCCATACCGACACACACGCTCTCATACATACACGCACGCTCTCATACATACACGCACGCTCCCATACATACACGCAAGCTCTCATTCGACACTCTCGCTCCCATACATACACGCACGCTCCCATACCGACACGCACGCTCCCATATGGTTACGCAGGCTCCCGTACATACTCCCATGCTCCCATACCTACACGCACGCTCCCATACATTAACGCAAGCTCTCATTCGACACACTCGCTCCCATACATACACGCACGCTCCCACACCGACACGCACGCTCCCATATAGTCACGCAGGCTCCCTTACATACACGCACGCTCCCATACATACATACAAGCTCTCATTCGACACACTCGCTCCCATACATACACGCACGCTCCCATACCGACACGCAGGCTCTCATACATACACGCACGCTCCCATACATACACGCAAGCTCTCATTCGACACACCCGCTCCCATACATACACGCACGCTCCCTTACATACACGCACGCTCCCATACATACACGCACGCTCTCATTCCGACACTCTCACTCCCTTACATACACACATGCTCCCTTACATACACGCACTCTCCCATACCGACACACACGCTCCCTTACATACACGCACGCTCCCTTACATACACACATGCTCTCATTCCGACACTCTCGCTCCCTTACATACTCACATGCTCCCTTACATACACGCACCCTCCCATACCGACACACACGCTCCCATACCGACACGCACACTCGCTTATATACACGCACTCCCCCATACCAACACGTACGCTCCCATACCGACATGGACTGTCCCATACCGACACGCACGCTCTCATACATACACGCAAGCTCCCATACCGACACACACGCTCTCATACATACACGCACGCTCTCATACATACACGCACGCTCCCATACATACACGCAAGCTCTCATTCGACACTCTCGCTCCCATACATACACGTACGCTCCCATACCGACACGCACGCTCCCATATGGTTACGCAGGCTCCCGTACATACTCGCACGCTCCCATACCTACACGCACGCTCCCATACATTAACGCAAGCTCTCATTCGACACACTCGCTCCCATACATACACGCACGCTCCTATACCGACACGCACGCTCCCATACATACACGCAAGCTCTCATTCGACACACTAGCTCCCATACATACACGCACGCTCCTATACCGACACGCACGCTCCCATATATTCACGCAGGCGCCCTTGCATACACGCACGCTCCCATACCGACACGCACGCTCCCATATAGTCACGCAGGCTCCCTTACATACACGCACGCTCCCATACTGACACGCACGCTCCCTTGCATACACGTACGCTCCCAGACTGACACACACGCTCTCTTACATACACCCACGCTCCCCTACATACACGCAAGCTCTCATTCGACACACTCGCTCCCATATAGTTACGCAGGCTCCCTTACATACACGCACGCTCCCATACCGACACACACGCTCCGATAAAGTCACGCAGGCTCCCTTGCATACACGCACGCTCCCATACCGACACCCACGCTCCCATACCGACACTTACCCTCCCATATAGTTACGCAGGCTCCCTTACATGCACGCACGCTCCCATACCGACACCCACGCTCTCATACATACACTCACGCTCTCATTCGACACACTCGCTCTCATACATACACGCACGCTCCCATACCGACACGCACGCTCTCTTACATACACTCACGCTCTCATTCCGACACACAACTCCCTTACATACACTCAAGCTCTCATTCCGACACGCTAGCCCCCTTACAAACCCGCACGCTCTCATTCCGACACGCACGCTGCCATACCGACACTCACGCTCTCATACATACAGGCAAGCTCCCATACATACACGCACGCTCTCATTCCGACACGCACGCTCCCATATCGACACGCCAGCTCTCATACATACACGCAAGCTCCCATACCGAATCGCACGCTGGTATACATACACGCACGCTCCTACAAGACACTCACGCTCCCTTACATACACGCACGCTCTCATTCCGACACACACCTTTCCATTACATACATGCAAGCTCCCATACCGACAGGCACGCTCCCTTACACACACGCACGCTCCCATACATACACGCACGCTCTCATTCCGACACGAACGCTCCCATACCGACACGAACACTCCCATAGAGACACGCAGGTTCCCTTACAAACACGCACGCTCCCATACATACACGCACGCTCTCATTCCGACACGCACGCTCTCATACATACACGCAAGCTTCCATACCGACAGGCACTCTCTCTTACATACATGCACGCTCCCACACATACACGCACGCTCTCATTCCGACACGCACACTTCCATACCGACACGCACGCTCCCATATAGAGACGCAGGCTCCCTTACATACACGCACGCTCTCATTCCGACACACAAGCTCCCTTACATACACGCACGGTCCCATACCGACACGCACGGTCCCTTACATACACGCACGCTCTCATTCCGACACGCACGGTCCCTTACATACACGCACGGTCCCATACCGACACGTACGTTCCCATACATACACCACGCACGCTCCCTTACATACCCGCACGCTCCCATACATACACGCTCGCTCCCTTACATACACCCACGCTCTCATTCCGACACACACGCTCCCATACATACACGCACGTTCCATATCGACATACACGCTCCCTTACATACACGCACGCTCCCATACCGACACGCACGCTCCCTTACATACACCCGCGCTCCCATACCGACACGCACTCTCCCTTACATATACGCACGCTCTCATTCCGACACACACGCTCCCTTACATAGACGCTTGCTCCCTTACATACCCGCACGCTTCCATATATACACGCCCGCTCCCTTACATACACCCACGCGCTCATTCCGACACACACGCTTCCATACATACACGCGCGCTCCCATACATACACGTACGCTCCCATTCATACACGCACGCTCCCTTACATACACGCACGCTCTCATTCCGACACGCACGCTCCCTTACATATACGCAAGCTCTCATTCCGACACACACGCTCCCTTACATAGACGCTTGCTCCCTTAGATACACGCACGCTCTCAACCCGACACACACGCTCCCTTACATACACGCGCGCTCCCATACCGACAGGCACGGCCCCTTACATACACGCATGGTCCCATACCGACACGTACGTTCGCATACATACACGCACGCTCCCTTACATACCCGCACGCTCCCATACATACACGCTCGCCCCTTTACATACACCCACGCTCTTATTCCGAAACACACGACCCCATACATACACACGCGCTCCCATACCGACACGCACGCTCCCTTACATATACGCACGCTCTAATTCCGACACACACGCTCCCTCACATAGACGCTTGCTCCCTTATATACACGCACGCTCTCATTCCGACACGCACGCTCCCTTACATACACGCGCGCTCATATACCGACACGCACGCTCCCTTACATATACGCACCCTCTCATTCCGACACACACGCTCCCTTACATGGACGCTTGCTCCCTTACATATACGCACGCTCTCATTCCGACACTCACGCTCCCTTACATACACGCGCACTCCCGTACCGTCACGCAGGCTGCCATACATACACGCACGCTCCTATACCGACACTCACGCTCCCTTACATACACGCACGCTCCTATACCGACACATACGCTCCCTTACATATACGCACGCTCTTATTCCGACACACACGCTCCCTTACATAGACGCTTGCTCCCTTGCATACACGCACGCACCCATACCGACACGCACGCCCCCATATAGACACGCACGCTCTTATACATACACTTACGCTCTCATTCCGACTCACTCGCACCCATACTGGCTCGCACGGTCCCATACATACACGCACGGTCCCATACGACACGCACGCTCCCATACCGACACGCAGGCTCCGATATAGTCACGCAGGCTCCCTTGCATACACGCACGCTCTCATACCGCCACGCACGCTCCGATATAGTTACGCAGGCTCCCTTACATGCACGCACGCTCCCATACCGACACCCACGCTCCCATACTGACACGCACGCTCTCTTAAATACACTCACGCTCTCATTCCGACACACAACTCCCTTACATACACTCAAGCTCTCATTCCGACACGCTAGCCCCCTTACAAACACGCACGCTCTCATTCCGACACGCACGCTCCAATACCGCCACTCACGCTCTCATACATACAGGCAAGCTCCCATACATACACGCACGCTCTCATTCCGACACGCACGCTCCCATACCGACACGCCAGCTCTCATACATACACGCAAGCTCCCATACCGACAGGCACGCTGCTATACATACACGCACGCTCCTATACGACACTCACGCTCCCTTACATACACGCACGCTCTCATTCCGACACACACGCTCCGTTACATACATGCAAGCTCCCATACCGACAGGCAGGCTCCCTTACATTCACGCACGCTCCCATACATACACGCACACTCCCATACCGACACGCACGCTCTCATGCATACCGGCAAGGTCACATACCGACAGGCACGCTCCCTTACATACACGCACGCTCCCGTACATACACGCATGCTCTCAACCCGACACGCACGCTCCCATACCCACACGCACGCTCCCATAGAGACACGCAGGTTCCCTTACAAACACGCACGCTCCCATACATACACGCACGCTCTCATTCCGACACGCACGCTCTCATTCATACACGCAAGCTCCCATACCGACAGGCACTCTCTCTTACATACATGCACGCTCCCATACATACACGCACGCTCTCATTCCGACACGCACACTCCCATACCGACACGCACGCTCCCATATACAGACGCAGGCTCCCTTACATACACGCACGCTCTCATTCCGACACACACGCTCCCTTACATACACGCACGGTCCCATACCGACACGCACGGTCCCTTACATACACGCACGCTCTCATTCCGACACGCACGGTCCCTTACATACACGCACGGTCCCATACCGACACGCACGGTCCCTTACATACACGCACGCTCTCATTCCGACACGCACGGTCCCTTACATACACGCACGGTCCCATACCGGCACGTACGTTCCCATACATACACCACGCACGCTCCCTTACATACCCGCACGCTCCCATACGTACACGCTCGCTCCCTTACATACACCCACGCTCTCATTCCGACACACACGCTCCCATACGTACACGCACGCTCCCATATCGACACACACGCTCCCTTACATACACGCACGCTCCCATACCGACACGCACGCTCCCTTACATAGACGCTTGCTCCCTTACATACCCGCACGCTCCCATACATACACGCTCGCTCCCTTACATACACCCACGCTCTCATTCCGACACACACGCTTCCATACATACACGTGCGCTCCCATACCGACACGCACGCTCTCTTACATATACGCACGCTCTCATTCCGACACACACGCTCCCTTACATAGACGCTTGCTCCCTTTCATATCCGCATGCTCCCATACATACACGCTGGCTCCCTTACATACACGCGCGCTCCCATACCGACACGCACGGTCCCTTACATATACGCACGGTCTCATTCCGACACGCACGCTCCCTTACATATACGCAAGCTCTCATTCCGACACACACGCTCCCTTACATAGACGCATGCTCCCTTACATACACGCACGCTCTCAACCCGAAACACACGCACCCTTACATACACGCGCGCTCCCATACCGACAGGCACGGTCCCTTACATACACGCACGGTCCCATACCGACACGTACGTTCGCATACATACACGCACGCTCCCTTACATACCCGTACGCTGCCATACACACACGCTCGCTCCTTCACATACACCCACGCTCTTATTCCGAAACACACGCTCCCATACATACACACGCGCTCCCATACCGACACGCACGCTCCCTTACATATACGCACGCTCTCATTCCGACACACACGCTCCCTTACATAGACGCTTGCTCCCTTATATACACGCACGCTCTCATTCCGACACGCACGCTCCCTTACATACACGCGCGCTCCCATAGCGACACCCACACTCCCTTACCTATACGCACGCTCTCATTCCGACACACACGCTCCCTTACATAGACGCTTGCTCCCTTACATATACGCACGCTCTCATTCCGACACTCACGCTCCCTTTCATACACGCGCGCTCCGGTACCGCCAAGCAGGCTGCCATACATACACGCACGCTCCCATACCGACACTCACGCTCCGTTACATGCACGCTCCTATACCGACACATACGCTCCCTTACATATACGCACGCTCTTATTCCGACACACACGCTCCCTTACATAGACGCTTGCTCCCTTGCATACACGCACGCTCCCATACCGACACGCACGCTGCCATATAGACACGCACGCTCTTATACATACACTTACGCTCTCATTCCGACTCACTGGCACCCATACTGGCTCGCACGGTCCCATACATACACGCACGGTCCCATACGATACGCACGCTCCCATACTTACACGCACGCTCCCATACGACACACACGCTCCCTTACATACACGCACGCTCCCATACCGACACGCACGCTCCCATATAGACACGCACGGTCCCATACATACACTCACGCTGCCATACGACATCCACGCTCCCTTACATACACGCACGTTCCCATACCGGCACTCACGCTCTCATTCTGACACACACGCTCCCTTACATACACGCACGCTCTCATTGCGACACGCACGCTCCCATACCGACTCGCACGCTTCCATATGGACACTCGCGCTCTCATTCTGACACACACGCTCCCTTACATACACGCACGCTCTCATTGCGACACGCACGCTCCCATACCGACACGCACGCTCCCATATAGACAAGCAGGCTCCCTTACATACACGCATGCTCCCATACCGACACGCACGCTCCCTTACATACACGCACGCTCTCATTCTGATACGCATGCTCCCTTACATACACGCATGCTCTCATTCCGACACGCTCGCTCCCTTACATACACACATGCTCGCTTACATACACGCACGCTCCGATTCCGACACGCACGCTCCCTTACATACACGCACGCTCTCATTCCGGCACGCTCGCACCCTTACATACACACATGCTCCCTTACATACATGCACGCTCCCATACCTACACGCACGCTCCCTTACCTACACGCACGCTCTCATTCCGACACGCTCGCTCCCTTACATAAACACATGCTCCCTTACATACACGCACGCTCCCATACATACACGCACGCTCTCATTCCGACACTCGCTCCCTTACACACACACATGCTCCCTTAAATACACGCACTCTTCCATACCGACACACACGCTCCCTTACATACACGCACGCTCCCTTTCATACACACATGCTCTCATTCCGACACTCGCTCCCTTACATACACACATGCTCCCTTACATACACACATGCTCCCTTACATACACGCACTCTCCCATACCGACACACACGCTCCCATACCATCACGCACGCTCCCTTATATACACGCACTCCCCCATACCAACACGTACGATCCCATACCGACATGGACGGTCCCATACCGACACGCACGCTCTCATACATACACGCAAGCTCCCATACCGACACGCACGCTCTCATACATACACGCACGCTCTCATACATACACGCACGCTCCCATACATACACGCAAGCTCTCATTCGACACTCTCGCTCCCATACATACACGCACGCTCCCATACCGACACGTACGCTCCCATATGGTTACGCAGGCTCCCGTACATACACGCACGCTCCCATACCTACACGCACGCTCTCATACATACACGCACGCTCCCATACATTAACGCAAGCTCTCATTCGACATACTCGCTCCCATACATACACGCACGCTCCCATCCCGACACGCACGCTCCCATATAGTTACGCAGGCTCCCTTACATACACGCACGCTCCCATACCGACATGCACGCTACCTTACATACACGCACGCTCCCATGCCGACACGCACGCTCCCATACATACACGCAAGCTCTCATTCGACACACTAGCTCAAATACATACACGCACGCTCCCATACCGACACGCACGCTCCCATATTGTCACGCAGGCTCCCTTACATAAACGCACGCTCCCATACTGACACGCACGCTCCCTTTCATACACGTACGCTCCCATACTGACACGCACGCTCTCTTACATACGCGCACGCTCCCATACATACACGCAAGCTCTCATTCGACACACTCGCTCCCATACATACACGCACGCTCACATACCGACACGCACGCTCCCATATAGTTACGCAGGCTCCCTTACATACACGCACGCTCCCATACCGACACACACGCTCCGATATAGTCACGCAGGCTCCCTTGCATACACGAACGCTCCCATACCGACACGCACGCTCCGATATAGTCACGCAGGCTCCCTTGCATACACGCACGCTCCCATACCGACACGCACGCTCCCATATAGTTACGCAGGCTCCCTTACATACACGCACGCTCCCATACCGCCACGCACACTCCGATATAGTTACGCAGGCTCCCTTACATGCACGCACGCTCCCATACCGACACTCGCGCTCTCATACATACACTCACGCTCCCATACCGAAACGCAAGCTCTCTTACATACTCTCACGCTCTCATTCCGACACACAACTCCCTTACATACACTCAAGCTCTTATTCCGACACGCTAGCCCCCTTACAAACACGCACGCTCTCATTCCGGCACGCACGCTCCCATACCGACACTCACGCTCCATTACATAGACGCAGGCTCCCATATAGACACGCAGGCTCCGTTACATACACGCACGCTCCCATACCGACACGCACGCTCTCATACATTCACGCACGCTCCGATAGCGACAGTGACGCTACCTTACATAAACGCACGCTCCCATACATACACGCACGCTCTCATTCCTGACACGCGCGCTCTCATAGATACACGCAAGCTCCGATACCGACAGTGACGCTCCCTTACATAAACGCACGCTCTCATACATACACTAACGCTCCCATACCGACACGCACACTCTCATACATACACGCACGCTCCGATACCGACAGTGACGCTCTCTTACATAAACGCAGGCTCCCTTACATACACTAACGCTCCCATACCGACACGCATACTCTCATACATACACGCACGCTCCGATACCGACAGTGACGCTCCCTTACATAAACGCACGCTCCCATACATACACGCACGCTCTCATTCCGATACACACGCTCCTATACATACACGCACGCTCCCATACGACACGCACGCTCCCTTGCATACACGCACGCTCTCATTCCGACACACACGCTGCGTTACATACATGCACGATTCCATTCCGACACGCACGCTCTCATACATACACGCAAGCTCCCATACCGACACGCACGCTCTCATACATACACGCAAGGTCCCATACCGACAGGCACGCTCCTATACATACACGCACGCTCCCATACGACACGCACGCTCCCTTACATACACGCACGCTCTCATTCCGACACGCACGCTCGCATACATACACGCACGCTCCGATACCGACAGTGACGCTCCCTTACATACACGCACGCTCCCATACATACACGCACGCTCTCATTCCGATTCACACGGTCCCCTACCGACACGCACGCTCCTATACATACACGCACGCTCCCATACGACACGCACGCTCCCTTGCATACACGCACGCTCTCATTCCGACACACACGCTGCGTTACATACATGCACGATCCCATTCCGACACGCACGCTCTCATACATACACGCACGCTCCCATACGACACGCACGCTCCCTTACATACACGCACGCTCTCATTCCGACACACACGCTCCGCTTCATACACGCACGCTCCCATACCGACACGCACGCTCCCTTACATACACGCACGCTCCCATACCGACACGCACGCTCTCATACATACGGGCAAGCTCCCATACATACACGCACCCCCTCATTCCGACACGCACGCTCCCATACCGACACGCACCCTCTCATACATACAGGAGAGCTCCCATACATACACGCACGCTGTCATTCCGACAAGCACGCTCCCATACCGACACGCCAGCTCTCATACATACACGCAAGCTCCCATACCGACAGGCACGCTGCTATACATACACGCACGCTCCTATACGACACTCACGCTCCCTTACATACACGCACGCTCTCATTGCGACACACACGCTCCGTTACATACATGCAAGCTCCCATACCGACAGGCACGCTCCCTTACATACACGCACGCTCCCATACATACACGCACGCTCTCATTCCGACATGCACGCTCCCATACCGACACGTACGCTCTCAGATATACCGGCAAGCTCACATTCCGACAGGCACGCTCCCTTACATACACGCACGCTCCCGTACATACACGCACGCTCCCATACATACACGCTCGCTCCCTTACACCCACGCTCTCATTCCGACACACACGCTTCCATACATACACGTGCGCTCCCATACCGACACGCACGCTCTCTTACATATACGCACGCTCTCATTCCGACACACATGCTCCCTTACATAGACGCTTGCTCCCTTACATATGCGCATGCTCCCATACATACACGCTGGCTCCCTTACATACACGCACGCTCTCATTCCGACACGCACGCTCCCTTACATACACGCGCGCTCCCATACCGACACGCAGGGTCCCTTACATATACGCACGCTCTCATTCCGACACGCACGCTCCCTTACATATACGCAAGCTCTCATTCCGACACACACGCTCCCTTACATAGACGCTTGCTCCCTTACATACACGCACGCTCTCATTCCGACACACACGCTCCCTTACTTACACACGCGCTCCCATACCGACAGGCACGGCCCCTTACATACACGCACGGTCCCATACCGACACGTACGTTCGCATACATACACGCACGCTCCCTTACATACCCGCACGCTCCCATACATACACACTCGCTCCCTTACATACACGCGCGCTCCCATACCGACAGGCACGGCCCCTTACATACACGCACGGTCCCATACCGACACGTACGTTCGCATACATACACGCTCGCTCCCTTACATACACCCACGCTCTCATTCCGAAACACACGCTCCCATACATACACACGCGCTCCCATACCGACACGCACGCTCCCTTACATATACGCACGCTCTCATTCCGACACACACGCTCCCTTACAAAGACGCTTGCTCCCTTACATCCACGCACGCTCTCATTCCGACACGCACGCTCCCTGACATACACGCGCGCTCCCATACCGACACGCACGCTCCCTTACATATACGCACGCTCTCATTCCGACACACACGCTCCCTTACATAGACGCTTGCTCCCTTACATATACGCACGCTCTCATTCCGACACTCACGCTCCCATACATACACGCACGCTCCCATACCGACACTCACGCTCCCTTACATACACGCACGCTCCCATACCGACACATACGCTCCCTTACATATACGCACGCTCTCATTCCTACACACACGCTCCCTTACATAGACGCTTGCTCCCTTGCATACACGCACGCTCCCATACCGACACGCACGCTCCCATATAGACACGCACGCTCTTATACATACACTTACGCTCTCATTCCGACTCACTCGCACCCATACTGGCTCGCACGGTCCCATACATACACGCACGGTCCCATACGACACGCACGCTCCCATACTTACACGCACGCTCCCATATCACACACACGCTCCCTTACATTCACGCACGCTCCCATACCGACACGCACGCACCCATATAGACACGCACGCTCCCATACATACACGCACGCTCCCATACGACATGCACGCTCCCTTACATACACGCACGCTCCCATACCGACACTCACGCTCTCAATCTGACACACACGCTCCCTTACATACACGCACGCTCTCATTGCGACACGCACGCTCCCATACCGACACGCACGCTCCCATACCGACACTCACGCTCTCATTCTGACACACACGCTCCCTTACATACACGCACGCTCTCATTGCGACACGCACGCTCCCATACCGACACGCACGCTCCCATATAGACAAGCAGGCTCCCTTACATACACGCATGCTCCCATACCGACACGCACGCTCCCTTACATACACGCACGCTCTCATTCTGATACGCATGCTCCCTTACATACACGCATGCTCTCATTCCGACACGCTCGCTCCCTTACATACACACATGCTCGCTTACATACACGCACGCTCCGATACCGACACGCACGCTGCCTTACATACACGCACGCTCTCATTCCGGCACGCTCGCTCCCTTACATACACACATGCTCCCTTACATACACGCACTCTCCCATACCGACACACACGCTCCCTTACATACACGCACGCTTTCATTCCGATACGCTCGCTCCCTTACACACACACATGCTCCCTTAAATACACGCACTCTTCCATACCGACACACACGCTCCCTTACATACACGCGCGCTCCCATACCGACACGCACGCTCTCATACATACACGCACGCTCCGATACCGACAGGCACGCTCCCTTATATACACGCACTCTCCCATACCAACACGTACGCTCCCATACCGACAAGGACGGTCCCATACCGACACGCACGCTCCCTTACATACACTCACGCTCTCATTCCCACACACACGCTCCCTGACATACACTCACGCTCTCATTCCGACACCGACGCTCCCTGACGTACACTCACGCTCTAATTCCGACACACACGCTCCCTTACATACACGCACGCTCCCTTACATACACGCACGCTCCCATACCGACACGCACGCTCCCTTACATACACGCACGCTCCCATACCGACACGCACGCTCCCTTACATGCACTCACTCTCTCATTCCGACACCGACGCTCCCTGACATACACTCACGCTCTCATTCCGACACCGACGCTCCCTGACATACACTCACGCTCTCATTCCGACACACACGCTCCCTTACATACACGCACGCTCCCTTACACACATGTACGCATACAGACATTGATATATAGACATACAGACAGAACCTTTTTCTAAAAATGCTCTTATTGATTCAGGTGTCCTCAAAACATGTTCACTAAAATCTCGACTTTTAATTTTTGGGTGAAATACAGTATTTCCCCTGCTTACCGCACGTGGTGGAGAAAGTAGTAAAGAAACGTTTTCCTTGCAAGGGATGGTTTACTTTGGAGATAATGTAATGAAAATTTTTATGTTGCATATTTCGAAGATACTAAATGTAAAAGCGAAATGTATTAATAAGCGACGGAAATGCTGGAAGGGACACATTAACATAAAGGGAAACTAGCGTCTAGTGAAACGGCAGATGGGCATAAGAGAAGAGGAAAACCCGTTCGGTTCTATACACTTTGGGACCAACCCTTTTGAAAATGTTGATATTTTTAAAATGACAAACAATTTAAAATACAATAATACGGATATTTAAATGAAGAAAAGGGAAACAATACTATCTGGAAAATTAACTTCTTTAAAATACCCTTTACATAAAAACGTTCCCAATCTTTTGAAGTTCTCAAAAATGGTGCAAACGATTTTAATTAAAACAGTACATATTAACATAGATGGTAAATAAAGTGTACGGCTAGCAAAGGTTTGTGAAGTTCTTTTCATTCAAATTGCAAACTTCTTGGAAAAAATTCACAAGTCAGATTTGATCGTAGATCAAGATACCATGAACTTAGATTTATAGAACCAAAATTTCGCTTGACTGAAGATCATTGAACTAGATTAACTTCTATGCAACTTTTATAGCATAGAAGATCCGAGGTGCAGTTTGAAGGAGTTATTGGGGTGCCATTTAAATTCGAATGGGAGTGTACCGGAGGGTTAGACGGAATATCTTGGACATTCCAGCATGGCCGGCTCAATTGTAGCAAGACCAAAGTTAGATTGGTATGCCTTGTTCCGCCAAGTGACAGTAATAGACCGAAGCAGATTCCTCCAAGTGACGTAGTTACGTACGTACGTACGTATCTGTGTAGGTAGCGGAAGAATTTAATGTCCAACGTCAGGTCAGCCAAAAGTGCATCTTATTTTCCACAACAGTCAGTCGCTTGCTCGCTCGCTTTATTTAAATGCTGATCGATACAACGACCCTCATGCATCACCCCTTTCTCTACTCAAAACCGTTTATTCTTCTTTCTCCTCCACAAACTATGTTTACAAAACCTTCTCCATTTCAAATCGCGCAAAAATGATAAAAACTTACCTCGCATTTTTTAAAAAGTCATGAATAATTTCCACATGTGTCAGTTACTGTACAAGAAAGCAATTTTGAGAAAAATAGCTCTTGAATATTTATAGTTCTCGACTTAAAATTAAGTAAAATTTGCGCAAACTTTTCTCTACTCTTGTACTAACCATTCTTACAATCTCTTATTCCTATATCGCTTTCATGTTAGTTGAGATAAACATTTGTACAAATTATCTTATTGCTTATTTCCTTGTAGGTACAAGGGGAACATGAGAATACAGTAGGCTTTGTGCGATAGTCAAATCATTTAAAGTTTTCAAATTTCGCTCTATTTGCACGGTTAACACAAAATATGAATAACGATGTTAAGCATAAGTTCTCCAAAACTCATACAAATAAACAGGAATACCTCCGAAATGGTTTACTCTACAAAAAACGTCAGACATAAATTCTGTGTTTTAGCCAGAGCTACACCTTTTTAGTATAGTAAGATTTGGTCAATCTCTTACGGTTTACCAGTTACAGAAAAGTCATCAAGATTAAATAGGACTACGTGGGCTATAGCCAGAAAATTAAAAATATACATTTTATATATCATAAAAATATCTCAAAATTGATATTTTAATTAAAATCGTTAGCCATTTTCGAGAGAATCAAATTTTTTCCAAATATGTTCCATAAGAAGGGTAGTTTAGGGTGCGGCTATTTTCTTCAAAATCTTCGTGTCGCATTAAACTTAAATAAAATTGTTGGTTTTTAAGCGACTTTTTGTGTTTTGAGTTTTAATCTCGACGTCGAATTTTTGGGACGTAATAGATAAACTAAAAATGTGTAGAAAAAGTAATGTGAATCTGCTGTTGTAATATTTAATACTGAGCCAAGTGCAGCGCAGTGCAAATAAACGCCGGCCATTGTGGTAATGGAATAGACAAATGAATGCGCAGTAAAATGTGCGACAGTAAATACATATGTAACTGCAAGGCAGGCATGCAGGCAGGGAGGCAGGAATTAGTAAGCAAATGGCCAACTCTCCAGGGACGTATTCCAATCTAATGAAAGGCTAAAATATTATCCACACTTGCATACGTTATGAATCGCATGAAAATTACATACACCACCTCCACTACCAGATATAGTAATAATAATTATTATTATTCCGTGCTAAGAAAATGACTTTTCATCGGCAATTAACGGTTCTTCAGTTTCCAGCGTACTTGTTAAACCAATTTGTTATCTTCAGTACGCCACGTTCATACTTTATATTACGTCCAGTCCTGAATTTTATTCCTAATCCACTTCAGATACGGGAAATCTCCTATACGCTTATACACGACTGTCTATTATGAAGCTGAATGCTTGTAAAGATAGAATTTTCCTCTGAAAAGTGAACAGAATTTGAATTCAATACTATCTGAAATACCTGCCGCTTTCAGACAAAATAGAAACATCAGGGAAACACTGCAAAAGCACAACTGCAAATACCACAGGAAAAAAACCAAGTAGAGAAACCTGTGTGAATGTAAGATGTTGCATTTCTATTTTAAACGTACAGAAAATTGCAAGAATTGTTTGTAGAAGAGCGAGTAGAGAAACAGATGTGATTGTCTTTCATAAAACAAAAGTGAGTAGATAAAACTATGTGAATGTAATACGTTGCATAGTAACGTGTATCACATAAAAGCCTCCATGAAAAAAATCTGATACATTGCACTCATATGACTTTCTCAACTCTTGTACTAACCATTCTTACAAACTCTTATTCCTATACCTTCTTCGTGTTAGTTGAGATAATCATTTGCACAAATTATTTTATTGCTTATTTCCTTGTAGGTACAAGGGGAATATTAGAATACAGTAGGCTTTGTGCTATAGTCAAACTTTTAAAGCTTTGAGATTCCGTTCTCTTTGCACACTTAACATAAAAAATGAACAACAATGTTCCATTTCATGAAAGTTTTAAGTTTTCCGAAACTGACATAAATAACAGGGAATATCTCTGAAATGGTTCACTCTACAAACAAATTTACTTGGACACAAATTGTGTATTTTAGCAAGATCTACATTTTGGTGCAGTAAGATTTTGTCTATCTCGTAAGGTTTACGAGTTATTTAAAAGACATCCGGAGTAAATACGACTACAGGGGCTATAGCCAGAAAATTCAAGATTTTCATTTGTCATAAAAATATCTCAAACATATGACATTTTAATCAAAATCGTTAGAGCCATTTTCAAGAAAATCAAAATTTTCGAAAAGTTTTCCATGTAAAGGGTAGTTTAGGGTGGAGCTATTTTCTTCAAAATCTTCGTGTCACATCCTTGAAACACATTAAACTTAAGTACCAACTTTGGTTTTTAACCGACTTTTCATTTTTGAGTTATGCTGTCCACACACACACACACACACACACACACACACACACACACACACACACACACACACACACACACACACACACACACACACACACACACACACACACACACACAAAAGGACCTTTTTCTATTTTTTTTTTTTTTTTAATCCAAGGAGGTCTCAAAACATATTTCCGGTGAAATCTCGACATCGAATTTTTGGGTGGAATACAATACTTCCCCTACTTAATAGTAAAGAAAGTAAAAACATCCATTTAATTGTATGTTAAGGAGCGAGTAGAGAAAAACACGTGAAAGTTCTACGTAAAACAAAAGTCAGTAGAGAAACCCGTATGAATGTAATACGTTGCATGTCTATTTCAATCAGAAAAGTCTATGAGTTATGTATTAATGGGCGCGTAGACAAACGTGTTTGTGTTTCGTAAAAGAAAACCGTATAGAGAAAACCATGTGAAACACTTCAGATGTTTTTTCAGGGAGCTCTAAGTAATATTTAAGAAAATCAATGAATGACTTTGGGCTCCAATTTTTCATGCATGTTTTAAACACACGTTTTGATTGGGATAGGCGTTTGTGTGTGTTGGAAATGATTAGCATTGCAAGGGTATAAATAAATCGATGTCTTCCATTTGTGGAATAAAAGTGCCTCAGAGCATAATCCCAGAATGACCGTTAGGCTGGAAACAGAGGGCATTTAAAGAGATACATGGTCGATCGCATTTGTGACAATGCACTGCCACAGTATTTACGGAATTGCGTGCAAAATGGCAGGATTGCATAACTTGGCAATCCACAGGATGGCCGCCCGGTCGGTCGGCTGACTGGCTGGCTTGCTTCAATAATCCAGTGTAAATATAGTTGGCAAATGTTTACTGCAAAACAATGCGGCAAACAACAGCGAGGCATTGTAGTCAGCTGCACTAAGAAATTATTTAAAAATACCTACCTGGATTATGCTAACTGACAAAAGTGAAAAAGATTTCATTGTTGCACTCACATGATTTTCTCTACCCTTCTACCAAACATTCTTAAAAACTCTTATTCCTATATTTTCTTCGTGTTAGCTGAGATACACATTTGTAGTATTTGGGAATAGGTTGTGTTTTAATAAAGTAAAATAAATTAAATCTACATTTTTGAATAATAAGATTTGGTATACCTCTTACGGTTTACCAGTTATACAAAACTGAAAATATACATTTCATTTGTCATGAAAATACCTTAAACATCAAAATCGTAATCAAATTCGTTCGACGCATTTTTGAGGAAAATAAAATTTTGGAAAGATTTTCCATGTAAAGGGTAGTTTAGGGAGGATGAATTTTCTTTAAAATCTTCGTGTCGAATTCTTGAAAGATATTAAAGTTAATACCAACTTTGGTTTTTATCCGAACTTTGGTTTTCACCCGCGCACACACACACAGATACTCACACAAATAAATAAATAAATAAAAGCCTGCAATAATAAACCCTGGCAGCTAATTACTTAAACCAGAGCTTACATTCCAGATCCCTATTCGTTTATTTAACTTCAAAAAATATTTACAGCAACAATATTCTACAAGTTATAAAAATCAAATCAAATACAAAACAAAAATATAATATACAATAAAATTAAAAAAGAAATAAAAATTACAACACACAAATGAAACATGCTCAAAATCTATTCATCACATCTAATATCTATACCAACATTTCCTCTAATACCTAAAACAATCGCAATACTAATGATTAAATTAATATATACATATATAAAAAACAAAACATTCATAATTTAACAACCAAAATAAAAAAAAAAAACTGAAATTAAAATTCCAAAATCAAATAATTAAATTTCTAAATTTCTTAACTTATTTACATAAATAATTATTTCAATTGCTAATAATAATTAATATATTAGCTTTTATTCCTAATTCATCAAACCAAAACAACCAACAAAGCTTCCACTTCATATAGCAAAAATCAATCAATATACCAAAATAAATCAAATAAATATATAATTTAATTAGGTGCCAGGGTTTATTATTGCAGGTTTTTATTTACCCACACAGGCACACGCACAGACACACACACACAGACACACACAGACACACACACAAACAGATACACTCACACAGACACACACAGACACACTCACACAGACACACACGCACAGACACACACGCACACACACAGAAGCACACACACAGACACACACACGCACACACAGAAGCACACACACAGACACACACACGCACACACACAGGCACACACAGACGCACACACAGACACACACAGACACACACGCAGAGACACACTCACACAGAGACACACTCACACAGACACACACACGCACAGACACACACACACAGACACAGACACACACACACGCACAGACACTCACACAGACACACATAGAGACACACACAAACACACACGCACAGACACAGACATACGCACTCACACACAGGCACAGACACAGACACACACAGGCACAGACACAGACACACGCACAGACACACTCACACAGACACACAAGCACAGACACGGACACACACGCACACACACAGACACACGCACTCACACACACACGCGCACAGACACACGCACAGACACAGACACACACACGCACACACAGACACACGCACTCACACACACGCACTCACACACACAGACACACGCACTCACACACACGCACAGACACAGACACACGGACTCACACACACACACGCACACACAGACAAACACACGCACTCACACACACACGCACACACAGACAGACACACGCACTCACACACACACACACGCACAGACACAGACACACGCACTCACGCACACGCACAGACACAGACACACGCACTCACATGCACACACGCACAGACACAGACACACACACGCACAGACAGACACACTTAGACACACTCACACAGACACACACAGACACACACACACTCACACACACGCACAGACACAGACACACACACGCACAGACACAGACACGCACACACACGCACAGACACAGACACACACACGCACAGACACAGACACACACACTCACACACACGCACAGACACAGACACACACACTCACACACACGCACAGACACACTCACACACTCACACTCACACACTCACACACGCACAGACACAGACACACACAGACACACACACAAACACACACACACTCTCACACACACACACCCACACGCACACACACGCACACACACAGACACACACACACTTGTTGTGGTTGTAATTGTGACAGTATTGTTGCATGAGTCGATGACTCGCATATGTTCATTAAAAGCAGCAGGTTGCGTATATTAATATAAACAAGATATAGGTAATACCTAGCTGCCTCTTGTGCCGGGTAACGTCTTATTTAATGAGCAACATTTGCATGGTAGGAAATTTAATCCTCTAAAAGCCGTCTTCTTCTTCTTCTTCCTCCTAGTTCGTACTCGTTGCACTCGGAAAGCCTTTGCATGCCAAGCGAACCCATTATAATTTTAAATTCGGTGGTATTAAAGCAATGAAGCATTCGATTTAAAATTCTCCAGCTCCTGCTCCTCTTATGCGGAAGGAAGATAGCCTAGAGGAGCAAAGGATCAGTTTGGAAACTGGGCCCTTTTCTATCTTTTTTCTCTTCCTTTCTTCATTAAATTAAATGACTCATTTCGAAAAGCGTTTTCCTTCATCTTCTTCTTCCTGTATTGCTGCTGTTGTAAGAAACAAGCCAAATAGAGTGCAACACTTAATTTTCAATAGTTTTTCTCGCCGGTTTTATCAAACTTGCTGATAAAATGTATACGTAGATTCAGGCGTGTACAGGAAGTCGAGGCGAAAGTCGAATCTATAAAACAATTGTGGATACTGGCTTTGGAAGTTCCCAAATTATGGATGACACTGTAGTGATAGGAATAGATACAGAGGAGGTTCGGCACCTATGTCCGCAAGAGGCAACCCCAAGAGGATGAGGTGCGAGGAGACACGGGGCGGCCAGATCCAGAGTAACGGTACAAAATTGGCAGAGGTCCGTAAGGTTTCCCATGTTTGAGGACACCTGCAGGTCTGTAGGTCTTCCAGGGCCATCCAAGAGGACCTTGGCGTGGGGTCCAAGGGCCCCTCATACATGGGTCAGGAAGATCGGTCACGGGAACGAACCCGCGACTTTCTAAACTATTGTGACAAAAGACAATGAGACCAGTTACTTTATTTCTCTTGTAAAACAGTACCTCACAGTCGAGTTCTTCGTGATCTTAGTACTCGCAGCTATTCTCTCCTCTCGTAACCTTGATATACATTCATCTCTCTTCATTTTTATGAAAAGTCGCCTTTTTCTCGACGCTTGGACAATGAAGCAGGCAGTTGAAGCTTCCGGAACGTTCTCGAAACTGCGTTGCTGCGCTTGTTGTTGGCTATTTTCTCGCCGCCGGTTGGTGTGAGGTGCCTTGAGTCTTCTATTTCAAAAGAACAGGTAACCGACGGATGCCTTCAAAATAAGTTTTTGCCTCTTTCTTATGCTTTGAAAACTTGCAAAAACTAATTTTGTGGTCTGTTTAGCACACTAACTTTCAAATCCAGAGGTCTCGGTTTCGATTTATCTTTTAGTAGGATTATTCTCTATCCTCTCTAGACTCTGGAAATATGAATAAATGTTTGTAGTAATACCAACCCATCGAAATGAGTGAATAGTTGTTACAAAAGGTAAAACATAGCCGTTGGGGGTGACATCTTAAGTATAACAAAAGAACAGTAATGATAATACTAGGAATTATATTTAATAATAGCAATTGACCAGATTAATCTTCTGAAGGAACTCAAAATAGTTAAAAAATAAACATTTATGACAAACATCAAAGAAGTAGATACCTAAACTATTGGCAACAAAGGAAATAATTCAAATTAATGGATTGGATAAGGAAGCAAATAAAGCAAGATTGAGAAAAATATAATTTGCGTATCAACTAAGGATATTTTAAATAAGAAAAACATGAAAGATGAAACTAAAATCAGACACTGTAACAACGATTTGAACCTCAAATATTTCAAGTAAACCGAGTGTTTAGAAACTTGTGAAGTTTGATATTTCGAAATTCAAAATTCTTCTTTTTACCAACTGAATTTGTTTACAGTTAAACAGAGAAAGTAGTTGAGAACTTTGAATATTTAGGGACAATCATCAATTTAAAACAAAAACAAATGTGATGTGTTGCACTCACATGACTTTCTCTACTCTTGCACTAACCATTCTTACAAACTCTTATTCCTATATCTTCTTCGTGTTAGTTAAGATAAACATTTGTACAAATTATCTTATTGCTTATTTCCTTGTAGGTACAAGGGGAATATTAGAATACAGTAGACTTTGTGCGACAGTCAAATCTTTTAAAGCTCTGAGATTCCTTTCTCTTTGCACACTTAACATATAAAAGATGAACAACGATGTTCCATTTCAGGAAAGTTCTAAGTTTTCCGAAACTCACACACATAACAAGGAATATCTCCGAAATGGTTCACCCTACAAGAAAATTTATTGAGACATAAATTGTGTATTTTAGCAAGATCTACATTTTTGTATAGTATAATTTGGTCTATCTCTAACGGTTTACCAGTTATGCAAAAGTCGTCCAGAATAAATACGAATAAAGGAGCTATAGCCAGAAAATTCAAGATATACATGTAAATGGTAGTTTAGGGTGGGGCTATTTTGTTCAAATTGTTCTTGAAAGACATTAAACTTAAATAACAACTTTGGTTTTTAACCTACTTTTCGTTCTTGAGTTATGCTGTCCACAGACCTGCTTTTTTGGATACAGAGGGCTTCAAAACATTTCCAGTGAAATCTTGACATCGAATTTTTGGGTGGAATACAATACTAGGGTTAAGCGTTTTCAAAACGTGTATAGAAGGGAGGGGAGGGTAGGAGGGTGAGGGAATTTCTCGCAGTGAGGTTGTAATCGTGTTTGGACCTATTTAAAGCGCAGAACCAGAGTTTATATGACGTAGTGATAGAGTGACGTGATAAAACAGTGTTTAAAATGACCGCAGGCGTGCAGGCGGGCGGGCGGGCAAGCTCCCAGCTTAGGATGATTGCGATGCAAATGCAGTTTCAGTCCTCATCTGTAAGTATTGTGTTAATGGCGACCGGAGCATGGTGAATTACCTCTGGGTTCAATTATATCTAATGGATCCGGAATGGGTTGGAATCTCGGTGGGCTGTGAAGAGCATTAGAGTAACCCTTGGGGGATGCACAGGATTTAACCTTTTTTGTGTTTTTGAGAGCCATCCATTGTCGGCGTCTTCCGGACAAATTACACCATGTATGTCATACGAGGGCAGATATACTTACTACATGCCACAGGGCATTGCAATCATGTTCTGGGTTCGGATCCCGCGTATAGTCAGCAGGCAGTCAAATGGGCTGAAAGAATCGGAACTGAAAAATTCAATACCACAGTCAGAATATGAAACGTAGACCTCTCGCTTCACGCGCGGCTGCTCTAACCACTGAGCTACTGTGGCAACTTGCCAGTATGTCATTGTCGTAGATTTACGGTACGTAAAAGAATCTCAAGTAGGAGCAAAATTAAGTGATCTTACACGTCCAATATAGGATGGTAGTCTGAGAACAAGGTGCAGTCACAGACAGACAGACAGACACACACACACACACACACACACACACACACACACACACACACTTCTCTAAGTTTATTTCTTTAAGTCAATAAAATAAAAAATCTGATGTGTTGCAATCACATGACTTTCTCTACTCTTGTACTAACCATTCTTACAAACTCTTATTCCTATATCTTCTTCGTGTTAGTTGAGACAAACATTTGTACAAATTATCTTATTGCTTATTTCCTTGTAGGTACAAGGGGAATATTACAATACAGTAGGCTTTGTGCGATAGTCAAATGTTTGAGATTCTGTTGTCTTTGCACACTTGACATATAAAAAAAATGAACAGCGATGATCCAATTCACGAAAGTTCTAAGTTTTCCGAAACTCACACACATAACAAGGAATATCTCCGAAATGGTTCACCCTACAAGAAAATTTATTGAAACATAAATTGTGTATTTTAGCAAGATCTACATTTTTTGTGTAGTATAATTTGGTCTATCTCTAACGGTTTACCAGTTATGCAAAAGTCGTCCAGAGTAAATACGACTACAGGGGCTATAGCCAGAAAATTCAAGATATACATTTCATTTGTCATCAAAATATCTCAAAAATATGACATTTTAATCACAATCGTTCGAGCCATTTTCCAGAAAATCATAATTTTCGAAAAATTTTCCATGTAAAGGGTAATTTAGTGTGGGGCTATTTTCCTCAAAATCTTCGTGTGGCATCCTTGAAAGGTATTAAACTTAATTACCAACTTTGGTTTTTAACCGATCTTTCGTTTTCGAGTTATGCTGTCCACAGACTGACAGATTGACACACAGACACACACACACGTGCCTTTTTCTAAAAATGGTTTTTTTGCATTCAGGGGGCCTCAAAAAATATATTTCCGGTAAAATATTGACATCGAATCGAATTGGGTGGAATACGATACTTCCCCTACTTACCAGCAGAGAAAGTAAAAATAACAATTTAGCGGGTCTTAAAACGCGCATTTACACTGTAGGTAATGACGGTCATGAATTTTTGGGGTGGAATATGTTTCCTTACTAAATGTATGTACTTTGTGTTCATACAAATCCAACATATGTTTTAAAATGTGGTGTTTTATTTGTGTTTTGCTGGGCTCTAGTTTGTTGTCAGTCAGCCGAGGGCAGCACTATACGCTATATGACGTGTGCGTGTGCCCAACTGCAGCTGTTTGTGTGGTTTAACCTGCGTAGCGTAGCTTGTATCAGAACGTGTCAGATTTGTTAAAACGTCTGAAAGTACGGCCAACTGTCAGATAAACACGCTTAGTTATGAATACAGCTTGTTATTTTACCATAATACAACATAGTGCTTGGAATATTATCAAACACGCAGTTTATACACGAGCATATTAACGACGTGCTGCACTCACATGACTTTCTCTACTCTTGTACTTAGTATTGTTACAAACATTCCTCTACCTTGTTTATGTTAATAGAGATGACCTCAGCGCTGAACTCCGCACTGACTGACGCGTCGACTGACGCACTGACCGATGCGCCCACTGACACGCAGACATCCGCGCTGACTGACGCACCGAATGACGCGCTGACTGACCTACTGACTGATGCGCTGACTGACGCTCTGACTGACACGGTGACTGACCCACTGACTGACGCGCTGACTGACGCGCCGACTGACACGTTTACCTCCGCGCTGACTGATGCGCTGACTGACGGGCCGATTGATACGCTGACTGACGCTCTGACTGACCGCCGACTGATGCGCTGACTGACGCGCGGACTAACGCGCTGACTGATGCGCTGAATGACGCGCTGACTGACCCAGTGACTGACGCGCTGACTGACATGCCGGCTGACGCACTGGCTGACATGGTGGCTGACGCACTGGCTGATGCGCCGACTGACACGCTGACCTCCGCGCTGACTGATGCGCCGAATGACGCGCTGACTGGCATGCTGACTGACGCACTGACTGATGCGCCCACTGACACGCTGACTTCCGCGCTAACTGATGCGCCGAATGACGCGCTCACTGACCCACTGACTGATGGGCCGACTGATCCACTGACTGATGCGCCGCCTGATGCCCCGACAGACGCGCTGACTCATGCGCTGACTGACGCACCGACTGATGCGCCGATGACGCGCTGACTGACGCACTGACTGATGCGCCGAATGACACCTTGACTGACCCACTGACTGATGCGCCGACGGATGCGCTGACTGACGCGCCGACTGACGCGCTGACTGATGCACCGACTGACGCGCTGACTTATGCGCTGACTGATGCGGTGACTGGTGCGCCGAGTGACGCGCTGGCTGATACGCCGACTGATGCGCTGAATGACGCGCTGACTGATGCGGCGACTGATGCGCCGAATGACGCGCTGACTGACCCACTGACTGACGCGCCGACTGATGCGCCGAATGACGCGCAGACTGATGCGGCGACTGGCGCGTCGACTGACACGGTGACTGATGCGCTGACTGACGCGTTGACTGATGCGGCGACTGATGCGCCGAATGACGCGCTGACTGACCTATTGACTGATGCGCCGACTGATGCGCTGACTGACGCGCCGACTGACACGCTGCCCTCCGCGCTGACTGACGCGCTGGCCTCCGCGTCAACTGACGCGCTGACCTCCGCGCCAACTGACGCGCTGACCTTCGCGACAACTGACGCACTAACCTCCGCGCCAACTGATGCGCTGACCTCCGCGGCGACTGACGCGCTGAATGACGCGCTGACTGACCCAGTGACTGACGCGCTGACTGATGCGCCGACTGACGAACTGACTGACACGGTGACTGACCCACTGAGTGACGCACTAATTGACCCACTGACTGACGCGCTGACTGATGCGCCGACTGGTGCGCTGACTGACGCGCCGAATGACGTGCTGACTGACGCGCTGTCTCACGCGCCGACTGATGCGCTGACTGACCCACTGACTGACACGTGGACTGACGTGCTGACTGACGCGCCGAATGACGCGCTGACTGACGCACTGACTGACGCGCCGGCTGATGCGCTGACTGATGCGCCGAATGACGCGCTAACTGACACGGTGACTGACCCACTGACTGATGTGCCAACTGACGCGCTGACTGACGCTCTGACTGACATGATGGCTGACCCACTCACTGACGCACCGACTGACACGCTTACCTCCGCGCTGACTGACGCGCTGAATGACGCGCTGACTGACCCAGTGACTGACGCGCTGACTGATGCGCCGACTGGCAAACTGACTGACATGGTGACTGATCCACTGACTGGCCCACTGGCTGACGCGCTGACTGATTCGCTGACTGACGCGCCGAATGACGTGCTGACTGACACGGTGACTGACGCGCTGACTCACGCGCCGACTGATGCGCTGACTGACCCACTGACTGACACGTAGACTGACGGGCCGACTGATGCGCTAAATGACGCGCTGACTGACGCGCCGACTGATGCGCTGACTGATGCGCTAACTGACACCGTGACTGACGCACTGAGTGATGCGCCAATTGACGCGCTGACTGACGCTCTGACTGACACGGTGGCTGACCCACTGACTGACGCGCTGACTGACACGCTTACCTCCGCGAGACTGGTGCGGCGAATGACGCGCTGACTGACTCACTGACTGATGCGCCGAATGACGCGCTGACTGACCCACTGGTTGATGCGCCAACTGATGAGCTGACTGACGCGCCGACTGATGCACCGACAGACGCGCTGACTGATGCGCTGACTGACGCACCGACTGATGTGCCGAATGACGCACTGACTGACATGGTGGCTGACGCACTGACTGATGCGCCGACTGACACGTTGACCGTTTCGCTGACTGATGCGCCGAATGACGCGCTGACTGACGCACTGACTGATGCGCCAAATGACGCGCTGTCTGATCCACTGATGATGCGCCAACTGATGCGCTGAGTGACGCGCCGACTGATGCGCGGACTGACGAGCTGACTGATGCGCCGACTGACACGGTGGCTTATGCGCCGACTGACGCGCTGACTGATGCTGCGACTGGCGCGCCGACTGACGCGCTGACTGATGCGCCGACTGACGCGCTGACTGATGCGCCGACTGACGCGCTGACTGATGCGCCGACTGACACGCTCACTGATGCGGCGACTGATGCTGCGGCTGACGCGCTGACTGACCCACTGACTGATGCGCTGATTGATGCGCTGACTGACATGGTGGTTGACGCACTGACTGATGCGCCGACTGACACGTTGACCGTTTCGCTGACTGATGCGCCGAATGACGCGCTGACTGACGCACTGACTGATGCGCCAAATGACGCGCTGACTGATCCACTGATGATGCGCCAACTGATGCGCTGAGTGACGCGCCGACTGATGCGCGGACTGACGAGCTGACTGATGCGCCGACTGACACGGTGACTTATGCGCCGACTGACGCGCTGACTGATGCTGCGACTGGCGCGCCGACTGACGCGCCAACTGATGCGCCGACTGACACGCTCACTGATGCGGCGACTGATGCTGCGGCTGACGCGCTGACTGACCCACTGACTGATGCGCTGATTGATGCGCTGACTGACATGGTGGCTGACGCACTGACTGATGCGCCGACTGACACGTTGACCGTTTCGCTGACTGATGCGCCGAATGACGCGCTGACTGACGCACTGACTGATGCGCCAAATGACGCGCTGACTGATCCACTGATGATGCGCCAACTGATGCGCTGAGTGACGCGCCGACTGATGCGCGGACTGACGAGCTGACTGATGCGCCGACTGACACGGTGACTTATGCGCGGACTGACGAGCTGACTGATGCGCCGACTGACGCGCCGACTGATGCGCGGACTGACGCGCCGACTGATGCGCCGACTGACGCGCAGACTGATGCGCCGACTGACACGCTCACTGATGCGGCGACTGATGCTGCGGCTGACGCGCTGACTGATGCGCCGACTGATGCGCTGATTGATGCGCTGACTGACGCGGTCGTCCGCGCAGACTGATGCGCCGACTGACCCATTGACTGATGCGCCGACTGATGCGCTGATTGATGCGCTGACTGACGCGGTCGTCCGCGCTGACTGATGCGCCGAATGACGCAGTGACTGACCCACTGACTGATGCGTCGACTGATGCGCTGACTGACGCGCCGACTGACGCGCTGACTGACGCGCTGACTGATGCGCCGACTGACGCGCTGACTGATGCGCCGAATGACGCGGCGACTGACCCACTGATTGAACACTGACGCATTGACCGACACGAGTGTAGGGAGTAAAAACTACATACACATGATAAGCACGCAGAGAAGATTCCAGTCGTGAAGTGATTGGCCACAAAGCACGTGATTACGTCATGATGACGTGCACTTACTCTGGGAGTCTTTTGACGTGATCATTACTGCAAGGCAAGAGTTCTTTAAACTTGGAAAAGTTTGCCGGTCGGTGGTGCATGTGAAAGTTTTCGAAATACGGACCTGTTGCTGTGGTTTTGTTGCCGTCAAGGTGGTAACAAGTCAAGTTGCCTCAAATTAAAACATTAATGCAGCAACAGCCTTTGTGAATTTTGCAAAAGTTTTATTATGCAGAGCGACCGGAAATTTTTCCGCCAGCTTGCGTTCTTTCAATTATTCCAACACTTGGTTTTGAATCTGTGACGTCAGAGCGCTGCCATGACTAGTAAACCCAAACACAGAAAATGTGCTTGTGTATTTTGGACAATTTCAAAAACACCTCAACCATTTTAATTTGTATAATTCTTTTTACTTCTTTAAACCAAACACAGAATTTTTAGAAACAGTAGCACGTGTGTGGAGGGTGGGGGTATGGCCTCTAATTCGTAGGAGAAATATGGTAATAAACGAGAAGGTACGGAGAATATCACGTGAATGTAATAGATGAGGTTTTAAAACGCTTCACAAAGGCGTTAGCCAATATACTGCCACCGAATGAACCTCTTCATAAGGCTAAGAGAGAACGAACGTTGCACATATTGGCCGGCCTTCTGTATGAAAAATGGAATTGCTTTTTCAGTTTTATGTTCGACCGCCAGAGTGACTGGACAAAGTACGATTGTGCGAAAATCTGGCATCGAAAATGTGAAGTTACAAGCAGAAATCTCTTTACAGCGAATAACTCAGCTAAGTTCTAGAAGCGCGCGCGCGCGCGCGAATCTCCGACAAATTGCTACGCAAGGCAGTAAATCGTGAAACAAGCGCAGATCGTGGTCTGGAATTGTGACCATAAATTTATACAAGCCTCAGGTTTAAATCCAAACAAAAAGATCCTTACATATTTTATTGAGGAGGTGTTCTTGCACCGGCATCTTACAAACACAGTAGCACTGTTGTAAATTCACCCTGGTTCACGCCATCTGAACCTTCCCCGCCATCTTATTAGTCGAAATTATATTTTTATTTACTTTCTCTACTACGTATAGTAGAAGTATTGTATTCTACCCAATTCGAGATTTCATCCGAAGTATGTTTTGAGGTCCCCTGAATAAAAAAAAAAATTAAAAACGTGCGCGCGCGTGTGTGCATAACTCAAAAGCGAAAAGTCGGTTAAAAACCAAAGTTGGCATTTAAGTTCAATGCCTTTCAAGGATGCGACACGAAGATTTTGAAGAAAATAGCCCCACCCTAAACTACCCTTTACATGGAAAAGTTTTCGAAAATTTTAATTTTCTTGAAAATGTCTAATGATTTTGACTGTCATATGTTTAAGATATTTTGATGACAAATGAAATGTATATCTTGAATTTTCTGGCTATAGCCCCTGTAGTCGTATTTACTCTGGACGACTTTTGCATAACTGGTAAACCGTTAGAGATAGACCAAATCATACTATATAAAATATGTAGATGTTGCTGAGATATACAATTTATGTCGAAATAAACTTTTTTGTAGGGTGAACCATTTCGGAGATATTCCTTGTTGTGTGTGTGAGTTTCGGAAAGCTTAAAAACTTTCGTGAAATGGATCATAGCTGTTCATTTTTTATGTTAAGTGTGCAAGAGAACGGGATCTCAAAGTTTTAAAAGATTTGACGCTCTCAAAGTCTACTGTATTCTAATATCCCCCTTGTACCTACAAGGAAATAAGCAATAAGATAATTTGTGCAAATGTTTATCTCAACTAACACGAAGAAGATACAGGAATAAGAGTTTGTAAAAGTAGTACAAGAGTAGAGAAAGTCGTGTGAGTGTAACACATCAGATTTTTTAAGGGTGCTCTAAAACTGATGTGGTCCTTGGCGTTCTGTTCTATATGTGGCGTCAAAGCCCCCTTAATTTTACTCAAAACCTAAATCTACCACAAGGCAGCACAATAATTACTTTTATTTCGATGTAATTGTAATTAAAATCTCAATATTACGACATCCAAGACCTTATATTGTTAACATCAGATATGTTTGCTATCTGTTTTCGCAGTGATGTCTTCAGTGCTGACGTCACCTGTCCTCCCTTGGGCTACAGCGCAATGGACGAAACTACTGTGGTGCTTTTCTCGAAAGAATATTGTCATTTTTCACTGTGATAGAAAAGGGGGTTTCACGCAACTTTTCCTGTGCAAGTTGCGCGTGCAGCCTACGGAAATTTCATACTCTAATTTAGTGATATACCCAGAGCACAGCCTGGTTAGTTAAAAATGAATTTACTTTGTAATTGAATGTTGTGTAGGTTGGTTCTAATTGGGATGTTCATTATTAGCTTATGAATAAACCACAAGAGCAAACAACCAACCTCCCCCCACATTAGAAAATAACACAGGGAATATAACTGGCGTTGGATTCCCTGATAACACTTGTTCTTTTAAGAATGGATCTTCTTGTGTTCAGCATTACTTTAATAGTTGCATACGAAACAAACATGTACTATGGCCGTCCTTGTAGCGAAGTTAGTAGACTACCTGCCTGCCGTGCAAGGGGTCCCGGGTTCGATTCCCGGTAGGGGGGTAGAATTTTTTTTTCAGCAAAGATTGTTCCTCATCCTTCCCTGAGTCTGAAAGTGTGAATTCAACGTATAACAACCCCAAATACCGAAAAACCAACTGTTAGACGAGCAGCAGCATTGCCTATAGGCAAGGTCGCCGATAGGACCTCTGCAGTTGACGGTGGAACACTTTAAAAAATCTGATGTGCTGCACTCACATGAATTTCTCTACTCTTGTACTAACCATTCTCACAAATTCTTATTCCTATATCTTCTTCGTGTTAGTTAAGATAAACACTTGTACAAATTATCTTATTGCTTATTTCCTTGTAAGTACAAGGGGAATATTACAATACAGTAGGCTTTGAGCGATAGTCAAATGTTTTAAACCTTTGAGATTCTGTCCTCTTTGCACGATGTTCCATTTCACGAAAGTTCTAAGTTTTCCCAAACTCACACACATAACAAGGAATATCTCCGAAATGGTTCACCCTACAAGAAAATTTATTGAGACATAAATTGTGTATTTTAGCAAGATCTACATTTTTTGTATAGTATGATTTGGTCTATCTCTTACGGTTTACCCGTTATGCAAAAGTCGTCCAGAGTAAATACGACTACAGGGGCTATAGCCAGAAAATTCAAGATATACACTTCATTTGTCATGAAAATATCTCAAACATATGAAAATCTTTCGAAAATTTTTATTTTCTCAAAAATGACTCTAACGATTATGATTAAAATTTCATGTTTGAGATATTTATATGACAAACGAAATGTATATCTTGAATTTTCTGGCTATAGCCCCTGTAGTCGTATTTACTCTGGACGACTTTTGCATAACTGGTAAACCGTTAGAGATAGACCAAATGTTAATATATACAAAAAATGTAGATCTTGCTAAAATACACAATTTATGTCTCAATAAATTTTTTCGTACAGTGAACCATTTCAGAAATATTGCTTATTATTTTTTCAACTTTTGTGCAAGAAGAAGGGAATCTCAAAGTTTTAAAATATTTGACTATCGCTCAAAGCCTACTGCATTGTAATATTCCCATTGTACCTACAAGGAAATAAGCAATAAGATAATTTGTACAAATGTTTATCTCAACTAACACGAAGAAGATATAGGAATAAGAGTTTGTAAGAATGGTTAGTACAAGAGTAGAGAAAGTCATGTGAGTGCAACACATCAGATTTTTTCTCGATTTTCATAAATTATCAGGATCAGTATTCAGTATCAAAGTCTTACCCTATAAATTACTATAAGTTATTGATCATGACTTCATAATTAAATGCCACTTGCAGAATGACAGCGTATTTTGGCGCGAAGTAACGAGGGAATCTGCAAGTGAAAAGACGGTCGATCTTGAGAAATTCCATCTCTGTTAACAGGCTCTTTTGCAATCTTCCGCACCCACTTGTATTGGAGATACTTCTTTCGCTCTCTTCTCTTCTCCGGATATTATCATCTCTGCAATTACCAGCTCTTTCTCAGGATGCAGTTTGAATTCTGCGCTGTTCGATTTGAGCTTTTTCAAAAGTTACTTCCGCCCTGCGCAATATAACGCCCCAGTTAGTGTGCAAACTTTCATGTTCATCCCTGTTTACCTGCTGTAACGGTCGATTTACGGATCTTGATTAAATACACAATTTATGTCTCCATAAATTTTCTTGTAGGGTGAACCATTTCGGAGATATTCCTTATTAGGTGTGTGAGTTTCTGAAAACTCTTAACTAACACGAAGAAGATATAGGAATAAGAGTTTGTAAGAATGGTTAGTACAAGAGTAGAGAAGGTCATGTGAGTGCATCACATCAGATGTTTTACCTCAGAAAGTAGAATGTGACGTTTAGAAGTACAGTTTGGTGTGTGTTAATGTCCTATACCAGTTTTGCACACGGTTCTGACTTTGTAACCACACGAACTTATTTTGCAGCACGTATTAGTGTCATTGGTGTATTATGCAAACAGTAACCGCATCAAATAATAAAATAAAACCGGAATGAAATAAAACAACAGTTATTTAAAAGCGGCGCAATACAAATTACGGCCAAAGTCATTAATTAAAGGCAATTTAAGTAACGTTTTATCAACTGGCACACACACACACACACATACACACACACACACACACACACACACACACACACACACACACACACACACACACATACATGCGTGTTCTCGTTATAAACTGAATTTGTTTCATTAACCGCGAGGTTTGTACATCTGTATTATTCTGTGTGTGTGTGTGTGTGTGTGTGTGTGTGTGTGTTTGTGTGTGTGTTCACTCTAGGCTATCTCTTAATAAGTAGAGCAATTAATATACCTAAATTTCACTAAAAATACCGTTTTGAAGCTCCGAGAATAGGAAAGTCCTCGTGTATATTCACAGGAATTTCTCTACACGTTCTTTCACAAACTTCTTTATTGGTGTTAGGTAAAGTGAACGTTATATATACACAGGAGGTATTTAGTAAAGTGCCTGTTTGGGATCATCTCTTTTCGTCAATATGGGGCTAGAGGCGTGGCGCTGTAATGAGAAGGAAAGCTGGTGGGGATAAGGGACATAACATCTGACCTCCTAGAAAAGCCACGGTTTAATTTTATTTAGATTTATCTCCAAATTCTTAATGCCGTTTTGAAACTTTAACCATTCATGACCATTCTGAACCCACAGAGTGGTTTTGGAGTTCCGATACCATTATACCACTACGTGTCCCTCCCCCCCCCCCCCCCCTCCCCAGCTCCTGGCAGTTGTGGCTGCATCTTCAACACCTCCTGCTTTACCCTCTCTACAAGTTCTGCTCAGTAATTTTCTCTCCATTTTTCGTTAACATAGTTGTATTTTTACTTTACTCTCGTAAATGTCCAGGTCTGCCATCTATATAAGAACTGCAATGACGCATGTATGCAGCATTTCAAATCTTACTTTTAGTCTAACCCGACTTTGTCCGAGTAATAACGAAGTTTCGCGCAGCTCTCGTTGGCAAGCTTTAGTTGCGTCACACCTAACGACTAAACTTGATACATAAGTTCAGGGTCTTTCAGCACACAAGGCTTTTAAAACATCTGATGTGTTGACTTCACCGGAAATAAGCAATAAGATAATTTGTACAAATGTTTATCTCAACTAACCCAAAGAAGATATAAGAATAAGAGTTTGTAAGAATGGTTAATACAAGAGTAGAGAAAGTCATGTGAGTGCAACACATCAGATTTTTTATTTTCGAATTAGGAGACCTTAAGACGTGTAAGTTTATGGAGTTGGAGTTATTCCCTTCTTTACCCACTCTAAAGAGACAAGTAGTTTAAAGATTGAGAGCGCTCTGATATAGAAGTGGTGGAGACAGGAACTAATGTTGGACAGCGAGGATGTTTCGCCCGTTGACGTGGCCACTTTTCTGCTGAGATCCCGGAAGTTACTCTTCCACATCAAAGCCTGCTGAAATAGCACTCTTGTTACTACTCCAAACTTTAGGTTTGTCGTGCGCGCCAACAAAAGAAGCATTTCTACGTCATTATCTGAATAAACAGTATAACTAATTTTAAACTGTTATTATGTTCCAGGGATAAAGTTGGTCACACGCACGTGTTGCACGCGAACTGCATGAATGAAACACGCTCACTATTATCCTCCCCTCTGTTTGTTTATCGGATGAATTAAACAATAAACAAATGCACAAACTCTTCTATGTTGAAGAGATTTTAACTTCATCATAGATATCGGAGAAATAACTTCTCCCAAGTTTAAGAAACTGTTTTAAAAAATCTGATGTGTTGCACTCACATGACTTTCTCTACTCTTGTACTAACCATTCTAACAAACTCTTATTCCTATATCTTCTTCGTGTTAGTTGAGATACACATTTGCACAAATTATCTTATTGTTTGTTTCCTTGTAGGTACAAGGGGAATATGGGAATACAGTAGGCTTTGGGCGATAGTCAAATGTTTTAAAACTTCGAGATTCCGTTCTCTTTGCACACTTAACATATACAAATAAACAACGATGTTCCATTTCACAAAAGTTTTAAGTTTTCCGAAACTCAACACGTAACAAGTGCCTGCATTTGACTACCGCAAAAGTCTACTGTATTGTAATATTCCCCTTGTACCTACAAGGAAATAAGCAATAAGATAATTTGTACAAATGTTTATCTCAACTAACACGAAGAAGATATAGGAATAAGAGTAGAGAAAGTCATGTGAGTGCAACACAACAGATTTTAAGCTTTGCTTTGCGTGTCGATTTAGCGGGGTGCAGTACCAACATTATAACGCATAAAACAGATGTTTATACGTGTGTAGATTTAATGCATTAATAACAAAAATAAACACAGAGTGTGGTATTGAAAGTTTCAGGTAACGAATACAGATTATAATTCACATTTATGCCTTGCGTTCATCTTAAAAATACATCAATCGGAAGGCAATTACTTGTGGGGGCCTACAATAAATTAATGATCTGCAGATGAAATATAGATGTGATTGGGAATGGATCTTTGCACGTTATTGCCGCAGTCTCTCCCCCGCCAATAAATCTCATTAATACTCAACGCTTGCAGGCATTGTGTTGATATTTTTGTTAAATGCTTGTACCATAGGACAATGAGTACCCCGCCAATGAAATGCGATGCTTTATAATTTTGCTCGACAAGCGAATCGATTTTGGACGTCTCCCTGTGGCGTTTTATTGGGCCCCGCTTCGCGTCATGCGGCGGGCGGACGGGCGGGCAGGCGGGAAAAAAATATGCAAATACCCGCGCTCAGGCGTAGATATAAAACGTCTCATTGAAGATATAAACTGTGTACCCTCGTATAACTCCGGGTTACCTGGTTTTAAACCAAAATTGATCCTAATCTATAAGTTTTATTTTACTAGGCCTAGGAAATTTTGAAATATTATATTTTTTCCTTTGATTTCTTTGCTACCTATAGAGGAAAAGGTGGTATTTTGGGATAGGATTGGAAAATAGCACTTGTGAATTTTTCGGAACGTGCTGTTGCCATCTGTTGGTGATACTGCTAGACCACTAGAAGCGTCAATGTGATTAGTCTGTAAGCTGAGAACTGTAGTCGCGAGAACAGCAGAGAAAGGGGTTATGTTGCGTACTTTCATTAACTCTATGTCCTTGAACGTGCAATGGCGCTGTGGTTGGTGGAGCTTTTTGGTACTACGTAAACACCAGAAGTTCTACAAGACAGTTGCCAGTGTTGATACAATATTATATCGACATTGGTGATATTACTGAAGGTATGACCACAATTACTTCATTTGATGCTCTAATATCATGCATTAGTGATGCTGTTTCACTTAATATTCATTGTAACGCCAGAGTAAAGGAGGAGGCCAGTTCTGGGTTCTATTCCCCGCTGCAATACAGTAATTTGTATTTGATCATGACGCTTGCTTCCCCTGGCGACATTAGCTTGGTTAGGTCAATATAGGCCCAAGGGTCTTCCCTTGTGAATCATTATCACATTAATTCCATTACCAACCCCTTGAGGGTTAAAGTAGAACTCGTACCTTACATATGTGTGTCAATGGTTTTTAAATTCTTGTGCAAACTTCAGTTACCTGCCAAATAGCTTGTACTAAATTTATAAAGTATTCTACGAAGTACATCATTTGCCCACGGAAGCCATTTTTACCTTCTCCACTAGTAAGTAGAGCAAGTATTGTATTCCAATCAAAAGTTTGATGTCGGGATTTCACGGAAATACAAGTTTTCAGGTTCACGGAACCCAAAAAAAGCACTTTCAGAAAAAGGTCCGTGTGTGTGCGTGCCTGCATGTTTAATGTTTTTCAAGGATGTGATATAAAGATTTTTAAGAAAATTCCTCAAATCTAAACTACTTTTTACATGGAAAATTTTTCGAAAATTTTTATTTTCTGGAAAATAGCTCTAACAATTTTGACTAAAATACTATATATTTGATATATTTGTATGACAAATGAAATTAATATCTTGAATTTTCTGGCTATAGCTCATCTAAGATACACAATTTCTGTCTAAGAACGTTTTTGTAGAGTGAACCATTTCGGAGATATTCCTTGTTATGTGTGTGAGTGTCGGAAAACTTACAACTTTCGTGAAATGGAACATCGTTGTTCATTTTTTATATGTTAGGCGTGCAAAGAGAACGGAACTTAAAGCTGTAAAAGATTTGACTATCGGTCAAAGGCTACTGTATTCTAATATCCCCCTTGTACCTACAAGGAAATAAGCAATAAGATAATTTGTACAAATGTTTATCTCAACTAACATGAAGAAGATATAGGAATAAGAGTTTGTAAGTATAGTTAGTACAAGAGTAGAGAAAGTCATGTGAGTGCAACACATCAGATTTTTAAGTGTCGTATTGAGTGTTTAAATGTCACGTGGGATTTAATGTGACCAATATATTTAAATGTTTCATCACTGTTGGTATTTTTTAGTATTTTTCTTCCTGTAAAATAATTCTTGAGAAAAGTGAAATTTGCCACACAGAGCCATAACAAATAAAATTTGCCACATGTTTCAGTGTTAAATGCATTTAAGCATACATTTTTAGTTTTCAAGTAAATTTTTTGGCAAAAAGACAAACTTAGAAGATCACTTGAGGTAAACAAAGAGTAGAAAATAGTTCCCATATTTTCTTTATGGTATCAGTTTTAAAATGCATTAATTAATACTTTTAATGCTTTTATTGTAATGCGCTGCATTTTTCACTGTTATTTGGAAATAGTAAATAATAAAACAGAAACTGAGGAGTTAGTGCCTATCAACTACTTACGGTGTACTTGTATTGCACGCAGTTATACCAAAATGTGTTTCGAGTATCGCTAAATTTTAAAATGACACACATTTTGAATCTATCAATAAAAATATTGGACCAAAATTTAAAATAATTGTGTTTTTCCACACTAGCCGTGTGTAGCACGTAATTTAAAATGTTGACAGAGGTGTAACAAAAAATAAAATAAAATTTAATCTTTAAACCATTAAAGCACACTGGATGAAATTTAGGCTGCACCATTTTTGTATTACGTTACACTAACGGTATATATTTGCAATAACTAACATTATTAGTTAAGAATTTCAAAATTTCATCACACACTTGTCCTTTTAGCGTTAAATTAACACGATAAGCTAACATTCCGAACAGAAATAAGTTAGTTGTAGCAATATTGATATATTCACGGTTTTCCTGCTATTTTGCTATTTTCTCTCCGTTACGTGTTTTGGGCGCCTGTTTGTAATGTAATGCTGCACTTCTTTATCAGATATCGTTACCAAATCTTGCACCAGAAAGTTTACAAAAATTCTGATGTGTAGCACTCACATGACTTTCTCTACTCTTGTGCTAACTATTCTTACAAACTCTTATTCCTATATCTTCTTCGTGTTAGTTGAGATAAACATTTGGACAAATTATCTTATTGCTTATTTCCTTGTAGGTACAAGGGGAATATTAGAACACGGTAGGCTTTGTGCGATAGTCAAATCTTTTAAAGCTTTAAGATTCCGTTCTCTTTGCAACGATGTTCCACTTCAGAAAGTTTTAAGTTTTCCGAAACTCACACACATAACAAGGAATATCTCCGAAATGGTTCACCCTGCAATAAAATTTATTGAGACATAAATTGTGTATTTTAGCAAGATCTACATTTTTTGTATAGTATGATTTGATGTATCTCTAACGGTTTACCAGTTATGCAAAAGTTGTCCAGAGTAAATACGACTACAGGGGCTATAACCAGAAAATTCAAGATATACATTTCATTTGTCATACAAATATTTCAAACATGTGATATTTTAATCAAAATCGTTAGAGCTATTTTCAAGAAAATCATAATGTTCGAAAATATTTCCATCTAAAGAGTAGTTTAAGGTGGAGATATTCTCTTCAAAATCTTCATGTCGCATCCTTGAAAGACATTAAACTTAAATACCAACTTTGGTTTTTAACCGACTTTTCGTTTTTGAGTTATACTGTCCACAGACTGGCAGAGTCACACACACACACACGCGGACCATTTTCTAAAAATGCTTTCTTGGGTTCAGGGTGTCTGAAAACCTATATTTCCGGTGAAATCTCGACATCGAATTTTTGGGTGGAATACAATACTTATCCTACTTACCAGTAGAGAAAGTAAAAAGTCGATAAGACTTCTGCGCGTCTTTGTAGTTCCTTCATAAGGAGGGTAGTAAGGAGATAAGATGCGCGACGGTTCGTTGAAAGTGTCTCCTCTGTTCATTGATAACAGCTCGTGATAGCGACTTGTGGAACATGATATCGTGTCAGAGAACGCGTGTGTTTACCAAACACATACTAAACACAAAAGTAGCTAAAAAAGCAGTACTGACCCCGACCAAAAGCCACAACCATGACCTCCACGTTTGTTTGTAACACTAGACTCACACATTTCCAGCGTTTTGAACCATGAAACATTGTCAATCAAATGATATGTTAAATGACGTTTATCTTTTCGACGTGTATATTTTTAATGAACATTGAACATGCTTATTGGGTTCATTACAGGAAATGAAATTATTGGTACGCACGTCAGCTGTTAATTTAGTGGTTACAATCTGTGCGCATTGTTGCACTCATTATTAAACATATTTTTGACCTACAATGTATAATTTCGCTCATTATTCATTTAAAACAGTTGTTAATATTAGTAATTTTCACCAGAGTGCACTGTCGTCGTTGGAAAAGGAAGTAAATAATAAATAGCTGAGGAATTCGAAGTGTTTTCAATAAACTATCTCAATTAGACCATGTTAATGGCGATAAATATTTGTGTAAGCTTAGGTTATACTTTAATTTGACTTCATGTGAATGTAAACCTAAAGCTTCTACTTCTAATTCCGCGTAGAGCTATATTAAATGGTTACACTTTTTCTGTTAGATCATTATCAAAGATGTTTTTATTTTCTTTACTGTTTGGGCAGGCTAAGTTCGAGAAAGTTTTGATCCATGATTCGAGTAGGCTGTGACAATATGGCGATTTGAGTGTTCTGTTTATAACCTATTTGAAATTAAGGTTTTAGTGAACTAGTCAGTTTGTGGTTCGTGTAAAACTGTCTAAAAATGTCTAGAGAGCGTGTAAAAGTGTATAAAACAGTAAAAACTATGTTGAACGACTAGGGCGAAAAGTTCTTCTCAAAGCAATTGGTGTGAATGACATGAAAAACTCAAAACAAAATACTTAAAACAGAAGACTGCTAATGCAATTTCAGTAATGAAGATTGCGGAAAACTAAATGTTGAGTTAAATGAACAGTTACGAACTTTTTGAATGGTCTTAACTTCTCTTGTGTATGTGTTATTTGTGGATTCCAAGCTTAAAACTTTATGATAAGCCAAGTACAGAAAACTCTTCCCTAGGTTACACACTGTCCTCAATTTCTTCTTTCAGTTTTCCAAACTTCAATTTTCATTATATAAGGTTGGTACACGTTTCTCCAAAAGTATGTTAGTTATTGGGCTGAAAGTTTGAACAATTGTTCTTGATACAAGTGATTTTCCTGTGGAACAGAATTTTGTGAAATGTTATGGAAGTTATGATATGAAGAAATGGATGTGATATATTTGTATAAAAGTAAGTAAGACTTAAAAAAATTCTGTTCTACAACGTTTCTTATTTGTCTACATATATATTCTTTGAAAAGAAGTGATAAATATTTCTTCACTAATTTGCCAGAAAAATGCACCAAACGTGTTAGATATTTTAATGAGCATAAATTTAACTTAAATTTTATTGATTATTTTCCCTACTGGTAAGTAGAGGAAGTATTGTATTCCACCGAAAAATTCGATGTCGAGATTTCATCGGAAATATATATTTTAAGGTCCCCTGAATACAAAAGAGCAATTTTAGAAAAAGATACCGCGCGCGCGTATGTGTGTCTGCAAAAATAGCTCAAAAACGAAAAATCGGTTAAAACCAAAGTTGGGTTTAGGTTTAATGTCTTTCAAGGATGAGCCACGAAGATTTTGAAGAAAATTACTCCACCCTAAACAACCCTTTACATGGAAAATGTTGATTTTGTCGAAAATGTCTAACGATTTTGATTGAAATGTTATATGTTTAAAATATATTTATGGCAAATGAAATGTATATTTTGAATTTTTTGGCTATAGCCCCTGTAGTCGTATTTACTATGGATGACTTTTCAATAACTGAAGTCGTAAGTGATAGACAAAATCTCAGTATAAAAATGTAAATCTCCTTAAAACACACTAGTTATGTCTGAATGCCTTTTTTGTGGAGTGAATCATTTCGGAAATATTCCCTGTTATTTCTATAAGTTTTGGAGTATTTAGAGGCTACTGCTTTCCTATATTTCCCTTTATCAAAATATTCATACAAATTCTATAGCATACATTTTGTATTGTCGTTCTAAGGCTATAGATAGTGTAAAGGTAAATACGACTGCTGGGAATCCCTAACCTCAGAACTGGGACATAAGACGTGAAAACTCGAGCAATATCTTTCAAATGAATTCCTCCATTATGTCGAGAAGGAATAATAATAAGTATGAGCCACAGACCGATGACGTAATTACATGACCACAAACAGCAGAGGTTTTGGTGGGCCATGAATTTAATTCCGGTTTATAATTATGTACGGTTCAAAGCACCAGGGCTTATCTCACTTGCCCGCCCGTCCCTGCACATTAAAATTAGATCCATGTTTGTCCCTTGGGAGGTGGCCCAAATAAACGACACGTCCCTTGGAAAAAGATCCCTAGGGACGATGATCATTGATGTATGATGTTGGTAGCAGTGGTGCTACTGTCTATGGAGACATCATCACCTTTCGCAAATGTTTGCAGTGCAATGTGTTTGTGCAGTTGGCAAACCTGCATTGCCCACGAGTATATTATTGTCGCTTTTAATCAGCGCCCAGCTTCGCTCAGTTTTAATCCTGTTTTAAACCTGAATAACGTTATCAGATGTTCTTTCTTTTTTGTGTTTGTTGGAAGAAGTTTTGTTATAAAGCTCGTGCATGTATCAAATCCCTCTATTGTGTTTTCTTTACCTAATACTGCACAAAAATCCAATACCTTAGTTTTACCAAAAATACATGTTTTGAAACTCTATGGAACCCTCCCCCCGCTCCCCCCTCAAAGAAAAGTATTCTTAGATTCTATATCTCTAAAAGCCAAACCTGATATTTAAGTTTAGTGTCTTCCAAGAATGTGACTCGAATCCCATCACCCCCGACTACCCTTTATGGTACACTTTTTCGAAAATTTTGAGTATACAAAAAATGGTAACCATTTTCATTTAAATACCATAAGTTTAAGATATTCTAATACCGAATTAAATGAACCGACGAGTGTATGTTTTTGTTTCTATATGCTTTTGTTTTATCAAGAATTGCTATCCACATCCAAGCATTATTTCCAGTGCTAGCTCTTTTCTCTATGTTATCCCCAGCTCCATTATTGCCACTTCTCCTATTTATTATACGTCACAGGGAAATCACAAGTTTTGCTTCGAGTCTGAGAGTGAGTTTTCCTACATGTGCTTGAGTGCCGGCAAGGGAACACTTATTTAAATGAGTACGACACAGCTGGAAAGAATAATATTCTTAGCAGACCGGAAATGACGTTCCGCAACAAATCACGTGGACAGATCCCATAGTCAGATACAAGAGTGACAAATCGCTAAATATGACGTAACACGCGATGTTATGGTAATCAAGTGTAGAGGTCTTAATGTAGTCCACAGGGGGAGGGGGTCGAAATTAAACACTACAGAGATATAATACCACAAGGAAGTGACAAGGGCCAAGTTTTTCTTTTTTCTTTACCTGATTACCCTCCCCTTATGTAGGACTTACAAGACAGCGTCTAGAGTCAGACGTCTGTCAGGGAACACAGGAACCTATGTACCAGACAGAGTGAACACCTGCAAGTATGAGAGTGAGGAAGTGATTACCCTCCCCTTATGTAGGACTTACAAGCCACTGCCTAGGGTCAGACGTCTGTCAGGGAACACAGGAACCTATGTACCAGACAGAGTGAACACCTGCAAGTATGAGAGTGAGGAAATGATTACCCTCCCCTTATGTAGGACTTACAAGTCAGTGTGTAGGGTCAGACGTCTGTCAGGGAACACAGGAACCTATGTACCAGACAGAGTGAACACCTGCAAGTGTGAGAGTGAGGAAGTGATTACCCTCCCCTTATGTAGGACTTACAAGCCAGTGTCTAGAGTCAGACGTCTGTCAGTATGAGAGTGAGGAAGAGGATGATATGAAATGCAGGCGAAATGGATGATTGGAAACATGATGGTGGAAAGAGAGGCGTGGGGAATCAGATAACCTGGAGAAAAGCCCTCCTGAGAGGGCTTCGTTCACCACGAGTACCACATGCTGGTCGCCGTAATTGAACTCGGGCCGCCTAGATGGTAGGCGAAGAATTAGTATTTTTCTATGCTGTGAATTATTAGATTATAGAAATATTTTATTAAAATAACTTAATTATAAAACTTGAAAAATGGTTATGTGAGTGTTTTAAGTAATCATTCCGTAAGTTTTACTAAAAATTATAAGTTTATCTGCCAAACATTTTAATGTGTAGAGTATTCCAGTTAGTATAAACTGCTGAAAAAAGGTTTTTGAGAAAAATATCATTTAAAATTGCAATATGTGTTACAGCACCGTGTTCCGAACAGTGTTGCCATTGTTGTTGGAGCGAAAGAACTAGACGCGTGCCAGATAAAAAAGGAGAAAAAAGTAGAATTGCGATTGCATTGCAACAGGAACGAAGCGTGGCCCTCCTTGGTCTGTATATATGAGAACGTGAAATTTGAGTAACATTATTTAGAGCTGATTTATCACAGTTAGTCCCCCGACTAACCGGCGCAGATTGCCACCTGCCTCCCCTCTTAGATCAGTCACTGCATTGGAACGAACATTATGATGCTTAATTTTCAACACTAACACGTGAATATAGGCCGGAAAATAGAAAATGATTTGTTTTTAAACACTCACCAATGGAAGTTAATGGCATCCAGCACACAACAGTAGGCTGCTCTAGTCCTCTTTTACCTACAGAAGCAATGTTAATGTCTAGGTCACATGACTTGCAATATGCAAGCCAATCTCCTTTTTTACAACTGGTCTAACGATTTTGATTAAAATGTCATATGTTTACCATATTCGTATGACAAATAAAATGTACATTTTGAAATTTCTGGCTATAGCCTATGTAGTCCTGTTTCCTCTGGACGACTTGTATAACTCGTAAAGCGTAAGACATAGACAAAACCTTACTATACAAAAACTGCAGATTTTGCTAAAGAACACAATTTATATCTAAATAAATTTTCTTGTAGAGTGAACCATTTCGGAGATATTCCTTGTTATGTGTGTGAGTTTCGGAAAACTTAAAACTTTCGTGAATTGGAACATCGTTGTTCAATTTTTTATATGTTAAGTGTGCAAAGAGAACGGAATCTCAAAGCTTTAAAGGATTTGACTATCGCACAAAGCCTACTGTATTCTAACATTCCCCTTGTACCTACAAGGAAATAAGCGATAAGATAATTTGTACAAATGTTTATCTTAACTAACACGAAGAAGATATAGGAATAAGAGTTTGTAAGAATGGTTAGTACGAGAGTAGAGAAAGTCATGTGAGTGCAACATGTCAGATTTTTTATACAGTAAGATTTGGTCTATTCCGCATCATTTTACATTTCTTTTTCCAGTCTCTAATAGATTTTTCTGTTTTTATAAATAGTATTCCTGCCGTAATCTTTCATCAGTCAGCTTTTGCCTATTTCGTAATGAAAGCATAAATATGAAGGTTTAGCATGAGCAGTTCAGGTTTACAACAGGAGTCACCTGCATGAAACATGTTTACGCTACAGTAACCTTTTTAATTAACTGAAAGGGCCAGCTCTTCAGTTGCAGAAGTGAGTTGTCGTTGTTTCATAAATGTAAAGTAATGTAATCTTCTTAGGACGGGAGCTCGCAGTCTCGACTCGAGAAAGCCGGAAGGACATTTTTGACATCCCGAGGAAGTTGGCCTGACCTCTCTTATCTGTGTTTTTAACTACATACAATGTACTGTTGCGTCACGCGATTGTTGGACGTGTGCCACACACAAGGGGCATGCCCAATTTACTCCCCCCCCCCCCCCCCCAAGTATTAATGGGTAAATTGCCACTTTACTGCTCGTTTGTTAGGTGCAGAAAAATAGCCAATAAATAACAACTTGATAGGAACAGACTTCGATATGAAGTTGACACCAAACCAATACGTACCCAGGTGTACCAACGTTTCCAGTTACTGCTGCAATATTTGCTACTTCATTTACTTCCTCTTTTCGAAATATTCCTGAGATAAACATTTGTACAAGTTACCTTATTGCTTACTTCCTTGTAGGTACAAGGGGAATATGGGAATACATAGGCTTTGTGCGATAGTCTAATGTTTTAAAGCTTTGAGATTCCGTTCTCTTTGCACGCTTAACATATAAAAATGAACAACGCTGTTCCATTTTACGAAAGTTTTTAAGTTTTCCGAAACTGACACACATAACAAGGAATATCTCCGAAATGGTTCACTCTACAACAAAATTTATTTTGACATATATTGTGTGTTTTAAGGAGATCTACGTTTTCTGTGTAGTAAGATTTTGCCTATCTCTTACGGTTTATGAGTCATCCAAAAGTCACCCAGAGTAAAGAGGACTACATAAGTTATAGCCAGGAAATGCAAGACATACGTTTTATTTGTAATAAAAATATCTCAAACGTATGACATTTTAATCAAAATCGTTAGAGCCATTTTCAAGAAAATCAAAATTTTCGAAATATTTTCCATGTAAAGGGTAGTTTAGAGTGGAGCAATTTTCTTCAAAATCTTCGTGTCGTATCCTTGAAGGGTATTAAACTTAAATGCAAGTTTTGGTTTTTAACCGATTTTTAGTTATTGAGTTATACTGTCCAAACACACACACACACGCACACACACACACACGCACGCACACAGACACATACACACACACACACACACGCACGCACACAGACACATACACACATACACACAAATACACACACAGGCGCGGGCGCGTGTTTTGTCTAGTAATCTGTCTCCTCAGATTTATAGGTTAACTACCTATTTCCACTGAATTTGGTTGTCGTTTAAGCCTTTTATTGCCCATATGTTGTTCAAACAGTGCGGAAAGCTTGAGCAGAATAGCGGATCGAAGTCTGAAGGTTTTGGTAACGTTTATTTGCACAAATCTAGAAATCGTTCGAGGGTTCCTTAAGTAGCGCAAACATTTTTGCTGGGAGCTGTACATTTACGACCTTCACCTTAATTCGGTGATGTTTCCGCGGGTACCAAGCACATTTTTGACCTCCATCTTGCCCGTTTTAATGCCTTGGAAAATATTCACGCGACCAACCGTCACATTGGCAGGGAAAATTAATTTTGCACACACACACACATACATCGGCATTCGCCGCAAAGTCTGGGGAAATAATTGAAACTGGTGCGGCAGTTGGCTGCTCTGTGATAACATTCCCAAATTAATAGCGCCCTTGCCCGCGCCCCGCGCCCGCGCCCCGCGCCCCGCCTTCTTGGGCCCCCTTTGTTGGTGTCACGATTCCTTACCATACTATCTTGTCTGCTGATAAATTTACTGCAGTTTTCGAAAGTGTGATCTATATTAAGGAAGGGAACTGTGCAAGCCGAGGAATTAATTAGAGACTGTTCGAAACTTCATACACCCCCGTAGTTTCTCTTTTGTTTTTTAGGGTTGCTTTATTCTCTTTTCAGCAGGAGCATTCATTTCCTGCTCGTCTTTTGTGCTCCAGGAAAGGTGCTTAAAACTATGTGTCTTATAATACAATGTTTTGAATAAAATTTCTGCTTGCTTTTCATTTCCCGCTAACAAGTCTTGGGAGGTATAATTAAATAATTTGCATACGCACGCACGCACGCACGCTGGCTCGTATACCATGACCGACTCTTGACGTCACGGCTTGAGAGTTCAGATTCGTACAAAAATATTCAAGAAACACGAGAGGAAATGCTAAGATTTATGTTGAAGTTCTTCCTCTGTATTAAGTTACTGCTTTTGTTTTGGTTTTATCTTTCCATAAACAGGGAAAGAGGAGTGGGATAAGGTTATGCTCCCGCTAACCTGGTGTGTAACAGTCACAGCACGCCTAGCCGACCTAACACGGCGCTTCCATGACTCTATGACAACTTCCCCTCCACGACAGAGCAGTTAGAAGCATCCCGACAGAGGCTGGCTTGGCCCGCTTCTTCTCCCACCCCACCCCCTCGGATTCGTACTCCCAGGCATTCGGGAAACCTCCGAAAAAACCTATGAGTAAGAAATGTCGGCCACGAGGTTCGAACCTACGACCTCTCGAATGTGGGCCGATCGATGATTGTTGTTGCCTAAGATGGGCTTTTTCGACAATGCAAGGAAATATTTACACTGTTTAGAGATTTAAAATGGTAAATATTCATAGCCCGGAAATGTTTGTCTAATCAAATTCATATTTGGGTGAACACAAAACCTTTAAAACCCGATACTTAAACCATTAGAGCAAATGAGCTGACAAAACACGAATATCTTAAGCATAAATGCAAATTGTGATTTATTTTATCAAACATAACGTCGGTCTGGGTGGCTCAGTTGGTTAGACGCTGGCCTAATGATCCCAAGGTCGCGGGTTCAAACCCGGCCCAGGTCGATGGTTTTTAAGTGTGCTTAAAAACGACAGCTCCATGTCAGTAAATCTTACTGGCATGTAAAAGAACTCCTGCGGGACAAAATTCCGGCACACCGGCGACGCGGATGTGATCCTGGCAATTGACAGCGTCGTTAAACAACAAAATAGTTTAACACACATCAAACATAACCTAGCCTAACCTAACCTAGGGTAACTAAGCTAATCTGAACTATACTAAGCTAAGCTAAACTAACCCAATCCAATCTAACGTAACTAACCTAACCCAACCCAACCCAACCTAACCTAACCTAACCCAGCCTAAGCTAACCCTACCTAACAACCTAATCTAACCCAACCTAACATTATCCAACATAACCTACTCTAATCTAACCCAACCTAACCTTGGCCAACCTAACCTAATCTAACCCAACCTAACTTAACCCAACCTAACCTAATCTAACTTAACCTAACGCAACCTAACTTAACCTAACCTAACCTAACACAACCTAAACTATCCTAACCTAATCTACTCTAACCCAATCTAAC